>CM034469.1:12082591-12474292 GCA_019925255.1 Litchi chinensis | reverse complement strand
ACAATTACCCCACAATGAAGGAAAAAAAAACTACTCACATAAAATTTATAAAATAAAGTTAGTGAGTTGTGAACTCCCACCTCTAAAGTGTCTAAGAAGATATATAATCACATATTACATTATTAATTGGGGGATGTACATAATTAAATTAAATTAACTTTATCAGAGCATAATAGTCTTGACACAAAAGTGAAGGATAATGACTTTTTTGCTTGTAGATGAATTTTCAGTCTTCAATTAACCTATAAATACAAACTTAAAATTTAAGTCATTTGAAGATTTTAGACCTCAAAAACAAATAGGCCTTTCAAGCTAGTTCAAAAAATAATTAAAAAAAAAAATGATATTTTAAAGTTACCAAAATGCTCACATGCTACAAAATTGTTGAAAGCAGAGCTCACATCTATAGATGGTATTTATCTTGTAACATTAATCTACAATTCTAGTTTGTTCTTGAAGGTACTCAAATATTATAAAAATTATTAAAAGAAAAAAAATAAATAAGGAAAGTTTTACACTCTTCAACAACTTGGAAAATTTTAAGATCATTTAGTTTTGAATTTAATATAAACCACTACTGAGGGCAGTGGTCCAATTCACCTTTTTCTTTACTTTTATTATTTAAAATTTCAATTAGATTAGGTGTTATTCGAAATTTGAGAGATCAATCAGTAATAGTACGTTTAGTATATGATAAAAGTCTCTTTATATTTTGTAATTTTATTGATAAAGGTTAATCCCAAAAATACACGATAATCAATTAAATTATTAGTAGATGTATAGGTGTAAAATTTTGATTAAAACATAAATATTTAAATAAATTAATCTTTAAATTATGTTATCTCTAAGCTAGTGCATGATCTGTTCACAACATCCACATAACCAGTTGCGCAGGCGGGCATGCCACTAGATAAATGAGCAGGGAACACAATATCTTTCTCATCGTTTTGTTTCCCATTAATGGTCATACACATTGAAACTTTGGTCACTCATCAACTTCACTATATAGCCCAACCTTCTATAAAATCCACTTGTGTGAAACAGCATTGGTCACAGCCTATCAAGTACGGCCATCAATGCTTGTTCTAGCTCAACTCATTCAGCTATCATTCATCTTTTGCTTTTGTTCTCTGGTTTGTTGTCTCCATTTCTAGACATCATTACACTCTGTTTGGCTGATTCTAAAGTCTTATGCTTAGACGCCGAGAGAAGGGGACTTTTCACCTTCAAAACAAGTCTAAGTGATCCTTCTGATAGGCTGGCTTCTTGGGTTGGTGAAGATTGCTGTAAATGGAATGGAATGAAATGCAACAGCCAGACTTGACCTCAGGAATCCATATCCAATAACCAATGGTGGAGGAGTTGGCAATTAAGAGGCTTATAAAAGGTCTTGTTTGGGTGGTAAGATCAATCCTTTCTTGTTGCATTTGAACCATTTGGACCATTTGGACCTAAGCTTCAATGATTTTGAAGGAGCTCAGATTCCTGAGTGGTTTGGTTAGCTTCAAAACTTGATGTATCTCAATCTCTCTTTTGCATCATTTTCTGATGATATCCCAACCCAACTTGGAAACCTGTCAGGCTTGCAATACCTTGACCTGTATGCAGATTCATACAGCAATACTGGTCCATGGGAGTTGCACTCACAGAGCCTGAATTGGCTCTCAGGTTTTTCTTTTTTGAAACACCTCAACTTAGGATATTCAAAGCTTGATGGTGTTGGAGCAAATTGGCTGCAAGCAGTCAACGTGCTTCCTTCCCTGGTGGAGTTGAGGTTACATTGGTGTCAACTTCAAGGCCTTCCACTTTCATTGACATCCATCACCTTCAACACCTCACTTTCAGTCCTTGATTTGTCGGAGAATTCTTTCAATTCTTTGATGCCTCAATGGTTGTTCAATCTTACAAGCCTCACAAAGCTCTATCTCAGATGGCGTTTTCTTTATGGTCACATTCCTGGTGAATTTGCAAACTTAAAACTTCTCCAAGTGCTTGATCCGTCTAATAATCTGGAACTAGGAGGTCAAATTCCCAGACTCTTTGGGAATCTTTCTCAGCTAAGGTAGATCTCTCTGTAGATGACTTAAACAGGGAGATTCAGGAGTTTTTAGGCAGTTTCCTAGGAAAGTCAAACGAGTTATTTTTTCTTGATTTAAGTTTTAACTCACTGGTTGGAGAATTGCCTGAATCATTAGGAAATCTTAAGAATTTGCAATATCTTATCCTGTCAGGAAACTCTTTCTGGGGTTCAATTCCTTTGTCTGTTAGAAGCTTGTCATGGTGAAGGAAACTGGACCTGTCCTACAATAGGATGAATGGAACAATTTCTGAACGCTTTGGGCAACTTTCGGAGCTTGTTGATGTTAACCTCATGGCAAATTCCTGGCAAGGCATCCTAAATGGAGGACACTCGTTTAGACTCAAAAATTTAGAAACTACCAGACTCAAAACAGAACCAACCAGGTCCTTAGTTTCAATGTGTCTTGCAGGCGGGTTCCACCTTTCAGGCTCAAACCTATCCAACTTGAAAACAGCCTTGTAGGTCCTTTTTTCCCTGTATGGCTTCTGGTTCAAACTCAACTCACCTTTGTTGTCCATGGAAACTTCAGAATCTCAGACACCATACCAAGCTATTGGTTTTCGAAACTATCTTCTCAAGTCACTTATTTGATTCTATCAAATAACAAAATCAAAGGGAACCTCCCACACGAGCTGGAATTTCCAACTTTATGGGTGGTGCCGTGGTGGATTTGAGTTCTAACAACTTTGAGGGTCCTTTCCCTCAATGGTCCATTAATACAAGTGAGCTGTTTCTGCAGGACAACTCGTTTTCAGGACCTCTACCAGAAAATATAGGTGTCCTGATGCCAAAACTGCAGAAATTGTATCTTTCTTGGAACCATCTCCACCGCTAAATCCCATCATCCATGTGTGATATGGAGGAATTACAAGTCCTTTCTCTTAGAAGCAAAAAGTTTTCGGATGAACTTCTCAGCTGTTGGCACCATTCACTGATGTTGTGGGCTATCGATATATCAAACAACACTTTAACTGGTCACTTGCCAGGTTTATTTCGTTCCCTGCCTTCCCTTCGTGTGCTGATGTTGAGCAACAATAATCTAGATGGAGAGATCCCTTCTTCCTTGCAAAACTGCATGCGATGGACGAGGATCGTCATCTTTGACATCCTTGACTCGGTTGAACTTGTCGTACAACAATTTTGCAGGATCCCTCCGCTGCCAAAATTTGCTGATCCATCCATTTTCAAAGGCAATCCTTCGCTCTGGGGCTCCTCTGCCAACCAAGTGCCCAGTAAGAGACACTTTCCATTATACCAACTTCTAGTAGTAGCTCTGCAGAAAACAAGTACTGTATTTGATTACATAAATTAACGAACTTGTGATGGCATTCTATGTGCTAGATTTCAAGATTGTGGACAAGAGAGCTTCATGTTAGTCACATCTTAACCTGAAGTGAACTACATACTATGAAATAACTTTTAAAAATTCAAGAAAATGTATTTATAAATAAATACAACCATTAAAGTTCTCAATCCAAAATAAATAGGTTTTTAAGAATATTCAAATAACATATATGTTTATTTCCTAAAGAATCAAAAAACACTAATGAAATGTCAATTCATCCTATGCGCAATAAGAATATCAAGCATCTAAAATCCCAACATACTAAGTGAACTTAGAAACTTAGTAAGCAAATTAAACAGTATTTTTTTTTCCAACCTAACATATATGTTAAACAAATACATATAATCAAATTTACCAAATTAGAAACTTATCAAATATCAAAATAGATTTCTAGGTTCCTTTTATGATTTACTATATAGTAGAACTTAAATAATGCATAACACATAATAAAGCCAAGTGATTACTAATGTACATAGAGCAAGCACAAGTGAAGATTCAATTTCAAAAGTAGAACACTCATGCTCAAAGGTAAGAGCCAAACCCTCATTGTGATTACTAATGAGTCCTTCCACATGCACTGATTCGTCTAGGTATAAATGTGAAGACTCATTAGTTCGCAAGGTACCTTGAAGACACTTTCTACTCACATACACATAAAAAATTACACATCGCATAAGCTCCATATAATATCACAAATGTGCCTACTCATAGTAAAAAATAGAAGTAAGCTTAGACACAATATTATTTTATGGTAAGATCTCATCATGTTTTCATAGCATAATAATTGTATTAACATAATTTTGAAAATGTATATAATGTTATAATTCTAGTTTTGAAAATAGTTTATTATACTTCTCTTCTAACAATCCAAAACAAACAAATTCTTCACAAATCAAACGATTCAAACTTAGCCTAAATTAGTATAATGTCTTAGGATTGAAATTAGGGCTATCGAACATCCCCCTAACTAAAAACCTAAAATTAGAGACCTGTACTGTTTTTACCATTGTTGTTTTGAGATCTACGCAGTGTTAGATTTATGATTTTTAGTAAATTGTAAACAATCTAAAAAATTATGAAAATTTCCTAAAATATGCTACACATACATATCTCATATCACAAAAAGTTTTAGAACTAAAAACAATCCATAATTGTCTTAACAAAATTTATTTTTTAAAGTATTTTGGTCTGTCCTCCAATGGATAACTCAAAATATGATTCAATTCGAAATTTGTTTAATAAAATTTTGCAGCAATAAAACACACTTATTTAGGAGTTCAAAATAAAATTTTGATATGAATATAACTCAAATAGTTACTTTTAAAATATTTTCATATTCGGATTTACACATATTGTCTTGTGCTATATAGATCCAACACTTCAAATAAAAAAAAAATCATAACTTTTAAAATACGGCTTCCAAAGTTCTAAAATTTTACAAGGTAATACTTAATATGTTTATAAACAATGTATAAAATTTTAGAATTTTCAGAGAAGTAAAACTGGTAAGACATATTTTGTAAACCTTAATCAAACAAAGGGTAAAAATAAACCTTAATCAAAATTATAGTCAAACATCTGTAAGCATAGTTTGTTTCAAATACAAGCTTATAAAAATAAGATATAACAGGACCCTCTCAAGTTCCTATTTTGAACCCAAAAGGACCCTCTTTGTGTTGAGAAATTGTATAGGATTCTAAATTTTCTTATAGAAAATCATTTAAAAATCTATTAGTACATATAGTGGTTTAGTAATAGTTTCGACAATACAACTGTTATTTATCCAATAATTCCACTATATAATAAACAAAATAAACACTTCTAAAATATTTCAAATCTCAACTACTTAGGACCTTTGATCTCTCTTTCAAATCATATTTCAAATATAAGCAATATAATGTAAAACATATAAAACAAACTTGTTTTCATATGAAAACATAATTACAAAGTATGTATATATCATTTGCAAACTTGAAAGCAAAAATATGAACAAACTTGACGGGAAATCGAATATTTTACAATATTAAAGTATAAGTGAACACATGCATGCCTAGATGTCATGGAATATACAAAATATATATACAATATCAAAATATGATTTCCTTGTACCATTTGATCAAGTGACCTACCTCTTCCTATTCAGAGATTTCCTTTAAGACCTAGCAGTTACCTAGCAAATAGTTTTAAAAAATATAAAAGAGTGAACGCTAATACCCAATAAATGGATATAGCTTTTGAAAACTAAACAAATCATTTCCTTTCAATAATAATTAACATAACATAAAGCTGGTAATAAAAATAAAATCTCAATTATCCATATTCAATCAAAGCTGAAAATAATATTGAAATTATATCTCATATCACGATAAACTATAAATATTTGTATAGATAATTTTTTTTTGCTTGTACAAACTCAATCTATACCAATCTAGTAACCAAAAAAATCCATCATATGTAGTAGAGATACTCAACACACACGTAGAGCGAGATATAATATCTGTTATATATATGTTGAGTGACTTAATGATTCTTAAATATCTATCATACACGTGTTGGGCGACTCTCTAGGAATTATACATGTGTTGCCTGATGACTATTAGAGGGGACAGTATAGTCGTAGTGTTCTAAAAATCTCATTTCATTTGTTTCGTAACTTAAATAATTTTTATGTGCAAATTTGTATAATTTTATTTTGAATATAAATATAATTAGGCTCGGTTATGATAATTTAGAGATCCGGTGTAAAAATTAAAATGGGTCCCTTTATTCATATAAATAAATTTTTGAAAAATAATATATATTTATATTTAAAACTTATTTTATTATTTTTTTGTATACATAATAATTTCAATAAGAAAATGAAAAGAATGATATCATGAGATAAATATATTCATATAAGACAAATACATTCATACAAGGAGAAAAAGGTATTCCCCTGTTCTTAATTTTTTTTTTTTTCAAAACTTTTGATGTACCTCTCTTTGCTACCCAAACTGTCAAACCACCCACATGGTACACCAACAATGCATTCCCCTATTTTTTAAATATTTTTCAGTCCAAGATCCAACAACACAATAAAAGCAATAAAAAAAAAAAGAAAAAAGATAAATAAAGAACCATAAAAGATAGATAATCATAAAATACTACAACTCAATAGTGAATATAAAAATAAAACTTTATATCAAAAGTGAATAAATTTTCATATTTGTGCTTTTTTCATTTTAGATTATTGATGAAATTTAAAATTTTTAAGTAATAAAAATAATTTAGACTTATAGTTTTGCTTTAATCATCAAAATAATGAAAGAGAAAAGTAACGTACAGTTGAAAATGTAATAGAGGTAGTTTATATATGGGTGAAATATATTAGTTTTGGAGCCCTTTTGTATATTTATAAATATTTTTTAAAATAAATTAGAACAATAAAATAAGTAGCACAATTGACAATGTCAATGACAATGCTACATCTTAAATACTCTACAATCCAGGTCTTGCAAACGGAAGCCATTACCTTTTTTCAAAAAAAATAATAAATAAGAAAAAAAATACTGAGACACCACCATTTAGAAAAATAAAAAATAAAAATGCAGCGATTGTTGGGATTTGGAATCGAATTTGGGTGGGAGAAAAGCAAAAAGGCTCTCTCAATTTGTACAATATTTGAAACATAAATTATATATTTACTTTCCAAACTAATTATAAAAAATAAATACAAATTTATAAAATTTAGGACCCCAAAATTTAAGGGCCCGGGGTGGTTGCACCTCCCACATATGCTCAAAGCTGACCCTAAATATAATTTTAATAAATCCATTTCTCATAATATAAATAAATTATCTATAATCAAATCGTAATTTATAATTTATAATTAATAAAATCAATAGACTAATTAAATCATTTCCTTATAATAATAACTAAATAAATAAAAGCTGAAATTTAAATAATTTAAAATAAAGCAATTTAATTAAAATAAACAATCCAAAAAATTAATTAGCTAAGAAATAATTCATTTCTAATAATCTATAAATAACAAAATCTAAAATATAGATAACTGTAAATAATTAATTCAATTTAAAAAAAAAAAAAAAAACAATCCACTCACAAATTAAGTTTCAATTTTTATTTCGAACTAATAGCACCCATGTTATCTTTGCAATTTTCTCCACCTAAAAGCAACACAAGAACCTATTTAAAATTTATAAAATCAAATCAAAAAATTGAATCTGAAATTGAATTTTTTGCCTACCTAAATCAGCTCTAAAATCAACCCCAAATATTTTATCTTCTTTTTCTTTCTCTTCGACTGACTATTTATTTCCTTTTCTTCTGCCGATTTCCATGTGTGTGTTGTGCTCTAACTAGACATGAATGTATACACATATAACAACCGCAGCTGTTTTATATCTCTCTTCATTCACGAATCATATTGCTTACCAAATTTAAGAACAGGACACTTGTCTAATTTCTAAAAAAACATTTGCCACCAACTTATTTTAATCTTGCATGTATCTCTTTCTCATCCTCTTTATGTTTGGTTCTACTTTACTTTTGTTTGACCGCCTATTACTTCACTATTCTTTGGTTTGATGACTTTTGCTTTGAAATCAGCCCATTTTATTGGGCTCAATTAATTCAGCCCAAAAACTTTTTTTATTTGGGCTCTGTTAAATTAACTTCGGCCCATTTAAATTTTGGGCTCCTACTAAAGCTCTAGATCCATTAGGGCCTTACAAGATAAATGAACAAAACGGTAATGTTAAAACACTTCAAAATAAACTATTAAAATAATAAAACAATATTAGTGTGTAATAAAAATATAATAAAATGAAAAATTTGATCGGATTAGATCGAATAAAAAGTGTTGGCCCAATTATAAAATCAAATCAAGAAAGTTGACTTAAACCCAATTTCAATGCTCTCAACCTACTCCAAACGAATTAAGGCCCCATTAATTTGGATAAATGATGTTTTTCTTTTTCCTTTCTAAACAATCTTAATCAAAGAATTAATTCTCTAAAAGTTTAAATAAAATACATAATCAAGAAATATGATAACAAATCTTGTAAAGCCGCCTTTTTGATTTTCGAACTAAATTTTTTTCAAAATCCAGTAGGAGTTATTTGTCAAGAACAAATAATTTTTTCTTTATCTTTATCTTTTTTTTTTTAAATTCGATTAATGAAGAATAAGAGGGTTTTTTTTATAGGTTGTAGTTTCCTTTTTTTAAATAAAATAAAATTTAAAAGTTTAATTTGTTTAGAAAATCTTATCAAATAAAAATTCTTGTAAAAATATAAAACTCCCCACAAATTTAAATATTGTTATTTTTTTAAAAATAAAATGTCAATAATTTAGTTTTACTCAAAGGTTTAGGGAATAATTTGAGTGTTACAAAACATGTAATTTGTTTCATTTTAATTTGTGTCTCTCACTAATAGCAGGGCAATTTAACAGGTAGACTAGCAAAATTGAGATTTATTATTGGTTTTGGATCATTTTGGGGTCAATTCTTATGTTCATAAAAAAAGTTTCAACCTTTCATGTATGCCAATTCAGCCTTCCATAGAAGAACAGATGAAAACATTAGCTCACCATTCATGACTATATTGAGCTTAGTGATCATATATTCCATGAAATCACGATATCAAAATGTAAATTTAATTTTCATTAATACAAAATTAAAGAAACATCAGCATCATTGTCTGTTTATCTAATCAAAATTTTTGCTTCTTTTAGGCCCTTCAGCATCACTTGTTCTTCCCCAATTTGAGTTTTTTTAAGGACTTCTTCCCAATTCCTCCAGACAGCTTCAACGAGCTCTTGCTTTGATTCCCATCAACCATCTCCACATTTGTAAAAGAACTAGATCAGGATCTGTCGACGTTCGGAAACAGTTGACCCAGAGATTCAAGGGCCCAGACTGCGATCGAGGTAATTAATGGTGAGAAAGGTAGTTAATGCGAAGTAAATGGCGATTTAAGGTTGGTGGACTATAATGAGGTGAAAGAATGTTGGTCGTGGTTGTTAATTGGTAGTAATGAGCTAGTTAATGAAGAAAGATGGGAGAATAATGAATACAAAGACAAGGATTTTTATGTGGTTTGGTGGTTGCGCCTACGTCCACGGGTCACTTTGGGTCAATTCTGGCAGAGTGATGGTATGCTAGTATGCTTCAGTTACTGGTACGGTAAAAATCTCCCCTATTTATAGAGGGGGGGATATACAAAGAAGTGTAATACACGCTACATCTGATGATATTTTCAACTAATCCTGACACAGCTATGCTCTATTTATTACAAAAACAATGATTATCTTTTCCATGCACACGTTTGCATTTAATACACTAGGAGAAGTCTTTCCTTCATTAAATACATAGCCGCCGCATTGAATGCTCCTCGGTGATTGTGTAGGTGGTTTCCGACGTGAAATCAGGAGAGTTGGCGATTCTGATGACTTGCTGCATAAGACTTCTCCTAGAGCAGACCCCTGGTCTGTCAAATCATGCAAGCTGGGTAGAGGTTGACATGGGCAGGAGATATGCTTGGGCAATCTGGAGGCTAAGCGATCTCGTGATCTGGGCGACCCCACGAGCTGGTCGAGCTTGTGGCAACGATCTACAGCACGGGCCTTCTGGGCTCTCATCCCTGTTCATGTCCAATTGGGCTTTCACCGGCCCATTTACCCAGGTCGAGAAAACGGGCATAATATGATCCATATTACATTTTTCCCAAGAGAGAATTACTAAAAAACCTTTGAAAAGATGCTTTACTACAAACGAAAACTATTTTTGCTTTTTGTAAAAACGACCTCCCCTGTACTAATAGTTTAATTATGTTGACTATTTGAGATAACTGAAAAATGACAAAATAGAGCAAAAAGATAAAAATATCCCTAACTAAATAATTTATGGCCTAAAAAAATTAAAATTAAAAATAAAATTCAACTATCCATCTCGAAAATAAGCAACTGAGATCTAGTTAAAAAGAAAATCCTTAAATTCTAGAAGTAATTAAAAAATTAAATATAATTAAAAATGATTAAATTATAAAATAATTAAAATTTAGAAAAAAGTAAAAAAAAAAAAAAAAAAAAAGAGATTTGTAATATCCATCATGTTAATGAATGGTGGTATTAATTTTAGAAAACCAAAATTAAAAAAATAATAATAATAAAATCTTTTATATTTTCAAAAAAAAAAAAATTAAAGAAAAAATGGATGAAATCCAATCTCTAGATTGGATCACTATTGTCCATCTCATCAGATAGACGGTGGAGATCGAATCCGAAGAGATTGGATCTCCATTTATTAAAGCCAAGCACACCTGATCATACGGTTTTCATCATCTTCTTCCCTTAACTAGTCACTTACACACACACATTCTCTCTTTCTCTCTCTTCTCTCTCTCTCTCTCTTTCTCTCGTTCTTCTCTTCTTTTTCTTCATTTTCTTCACTAGTCGACAAGTTGGTTCATTGCCCAGATATCGATATGAGTTTCCAAGAAACCCATATCGACATCTAGGTATTGAGAGTCTAGGTTTTCAGATCAAAACACAAATTGACGTCTGGTTTTGATATAGAAACCCAGACATCAATCTAGTTCCATCATCATCGCCCATCAGCAATGGTTTGATTCTATCTTGGAACAAATTTAGTTAAGTAACCAAACTGGCAATGATCTAGTGTCATCGTTGATCTGGTATCCTCCATCTTTTTTCACTCTCTTTGCTATAACCAGGACTGTGTTGTTGTGTGTGCATGTAATTGATAAAGATGGCAGTGGTTTTTTATGATGACAACATTTGGTTTTTGTTTATTTTGTTGATTAATGATGATGGACTCTTGTCAACATTGAAATCCAATCGACGAGAATTCAATATCCAATACCTACAATCAATGTAAGAAATGACGAAAAATAGGAAAAACAGACAGCAAAGAACAAAGAACAACATAAAAAACAAAAATTTTTTAATGTGGTTCAGCGAGTGCGCCTATGTCTACGATTGTCTCTCAATAATCTAGCAGAGTGACAGTATATTATTGCTTGTGTGTCCGTGTTACAATGAGCTTAGCTTCTTATTTATAGGGAAAAAGACGTTACAAATTGGGTAATAGCAAAATAGGAAGAGAATCACGAATTAATTACATTTCATAATCAATTAGAACAAAATTAAGAAATTGTTCCGCATATCTCAAGATCACGTTGACTGAATTTAAATTTGAATTAACTTCCGTTTCTGATAAGAGAATCATGATCAAATCGGGTAACAGCCTATTCTGGAAGATTTTGTATTAATTAGTCACTGGGCGAGCTGTATATTGCTCTGAGCGACCTTGAGTTGTGCCTTACTGAGTAGCGAGCTATGCATAGAGCCAACTGTAGAACGATCTGCAGTCTGGCTATGAAACGAGCTTATTGGTGCGAGTTACAGAGCTCGCTAGGCTTAGAGTTGATAATTGGGCCTTATCTGCTGGGTTTTCTTATTAGATGGACTCGTTGGATTTTTATCAGGCTTTTGCCAGCCCATTTAGTGAGTCTAAAAAATACACATAACAACTCTTGTGTTGTGTTGATGAACCATTTGTTTATGTTAATAATGGATGAAGATGGAAGTGATTTTTGTTTGTTGATGATTAATGATGAATCCCTATTTGTGTTGAACCATTTCTATTGATGATTTTCTTCAACAAATGTTGAACATTGTAGTGTTGAACCAATCTAGGTTTCACTGCCATTTTCAAAAATTTTAATTTTTTTCAAATTGAACTTGACTGTCTATCTTTGATTGAATGGCTTAGATCCATTTAAAAAAATTTTAAATTATTTTTTGTAGTTAAAATTTATTTATTTATTTTAAATTTTAAAATTATTTAATTTTTAAAATATTTTGAAGTTTTAAAATTTTAAATTATTTAAAATGGATCTCCACCATCCATATGGACGATGGAGATCCAAACAACTTATTAGTTAATATAATTTTTAAAAGAAAAATAAAAATCATAGAAAATGACCAAAACACCCTTATTACAGTTAAATTTTACAGTCAACTATAGTCAAACTGTTAGTACAGGGGAGGTTGTTATTATAAAAAGCAAAAGTAGTTTTCATTTGTAATAAAACATATTTCTAAAGGCTTTTCAGTTATTCTTTCTTTTCCCCAATTATGTGATAGAACAAAGATGGTAAAAAATAAAAATCAATGGTCAACAAATTTCATTATATCCAACATAACAAATATAAGCTAAAAAATAAATAAAGACAAGATTGTTACTTCCCAATATCCGTCTGAATCCTTGAACCCTAGACCTTGAGACAAGATATGCGGACAGTTTTTGGAACCAATTTCACACAATGTACTTACAACCCAGTAAATTTGATATGTTATGTAACAACCAGTCCAGTCAATGCACCGTTATCAAAATCATCCATTTGTCACTGTCATAATGGTCCTCTCTTTCCCATATGAAATTCCCAAAAGACTCAATCAAATTAGCTTGGTTTTCAAACTGGTACTTTTATGACCACTGACATGAATTGCTATAAAATTATCACACCGATAAATTTTATCCCCTCGTTCTGACATATTTGACGTACAAATTTTACAAATGAAACAATTATTATGCATTTGCTTATTAACCATAAAGTTTCAATTAATTGGCTTTATATAATTTTAAAAATGAAACAAATTAAAGCGATTGAACCAGACCAAATGTAATCACATGCCGTAAAGGCACGTGAGCGATATCCGGGAATTACGGGCGACACATCAATACAGTGAAGTAGTAGTCAAAAGTACGAAAATACCCTAGACAGATTGACCCATTACATGAGCCAGTGGCAGACAAGGTACACAAAATGCAACACCAATCCGACGATTGCTGATGACGTGGCAGAAGTTCATTTTGTAAACTTTTCAGATTATCTGAAAACCGATTGACAATCAATAAATATAGCCATTTTTTTTAATAAACATTTAATATAGCCATTTTCAGAAAACATTTACGACTTTCACGTCCAAACATTTCAAGTCTTTTGAACATCCTACAATTAATAGATTTTACACTACATTAACACAAAACATAGTAATAGATTTTACACTATATTGACACAAAACATGGTACTAAACTACTCATTAAAACAATTCCATTAAACACAACTTGGAAAATTTTTATCAAAGCTACCGTGCCAAGACAATTGTTCCAAAAACTTACAACAATACTTATACAGCTCTCATCAAACCAACTTAGATACAATAAACATATATTATCAATTCAGGAGTAAAAGCGTAACAAAATGTCCGGCAAACATTCTATAAACTTATTTTACACCCATTCTCAATATTTATTGCAAGATGGAAATAATAATAATAATAATAATCCTGGACAAAGAATAGATTTTGTCCCAATTGTTTCCACCATTTTGTTCCTCCTCAGTCCTCAGTCAGGTTCTGGGTCACCGCTTTAGTAGCTATTGTCAAGAACTCCGACCAGTCGCTACAATGAACCAAAACAAAACCACATCAGAAACTCCATTAAAACATTATAAAACATGTAAATAAAAAATAGTAATCATTTGGTGCAATTACAAAATCCAGATTTCGAGACCAAAGTAGAATGGATATTTTGATCAGTTATTAGATCTAACATCTAACGCTAGTAGTAAAAAAAAAAAAAAAAATCTAATATCTAACGACTTAAAGTTAACGAGTGAATTTGTACTCGAAAATGGCATGTACTAAAAGATAACACACACCCATTTAACGAGTCAAACGTGAGTCCTACGGTGTATCTGGCTTCCTCAAGAGCCCGTGTAAATCTCTGTAGCTCCTTGGTTGAACAGGTTCCATCGTCTTTAACCTGGAGCTGAGACGGCTTCACGTCATAGAAGATCGGTACAACTTTCTTCCTGGACTCCAGTAAAAGAGCAAGCTCGTGGAGACAGACATGTGACTCGCAATAGCGAGGCGAGAACACGGCCACACCAACTTTGCAGTGTTTGATCGCTGTGTCAATTTTGTCATATAACCTATCTCCAGGCACCATGCTCTTGCTATCCAAAAAAGGCTTCAGTCCCATTCTCCGAAGATTGTGATAAAGCAGACCAGAAATGGTCCTCTTCGTGTCGGTGCCGCGATGGTTGATGAAAACATCAAAGGGTCTTTTACTGGGTGGTTGGATTTGATATTTATTCTGGATTATACCACGCAAGTGCTTGTCTGAAGAAGGAAAAACATGTAATGGTGAATAAGAGGAAACAAGCGGCTGCATGGCCACTAAAAGAAGCTACTGAAGAAGCTACTGATAATAAATTTTAGTTATGGTATTGCCTTTTTTTATTGCTAGACCGGTTCTTATGATTATCTGGTCGTCACATCTCCACGCGCTGAATATGACGTGGAGTGAAAACGTGCTTTAGATTTAGTAGAGGTTGGTTCGTGTGTTGTGCACCCCAGTTGATGGTGGTGGGAGTGAAATTGGAAGAAGTCACACACCAAATGACCTGGGATGAGGATAACATCCCAATTGAGGATTTGGACATCCCTAAAAATGATTGTTAATTTTTTGTGTTATACTTACGTCATTACCGACGTCGGTAATGACGTAAGTATAACACAAAAAATTAACAATCATTTTTAGGGATGTCCAATCCTAATGATGACAATCCAATTTAGGATTTGATATACTTAAAAATTATTATTTATTGTAATATTCAAATCCTTAAAAATTATTATTCATTGTAATGTCCAAATCCTTGAAAATTATTAAATTATGTCAAGTCCTAAATTGGGATGTTATCCTCATCTTAGGTCATTTGGGATTTGACATCCCAAACCATTTAAGGTGTGACAACCAGCAGTACACTTCCTTAACTGTCCAAATTGTCCTGCAAGAAGTCATTTATATGAAGTATTGCAGCAGTTCAATAAATAAATAGTCAGCTGGGCTGGCACATATCATGTAAATGATTAAATAGTGACATATCGTGTAGACCTATTGTCAAAACTTTCCAAATTAGAGCAAGGAATATTGCTTATGCTTCATGAAGCATTGCAGTCAATTCAATGAATAAATATTTACATGAAGTGTTGCAGTCAATTTAATAAATAAATATTATTTGATATCAAAAGAATTAATATCTACATGAACTATTGTAGCCAATTCAGTAATCTTTGATATATGTTGTAAATAAGTGTCTACTTATTGCCGCTAGCTTTTCCTGCTTTCCTTGTTGGCACATGGTTTGTGGATGTAAAAGGAGCTTAATTAAAAGCTAGGTTGGCAGCTTATGCCTCGAAGCAGTGGCAGATTAGAAAATTTGTTCAGAGCACATAAACAAAGTAATATAAACATTGATATTCATACTAAATATATAATATATATATATTTTTTACAGCAAAGTTCGATAATATAATATAGTTTAAATAAAATAAAATATATATAATATTCAAGCAAAGTAAATATAAATCATAATGAAATCATTAAAATAATTAAAAATAAAAAATAACATAAACTATGTAAATTTATTATTTATTCAAAAAATTATTAATTTAAATATGACACAAACCATGTGTACTTATTAGAAAACAATTTCAGTTCAATTTTATGAAAAATAAAATTGTACTTATAATGAACAACAATAAGTTTATACAAAAATTATAAACTATGTTCTAAATTTTTTTTGAACTTCTAATTTTTATTGATTCTAAATAATGCAAAAGTAGAAAGTAAAATATATATATGAAAAAAAGGTTGATCATGATAATAAATGGACAATTTTAATGCAATAACTTAAAGTTTAAGATTTTAAAATTGATTGATGAACGTATATTAAGATTTTAGGATTTTTTTTTTTTCATATTTAGTGATAGAATATAAACTTTTATAAAGTCAAAATATGTTAAGTTTAAATATTTACCCCATTGATAAGTAATCTATAGTAAAATATATAAAAATGTAAATGTATAAATGAGGGATTGAACAGTAAATGTGTATAAAATATAAAAAGTAAATGTCCAAAAGAGGAGCTGAAAAGTAAATGTGTATAAAAATGGAGGGGGTTGAAAAGCAAATGTTATAAAAAAAGTGCAAAGGAAATGTTATGAAAAACGATAAAAACATAAATGTGTTTATAGAGATTTGAACACTGGAACTGGGTAAAGAATGTGCACGCCTCCAACCATATATACATTTCCACATTTTATGAATATACTAGCACCATAAACTTAATAAATTTGTATAAAATTTCAATAGAGGCACATGCCTTGGCTGGCCCTATACTAGATTCACCCTTGCCCGAAGCGGTGCAAACTTGTTGACCAAACTCAGTATTGGAGAATCAAAATAATGATATGTGATAGTCACATATCATGTAAATCATTAAATAGTCACATATCATGTAGACCTGTAATACCATCTCTCGATTCTATTACTGTACATATGTATAGATTGGGATACTGTACTCATATACCTTGTTTATGAAATAATAAAAAGGATTTTAAAGTGTTCTAAGATGAAATTAAATTTTTATAGAATTCCTGGAAGGATCGGGAGTAAATTTAAATTAGAAAAAGTTGAGGGGCAATTGGTGTAAATAAAATTTTTTTATAAGAATGACAGAATTGTAAATAAAGAAAAAGGACAAAGGTATTGGGGAAAAGTGGAGAATTCTCTAGAATCTAGTAAAATCATAAATATAAGAAAGTTTAAGGGTGAAAAGCGAGCTTGACTCACACCTATAAATAAGCGTGTGTGATGAGCGTTTGCCGTGAAAGTGAAAAAGAGAGAGAGAAAGAGCAGAATAAAAAAAAATCTACAGAGGAGAGAGAAAGTTGTCGGCAAAATAAGAGGAAGGCAGATTTGAAGCTGTTTTAGGCCAGATCTCTGTCATTTTTGAGAAAATCAAGCTATTGGAAGGTGAAGAACGGGTTTAGGAACTAGATTTGGTAAGGACTAAGTGGTAAGAACAAGTTTTCATTGTTTAATGATAATGAGAAGTCTATCGAAGTAGTCTCTTAACTGCATTTGATATCATTGAGATTTTGTGCATAGATATGGTGATTTGAAGCTGCAAACGAGTGGGAAAGCAAAGCAGGATATCAAGAAAAAATTGATAAGTGAAGTAGTTGAGAAATAATTTTGATCTGAAATAGTTTGATTGTTGTTTAGGATGTTTAAGTGCTCGTCGCACAACCCTTTATGGTGTTACAACCTGGTTTTAAGTGATGAAGCTGATAAAATATTGTTGAGAGTATGTATGTGAAAATTTATGAGGTCAGAATGTATAAATACTTGTAAGATAATAAAACATGGAAAATAAGTGTTATAAGTGAGCTCGCGCGGGAGCTCGCTGAGTGCGAGCTAAATGATGATAATAGCCCTAAGTGCTGGTCAATTGGGGAGCGAGCTGGGTAATGCTCATTGCTCTTCATTGTACCAGTCCAAGCTGGAGTAAGGTTTTGCGAGTTGAGCTAGGCCCGTGAATCGGGCTGAGTTAGAAGGTAGTAGCTCACTGAAGAGGGTGAGCTGAGCGAGCTCACTAGAATAGTGGATGCTCGCAAGATGGGCTGAGTTGGAGGAAGTGAGAGCTCGCTGAAAGGGATGAGCTGTACGAGCTGGGGTGCGAGCTCGCAGCTCAAGCTGGTCTGGCAACACTTTAGTCCGTAGCAGCTCGGGTGAAAGTATGTGTAAAGATAATAAAAATGACTTGGACTTCAAGTATCCTGCGAACTAAGTGGAGATTTCATTGTAATTAAGTGTAGGTGAACAGACGAGTTGAGGAGGTCGCTGAGACAGACATGATTCAAGTGAATAGGACAACAAGCAATGAGTATGAAAATATTTAAATACTTTTCAATTTATTATACAAGTATTTTATAGACTTTCATTTCTTATTTTAGCTTATAAATGATTTATGCTTTAGCATGAAAAGAAATAGTTTATGTATGATATGTATGCAATTATTAGCTCATTTTATGAAAAGAATTTAATTTAAGTTATAGAAAGAAAATATTTTCAAAGACTAGTGGACGGCCCAAGCTTATAGAGAGATAGACCTTGTAGCTTTAGACCCAGTCGGTATACCCCGCAGTGTATGACAAATGTTGGGAGGGCTAATCTTACTAATATCGGGGGAATCGAGTCTGTCATGTCTGTCGTGTCGCCCTCTACACTTATGGGGTATTATCTCACTATACGGTGTGCGATGATAGTTCCGCCACATAGTAGTGGGATGTCTTTGTAGCTTTGTCACAGTGTGCGATGCTAGCTTTTACGCCACGTGACCCCTCACACTGAGCAGAGCTGGTCTGGCCGCTCATATAGTTATAGCTTTCCTTAGACTCCCCATTAGTACAATTTTTAGAAAGAGAAGTATATCATTAAAACAAAATTTTAGAAAGAAAATGTTTTAGAAATATTTTAGAAAACTATGAAATATTTTAGCACTTATGAAAGCTTTTGGAACTTTAAAATGAATTTATAAAACTCAAGTTTTTAGAAATAAATTGTTTTAAAGAAAATATATATATATTTTTTTCGAGAGGTAAAGTTTATAAAAAATAAATTTAAATAAAAACACTCACGCACTCACTGAGCTTTATAGGTCATAACGTTTTTGGTTTTATATTACAAAATAACCTCCCAAGTGCAAGAATAGGAGACCAGGGTACCAGATTGCCTCGTTTTGATCAGGTGGGCCAAGACGATCGATGATGTTGCATAATTTCATTTATCAGCATTGTGATTTGGATATTAATTATATGTTTGAGTTTTCGATTACGAACAATTTTGTAAACTTTTCATATTATGAGAATGCATGCACGTTTTAGATATTTGGATATTAAGGATGATACTTTAATTTACATTTTAATCTACTTGAAAATTTAGCATGATAAATTATAAAATGTATAATTTATATGTTAGCAAAGCATAATAGTTACGAGTTCACTTCATAACATCCCTTTGGGTCTGGTTAGTTAGACTTCATAGGGTGTCCGGTAGGACCGCTAGGTTCCATAGAGGGAATCTAGGACGGGTCCTATCAAGACCTATTGTCACCAAAGCTTTTCCTTCAAAATCAAATCAATTCAAAGGTCACCACAAATACAATCACTGCCTCCCTGTGTCTCATTAGAAATTCTCCGCAATCTACTACAACAATAATATATTCTAAAGATAATACTATAACTGAAATTTAATATCAGTAGCTTCTTTTAGTGGCCATGCAGCGATTTCTATCCTCTTCTTCATCATCACATGTTGTTTCTTCTTCAGACAAGCACTTGCGTGGTAGAATCCTGAATAATTACCAAATCCAACCACCTATTAAAAGACCCTTTGATGTTTTCATCAACCATTGCGGCACGGACACGAGGAGGACCATTTCTGGTCTGCTTTAAATTTTGTAGGTCATTCGACAATGGCAGGCCAAAACAAGGGGATAAAATCTGTCAGTGTGACAATTTCATAATTCATATCAATGGTTATAAAGTGCCAGGTTGAGAATCAAACGTAATTTGATTTGAGTCTTTTTGGAATTTTAAATGGCTGAGGACCATTAGGTTATGAGTGACAAATTGATGATTTTGATAACAGTGCATTGATTGGACTGGTTGTTACATAACATATCAAATTTACTGGGTTGTAAGTGCACCGTGTGATATTGATTTTTGGAACTCTCTGCATATCTTGTATCAAGGTTTAGGGTTCAAGTATTCCAAGGGATGTTGGGAAGTTACAATCTTGTCTTTGCGTATTTTTTAGCTTATATTTGTCATGTTGGATATAATGAAATTTTTGATGATTGATTTTATTAGGGATAGTCCCAGTTTTCCCATTGTTGTTTGATGTAATCATTAAATACCCTCTGTAGTTTGTAAAAATCTCATTTTACTCATTCTGTTAACTTAGTAAAAATTTGATTCTGAACATAGCAATGCGCAAAAATACCAAACTGTCTCTCAACTAAAAATTAAAAAAAAATGAAAAAATTAATTAATTATTTTAGGAAAAAATTAGAAAAAAAAATGGGGATTGGATCTCTCTCTTTTTCTTCTTCAATGAAGAACATTGAAACTTTGAAGAACAATGTTCTTCTTCTTCATTTTCATCAACAAAAACCAAATCAACAACAACAAACAAGATGTGGAGACCATATTGCATTCAAAAAAAATTGAAAAAAAAATTGAAGAACAAACACCGTTCTTCATTCTTCAGTGTAAAAGAACCCAAATTCATTATCATTAATCCACCGTATCAGCCGACCATCATCAACCCATTCATCATCATCATTAACAATATTAACCTAACATCAACAACATCAACACATGATCAACCATTAGAAACAAATGAAAAGAAAAAAAAAAAACTAAAGAAATGGAGAACATTGGGTTTCCTTCGTCAGAGACCCCTTAAAGGAGACTTAACAGTCTCTATTGCAAGGAGACTAGAATTGGTCTCCATACAATGGAGAGCAAAATTAATCTCCTTAGCGATGGAGACCAGATCTTATCTCCATCGCATGGAGACCAAATAAGAATAATATTTACGGATGGGAGGTTAGCGTGACTATGTGATGGACTTATCACTTTTTTGTAATTCTATTTTCGGTTGAGATATGTGACCATTTACATGATGTATCACAGCACAATTTCTTTGCTTTTAGTGTCTTTTCCGTACTCCATTGAACAACTATGATGCTGTAGTTCTTCTCCATAGGGACAAGCTACCTTATCCTCTTCGTCTTCTATTCCTATCTGAACTAAACCAAGGTACTCCTTAGGGAGTTTGGCACGATGTTTGCATGCTTCTTTGATTCTAATAAATTGTAACATGTAGTTTCACTTTATTTCTCAAAGTTGTTTGATGTATTTGAGATTTTTCCATTTCATTGGCACATGAACTCTCAAAGTTAAGACATGTAATATAATCACAGTTGTCCTTCTATTTCCATTTTATGTGCTTATTTTCGTCTATTTAACTTCAATTGAATAATTTAAAGTTCTAGTCCTCATTGTTTTATACTGATTTTATTATGTTTGTGTTTCTTGTTCTATATCGTTTTAAGAGAAAACTTCATTTTAATCCCTGAGGTTTCGAAAAATATCAGGTTTTTAAAGTTTTTTTGAAAATAGCTCTTTTCATCTTTAACTTTTTTAAAACTCTTCAAAAAAGTTGAAATCATTAGTCAACTAATAGTCAATAGTGATTTTAGGCAATTTAAATTTAAATTTAACAATTTATATTTATAGATATTTTAGATAATTTAACTTGTAAATTTATTTTTTTATGAGAATAATCCGGTAATTTACATGCCATCAACAACCATCAAGGGCGAAAATATTTTTTCTTTATTCTGCTAGTATTAACTATCAATTAATTGATGATTTAGACTTTTTTGAAGAATTAAAAAAAAAATTAGAGATGAAAAATACTGTTTCTAAAAGAGTTTTAAAACTTGATTTTTTTTAAACCTCAAAGACTAAAATAAAATTTTCAGTCATTTTAATTGATAAGGCTGGCTCTTGTGAATTTGGTGAAAATACTACTAAAGATAAACATTTGCAGTAGTTACTTAGTTTGGATTCTCCTAACATAGGTGAAGTATTAAGACTTAGTATATATAGTTTTCTAAGTGATGAAATACAAATAATTAGAATGTAAATAGTTTTTTGGGTTAATACCCTTAAATTTGTTAACTTCTTTCCTTATAGGTATAGTTGCCTAGTTCAAAGGACTAGAATCTTTTGTAAAATGAATTTTAACTTAAACAATGGCCTTTGTCATTTTTTTTTTTTTTTTTTTTTTTTGTGAAATCTAAACAGGTTCTAAGAAAAATAACTATTATTTTTTGTTGTATAAAGACCAAATTACAATTTAGCTACCTAGTAGAAATGTAATTGTAGGCAGAGCAAACTTTTCGATTTTATTACAATTAACTCACCCACCCTTAGTGGATCTTTGTTAGAGTTAATCGATTGAAGGAAAAAAATTATCTTTTGACCTTATTTTTTGTTTTTCTTTTAAAATATATTCTTTTAAAAACTTTTAAATAAAATAAATAAAAAATTTTAATCAAATTGTGGTCGTCCACCTTAAGATGGATATTGCACAATGGAAATCTGATTAAAAATTGTGAAGATTAATTTGAAAAAAATAAAAAATTTAAATAAAAATCAAATATAAAGTGTAAAATTTTAAAGAATCAAAAAATTAAATAAAAATCAAATATTAAATATTAAATTTTTAAAAATTAAAAAATTAAATAAAAATTAAATATTAAATATAAAATTTAATTAATCATATCTCTACCATCTAACTTAAGATGGACGGTGGGGATTAATTGAAAAAAAAACTTAAAATTAACAATAAAATTAAATAATTAAATAATTTTTTTATAAAAAAAAATTTGAAATCCCTTAAATCATCTTCATACCCATCAACCACTAACTAGAAACCACTCTTGCCCATCAAAACCCCATCTTCAAATCACTCTTCCTCAGTTCATCTCCCTCTCTCAACTCTACGTCTTTCATAAATCAAGCACTCAAATCACTTTTCCACATATCTTCAACTGCAAATCAAGACCCCAAGTCTCCAGTAGCAAGAAAATTGTTAACGCAATCTCCATTTCATCTCCCTCTCTCGACCTAATCTCTATCACCGATTCAACCTCATCGGCGATGGAGACCTCTATTACTGAAGCTAGTGATAGAGACCTCTATCACTGAAATAAATGATGGAGACTACAATTGGTCTCCATTTGATGGAGACCAATTCTGGTCTGAGACCATTTGGTCTTCTTTGTTGGCAACCCTTGGCCTTTGGTGAAAAAGGCCCATGGTTCCCCACTTTTATTATTATTATTATTATTTTGATTTATTTTTTTGAATGGTTGATGATTTTGTAGTGTTTACTTATTGTTGATGATGTTGTTTATGGTGTTTGTTGATGATGTTCTTAATGATTTCTAGATTGGAAAGAAGAAGTGAATAGGGAAAAAGAAGAAGAATCGACAATGGTGGATGGTTGAGTTTATTTATTTATTTTTTTTGTTGATGATTCTTTTTTAATTTTTTTTTAAATTTCATTTTTTTTTAAATAAAAAGTTTTTTGTTTTGTTTTTTCATTTTTTTATTCAGTCAATTGAGTCAACATAATTACCAAGGGCATTTTGATCCTGTAACCATATTTAAACTGTTTACGATTAAATCTAATAGAGATTCCCTAACTGTATGAGGTTCAATTGCAATAAAAATGTAAAAGTGGCTCCCCTTACAATTACGTTTTTACTGGGTAATTAAATTGTAATTTGGTCTTATATAAATTAACCATTAAGTTGCTTTTCTTTTTTTTTTTAAAAAAAAAAAAGGAACATATAAGAGACATGTAAATTAGCATTCGTACCCTTGTAACATTAATTGCTTTTATACTTATATCTTTGCAATACAAAAATAATATTTCACTATTTAAAAAAAATTACACTTTCATTTATAGTTAATATCCTAAGATAGTTTTATTTTTAATAATTCAAATTACAAATTTGTTATGTTTTATTTTATTAAAATTGGAGTAAAGAAAATATTTTTAATTTATAAAATTTAATTAAAGTTTACAAAGACTATAAGGGGTTGTTTACTAATTTGTAATGAGAAGGAGAGAGAATTAAGTTCCAACAAAAAGAGAATGAAAATGAATTAGAATTAAATCACAAGTTTACTGACTTTTAGGAATTAAAATTAGAACCAAATTAAATTTCCTTTTTAGTGTTTACGAAACTAAAAATAGAGATAAAGCAAAGTTAATTACAAAAATAGCCATGTATATCACATATGAAAATAGGAATAAACATTATATATATGTGTATATAAATATTAATTGTGGATATATTAGTAAAATTATTTAAATTTCATTATTCAATCAGGAGAAGGAACTTGATTCCCAATGAGAGAGAGAGTCAAATTCCCTTTTAGTTGGGACTTTATTTTTTTATTTTAATGTGGGTACCACATGTAATTAAATTTTCAAAAAAAATTAGTAAACGCTGGAATTCAAATTTTGGAATTAAGTTATTTTTCCTCATCTTGGATTTCTAATTAGTTATTTTAACAAAGGTGGCACCAAAAAACTTCACTCCATACCCATTTTCTTAATATAAAATTCATCATCACCAAAATATTAATTAGTAAATGCTTTTAGGGACATACTAATGTAAGTTAACAAAAAAAAAAAAAAAAAATCATTTAGAACTTGTATCACACAAGTTATATGTATCATAAAATGAAAAACTTACTCACTATTTAAAGTAAATAAATTTTATAATTTTAATTTTTATAAACCCAAAAGAATGATTCTATTTTATTATTATTATTATTATTATTGGTAGAGAAATATATAAAAAGAAACAATAATTTTGATGAATAATTTTACAAAGAAATATTTTTCTACTTCTTGGTAATGAAGTATATAGAGAAGATAATTTCACAAGAATTCTCATGATTCTATATACTTCTTGGTAGAGAAGTATATAGAGAGAAACATGAATAATTTTTCGAAGAAACATTTTTCTATCTAGAGACTTTTTTTGTTTTTTCACAAGGTGGAGGAGGTGTTGAAAAAATAAATGCGTTTTAATCAAATTGAAAATTTGTGGAAGAGTGGGTTTTTAAACTTTTTACGAAACTCGGGTAATTTGAATCAATAAAACAATGAAATACAACAATACAATTAAAAAAAAAAGTCAAATCTTTTACCTTTAATATTGATTATCTGTGGATTGTTCACCAACTAGTCTTTTTTAATATTGCTCTACACCAAGAAACAAATGAGTGGATATAACTGTATTCATTTACTTTGATTTCTTTTTAAAATGGAAAAATCAAATCTGTATAAGAGGTAAATCTTGTCTTTTGATCATACAAAAAAGAAAGACATATATTTTTTTTCTCTTTTTTTGTATAAGACTATTGAAAATTAAATTTTCTTTTTCTTTCAGTTTCTCAAATATATAGCCAACAAAAAACTCCAATGAAAAGAAAACTCTTTCTTTTCCTTTTATAGGCAACAACTAGGGTGTTTCCAAAAAATTAATTCAAAATTAATATTGAAATCCTTATTTATTAAGAATTGAACCCTTGACCTATATAATATAATTAATTTAAAATTAATTCATGTTATACTCTGAAATCGAATTCGTGATTGCTAATAAAATAATTCATAGTTAATTTAAATCGAAGTCATAGTTGAGAATCCAACTCAAGACCTATTATAAAATTAATTAAATAATAATTAATTTATAATAAATAAATAAATAAATAATTATTAAATAGTTTGAATAATCAAAGCTATTCAAATAACAAGTGAACCTAATTTTGCCACTCACATAACACATATAATTAGACGTTCCAAATACAATATTCTATATACGTGTCCTATAGTGAAATGAGCTATCAAAGATACCTAATAAATCTTTAATTTTGAGCTCCAATAATATTGAAATTATTAATAAAAATCTTTAATTAATTAATTTGTTATTATTAGTCTTAAAGTTACTCTACTAAAAATTTAATGTTACACTCTCAAAACTATAGATGTTTTTATACAATATAAAATTTTCGATGTCCATTGATTTAACCACTATGAATGATTTGATCCTCCACAAGTAGTTCATAATTATAAGTCCTCTTTAATTATTTCTTGTCCTTGTAAATACAATTGATTTTGTAACGAATAATATATTTATAATAACTTATGAATTTATCTTTTCGTTTACATATAAATAGAAAGTTGAGCACTCCTATTGTTCAAGACCCATATTAACCCTTAAGAGAACCACTTCTCTACTTTTTACAAGAAGAAGTGGATTCCACTATTTTGTAGAATGTTCCTAACTACTTATTAAATCATATTCCTAAAGTATGAAGTAATTGATCGTACATCTATACTAATCTCACCTATGTAAATCAAATGATATAATTCAACAAATAGAAGTCCATAATATATTAAGGATATAATAAATTCATATATGTTTATCCAGTCGATAAATATAAATCTCTATGTTTACCAGATATTATTTAGAAATTCATATTTACCGTGGTCCAGTCCTGTGACAACCTGGGTCCCCTGCCGAAGTATTGTCCGCTTTGGCCCGAGGTCGCCCCGTACAACCTCACGGTTTTGTCCTTTGGAACGATATTCCAAAAGGCGCCTCGACAAGTCTCCAAGTCATCCCACTTATATGGCCTTCCCCGGATCTTTCTCTACCGATGTGGGATTCGGGATGTTACAATCCCCCCACCATCGCGTAGAGCCGTCCCTGGCTCTGATACCAAATTGTGACAACCTGGGTCCCCTATCGAAGTATTGTCCGCTTTGGCCCGAGGTCGCCCCGTACAGCCTCACGGTTTTGTCCCTTGGAACGATATTCCAAAAGGCGTCTCGACAAGTCTCCAAGTCATCCCACTTATATGGCCTTCCCCGGATCTTAGGGTTCGGTAACACATATCTTAGGGTTCCCTTGTTTGCAATATACCTACACACGACGACATTTTACATTTAGGTGATATTATAACCAAACTTATTTGTATATGCTTCCTATTTGAAATTCATAACATCTAAGCACATAAAACACTTCAAACGATGCCGAATTTCACATTTACGTATTTAACGAAATTTTTGAATCATTCTAACCCATATTGACTAAATCTTCCCTAAACTTTTACACCATCCATTCATATGATTTTCTCATTATAATCATGCTCAAAACACATGCAAATGATGCCACATCAAGTCAAACTCATAAAATTCATACTTAAGCAATATAGCGTGGTTTGGCCGTGAGATACATCATTTAATATCCAATAGATTTCTTTTCAATTTTCATGTTAATTTCACAATCAACTTAGCTCATATAACCATCCAAAACAACTCAAAAACAATCGTTCATCATTCTTGATTCCTTATGGCCGAATGCATACCCTATTGTTATATCAACTCTTGCTTCTCATTTCAACATCCTAACTTGATGATTTAACACCTTTGCATGCAATAAAGCTACTTGGATAAATTAAACACAATTTGGACCATAAAACCCTAGCATGGCCGAATACTATATCCAACATAACACCAAGATTTCTTCAAGTTTTTCCACATGAAATCACATCAAATCTCATGGCAAGGAAGCTAACATCCTAAACAACATCATCTTTAATTGAAATCAACAAGTTATGTTCACTAGCTTTTCTTGTATCCCTAGCCTTACTTTCCCACCAAATTGAAGTCTCAAATCCCTGAATCCATACATAAAAATCACATTAAAATCACATGTAACTCAATTGGAAACTTTGATCCAACAATTCACACACAAAAGTCAATGAAACTTGAACCTTATCACTTGAAAACCACTTGATATTGCTAGATATCACTCTTAGGTTTGTAATAACCTTTGTACGGCTTGAAAACCACTAAAAATTGTTTCAAAATCGATCAAGTATGGCTGTTGTCCCCTATTCTGGTTTCCTCTCGGTAGAACACTATTCTCCTCTCCTTTGGCCGACAGCTTCTCTTCTTTCTCTTTTCATTTTTCTTTCATTCATTTCAATATATATAGTTCTTGCATGCCCTTAACAAATGCCCCAAACTAACCTTAAATTTGCAAGTTTGTCATTAGTTCAAATTGAAGACATTTGATTGGTTGAAACTTAAAAACTAATTCAATCCTAACTAATTCCATTACATTTCAACCAAATACTAACTAGTTGGTTATATTGTCTCCAAAATTTCCATTGTGCCATCCTTATCTTTACACTCTCTCATATTTTTAACTTTTCCAAAATGCCCTTAGACATTTATTTTAATAATTTATTCAACCATGTCCCTTTTTGATAATTTCTTTGTCACCGATTTTATGTTAAACTTTAATCGATCACTATACCACTTCTCGTATTTGAATTTATCTTCAGTCTATCCAGAAATTCTACTAGGATTCGGTTATATATTTGGGCACTTAAAATTACTTTATTATTCCATCAATAAGGACATATTTTATACAATACATATACGTACTAGAATCGGAAGGGTATATTACACTCTCCCTCAATCCCCAATGACTCATCTCTCTGACCTCTACATTAGCATATGGTAGGCAACCTCTGAGTCTTACTCACGTGATGCCCTATGACCGTTAAAGGAGAGGGTACACCTTGATGTTCTAAAAACATTTCTATTTCTCTTTCTTTTCTTAGATTTTTATTTCTCTTCTTTTCTAAAATCCTTTCTAAATTACTTTTGCAAGAAATTTCGAAATACAATCCTTGGTAAAACTTTTCACACCAAACTTTAAATTTCCAATAAAAATCTTAATCATGCATAATAAAATCTTGTACATGCATATATTAAACAAAAATCATAATTTCTCATGCTCTTCATGGAACATGCTCTAAACTTTTGTAGCTTAAATAATTCATTTATGAACCATAAGACATAAGCTACTTTATTAATTTATAAAACACACTTTGAAATCTAAAATACAAGGTTCACAATCATAAAACATATTTTAAGATTTCCTAAGCATAGTTTCTATTTTCATAAAACATAAATTTACAAAATTTCAAATTTCATAAAACATAAGTTTGCAAAACATAATTTCAAACTCATAATTTACAAAATATACTTTAAAATTTCAAAATCAATTAATTTCTTCATAAACCATAAAACAATTTTTCTTTATTAAATCCTAAGCTATCTGAGGGGAACCATAAGTTCAAAGCTTGCTTTATTAAATTGTAGAAGATACTTTGGAAATTATATGATCAAAGCTCACTTTGTTAGCTTATAAAAAAAATTGGGAAGTAAAAATTTAAATTTACTTTAATTAAATCATAAAACTTACTTTAAAAACTCAACACAACTATAAAATTTATAAATCATCACAATTGCTTTAAGATCATTGAAAGGGATAGCTTCTAAATTTCACAAACTATAAAGTGTAGTTTTAAAATTTCAAAACATAACCTTGAATCCATAAATTACAAATTATATCTTAAGGTTTTAAAATCAAAAGATTTAGTTCATGATTTATAAAACATAACTCATTTTGTTAAATCATAAAACCAAATTTGGAAATGCAACACAAAATATAAAATTTCCAAATCTTCAAACATATTTTAGAATCCTTCACAATGCATACTTTCTAGTCTTATAAAACATAGGGTATACTTAAAATCACAAGACAAAAACCTTGAATTCATAGTTCCCAAAGCATGCTTCAAGATTTCAAAACTAATTTCCTTATTTCAAAAACCATAAAACATAACTTTGTTTTACTAGTTTATGAAATATTCTTTGAAAACTCAATACAATCATAAATTGTACAAATCATAAAAATTACTTCGAAATTTCCAAAAGGGCATGACTTCTAATTTTCACAAATCATAAGATATGCTTTTTCAAAATCACAAAACATATTCTTAGATCAAAAATCATATAACTTAGTTTACTTTGTATAATTTGTAAAATATTCTTTGTAATTCATATAACTTAGTGTACTTTGCTAAGTTGTAAAACACATTTTGAAAATCTAATACAAAATGTAAAATGCACAAAACACCAATTATACTTTAAGATCCTCAATAGGCATAGTTTCTAGTTGTAACTATAAAATCCCCTTTTGAAATCATAGAACATAATCTTAATTTCACAATCTACAAAGTAGACTTTAAAATTTTCAAAGCAACATTCTTGCTTTATAAGTCAAATTCTTATCGTGAAGCTTATAAAAACATAATTTAAAGTCTATTAAAAACATAGTTTTAAAGCTTGTAAATACATGATCTAAGGTTTATAAAACATAAATTAAAGCCTATAAAACATCATCTAAAGCTTATAAATTACACGCTAAAGTTTATAAAACATAATCTAAATTTAGTAACTTCTAAGCATACTTTAAAAATCTCAAAACATATTCTAAATTCCCTAACTCATAAAACACACATACTAAACATTATTCACTTTTCTTAATCATGAAACATAATTCAAATCTTAAATATGCTTCAAAGCTTTAAAATATACATCAAATTCATAATTCACAAAGCATATTTAAATTAATCAAAACTAATAAATGTTGGAAACAAAATAAAACACTTTCAAAATCAAGTTTTGAAAAAGTGTAATACCTTTTCCCGAGTTGGTATTGTATCAGTGTGTGGAATAAGATAATTTTTATTCATAAAATAATAAAAAGAAATTTAAAGTGTTCTATAACGAAACTTAATTTTTATAGAGTTTCCGAAAGGATCGGGAGTAAAATTTAATATTAAAAGTTGAGGGGTAAATTGGTAAAAATAAAACATTTAACAAAGAATGGTAAAATTATAAATATGAGGAAAAGACAAGGACATTGGGAAAAGTGAAGAATTCTCTAGAATTTGATAAAGTCATAATTTTGAGGAAGTTTAAGGGTGAAAAGCGAGTTTGACCCACGTCTATAAATATAGGTGTGTGGTGAAAAATGTCGACAGAAGAGAAAAATCCGAAAGAGAGAGAGAATGAGAGAAGTTGTCGGTAGAAAAGAAGAAAGGCAGATATGCAGCGATGCCAAGTGGATTTCTGCCATTCTTTAGGAAAATCAAGCTGCTGCAAGGTGAAGAGCAGATTTAAGGAGCAGATCTGGTAAGACATAAGTAATAAAGAATGAGTTTTTATGGTTTTATGTTGGTGAGAAAGCTATCGAGAACAGTTTCTAGGTTGCAAGTGATTAACGAGATTTTTGGTAAGTAGATTTGAAGCTGTAAGCGAGCGAGAAAGCAAGACAAAAGGCTGAACAAGAGTTTGATAAGTGAAATAGTTGAGAATGATGATGATTTGTGATGGTTTATTTATAATTTGAGATGATTTAGTTTCTATCCTTGAACTTGATGAGGTCGCGACCTAAGAGTTTGGTGAAGATCTAATGATATGTTGATTAAGTGTATGTATGTGAAATAAAGTCGAGGTGTGTTAATGGTAATGTAAAATGTAAAAGGTTGGAGAAATGAGTGTTAGAAATAGGTATGCATGAGCCAAGGCAGGAGCTCGCGAGGCGCGAGCTAGAGAAGGCCTTTAGCGCATTTCAGCTAGTCAAGATGGTCGACTGGGGAGCGAGCTGGGCTATGCCTGTTGCTCTCCACCTTGCCTGTAATGGCCCATCCTCTCATGGGCCGGCCAAGCTAGGGCTTGCCCCCGGAACCAGTCCCGCTGTCGGGCTTCGGCCCCACGATTCTTCTGGCCCGACCACTTGATAAGTACTATCCCTTGGTCCCCACAAGGTATTTACTGGCCTCCCACACCTCTCGAACCCGAGACCTAGAGGATCTAAATAGATCCGGAAAGTAAGGTGTATACTAATTGAGCTAGCTAGCTAAGGGAAATTTCTATTTGTGACTAAATATAGGTGATCAGGCAAGCCGAAGAGGTCGCTGGAGCAGTGATACAAGAGGATAGGACAGCAAGCTGTGAATGTGAACTGCTTTAAATACTTTTCAAGTTCATGTTGCAAAATCTTTATTAACTTTCATTAATTATTTCTTAGTTTATTAATGATTTATTATTTTTGCATGCAAAGATTTAGTTTTGTATGATATGGTATGTAAATGTTATTAGCTTATTTTATGAAAAAGAAATTGATTTGAAATCTAGAAAAGAAAGAGTTTTTAAAGACTAATAGAACGATCCAAACTTATAGATAGACAGATCTTCTAGCATTAGACTCGGTTGGTATACCTCACAATGTAAGACAAGTGTTGAGAGGGATAATCCTGCTAACATTGGGAGGATAGAGTTTGTCATGTCTGTCGAGTCGCCCTTTATACTTGTGGGGTATTGTCTCGCTTGCGATATGCGATGATAGTTCTACTACGTAGTAGCGGGATATCTTTGTAGCTTTGCCACTGTGTGCGATGATAGTTATTCCGTCCCGTGACACCCCCCTCCTCCCCCCTCACACTGAGCGGAGCTGGTCTACTCGTTCATGTGGTTGTAGTTTTCCTTGGATTTCCTATTAGTACAGATTTTAGAAAGAGAAAACATTTTAAAAAAAAACTTTTGAAAACTTAAAGAAGTTTTATAAAATCCAAGTTTTCAGAAAATAAATTGTCTTTAGAAAAACTTTTTCGAAAATGTTTTTCGAGAGGTATTTTATAAGACTTAGTTTAAACAAAACCCTCACACACTCATTAGGCTTTATAACTAACAATGTTTGATTTTATATTACAAAAACTTCTTAAGTGCAAGAACAGGTGATCAGGGTACCAGTGTGCCGCGTTCAGATTAGATGGGTCCAGACGATCGACGATGCTGCATAGGCTTTTATAAATATTGTAACTCAAGCATTAATCCTGTGTTTGTGCATACCTCATTTGTGACCAGATTCGTAGAACTTTTATGATCAAATGATGCATGTTTTAGATATCTAAACATTTATGACAGTTCTTTAACTATATTTTGGATAGAAATTTGAAATGAGATTTTATAATACATGATTTTCATGATTAATAAGCTATTTACAGATACGGGTTCACTCCTTGACGTCCTTTTGGGTCTTACTAGTTAGACTTCAGAAGGGTCTCGTGGGGTGCCCGACAGGACTGCTAGGTTCATTAGAGGGATTCCAGATCGAGTCCCGTCAAAAATTATCCACTAACTAGGTTTCTCCTAAGTCTATGAAACTCTTCTTGCCTTGTTTCCTCCTTGGAATCTTTTTTACCACCAATCCTTTTCTAAACTTCCATGTTTTCCATCACCTCTTCTTGGTTCTCCTTCCTTCTTTCTTCTCCTTTTCCATGAATTTTTCTTTCTTTCTTTAAGGGGTGTATGTTCGGCTATGAAAGGAAAATGGAAGGGGTGTGTTTCGGCCAAGCATGAAAAAGGATGGGTGGATGGCTTTTTTATTCATAAAAATCACACACACACACACACAATATATATATATATATATATATATTCTCATGTATGGCTCAAAATTAGTATACTTAACCAATTTTTTCACCACTTATTTTGCCATAAAATCCAACCAATTATCCTTTTGAAATTTCAATCTTGCCCTTTCCATAACAATTCATTTCCATTCATATTCTTTCTAGAAAATTCTTTTCCTTTGTATTTTCAATTTTACCCTTATCATAACACTTTATTTACATTCTCACCCTTTCTAGAAAATTTTTTTATTTTCATCAATTGCTCCTCACAAGTTCCATAATTCCTAACTTATCCTTTCTAGAATTTTCTTTCCTTTTCCATCAATTACCCTCCAAAAATTTTATAATTTCACTTATGACTTTTCTAGAGAATTTCACTCTTTTTTTATGTATTTAACCCTAGGTGGGTGTATTTACAATACAAATGGGGTGTGCTTAGAAATTAAATGGACCATACTAATTCTAATTGGGCTCACTTAATTAAATTTTTCTTTGGGCCATTTAATTTATGTTTCTAATTGCAGTCCTTGTGATTTCTAATTGAACCCCATTTAAACTTCCTTAAAAACAACATCTATAAATATATATATATTTTTTATTAGATCGATTCGAGGTCAGGGTGTTACAGAATCGAATTAGAACTTCCATCTTATTTAACTAGTGAAATTGCTTCTAAATCTGATATATCCTTTAGTTCATCTTCTAGTTCTACCAATATGAGTCAAAACTAGGAAGTCCTTGTTAGGTCCTTAAAAGACTACTTGCACCCTACCTGCATTGCCACACCATCATGCATAATGTTCCCCTCAAATATGCTACAAATAGATTTCAAACGTGGAATGATTCAACTATTGCCTACTTTTCATGGTTTAATTAGTGAAAATCCATACGTGCATATTAGGGAATTTGAAAAGGTAGTGGCCACTTTCCATTACTAACCTAATGCAATAGAATCGATTAGGTTGAAATTTTTCCCTTTCTCCCTAGAAGATAAAGCGAAAGTTGACTATGCTTTTTGAAACCGAGATCCATAGGAACGTCAGAAATGACCCAAGCTTTCTTTAACAAATATTTTGCAAATCATAAGACTAATAACCTTAAGCTACAGATCTCTACCTTTTCTTAAAAAGATGGACAAACTTTGTATCAAGCCTGTGAGAGGTTTAAAGAATTATAGGATTTATGTTCACACGATGGTATGAGAGTTGGCGCATAGTTAGCTACTTTTATAATGGACTTACTAGTAGAGAGTGCAAATTTGTTGAGATAATATGTAATGGGGATTTTCTCCTTAAAGAACCTGATGAAGCAATCAAGTTTTTAGATGAGCTTGCTTAGAAAGCTTACTTGGACTGGATCTAATGCTACTGATAGTACTAATAGGTCAAATCCTAATGGAATTTACCATTTATGAGAAGAGGACAACCTTAAGGCTCAATTAGAAATTGTCACTAAAAAACTTGATGTCTTAATAGTTGCTAAAGTAGATTCCCAAAATACTTGTTTTGTCTGTGGAGGAGTGGATCATTTTGCACAAAACTGTCCTACCTACAAAGAGATACGAGCGGTGTATAAGGAACAGTGTAATGCCCTCGAGATGTTTCAAAAGCCATACTCGCCTTATTCTAATACATACAATCCTGATTGGCGAAACCACCCAAATTTCAATTGGAAGTCTAAAGACAACCAACCCACATCATTTACCAACCAATGGAAACCTAAAGAAGCACCCTAGAGGTCTTAACCATCTCAATACAATGCTCTACCACAAAAATCCTCTTTGGAAGGTGACAGGCCCCTCTCCTTACTAGGCCTGTCGGCCGCCTTACAGTAGCCCTCCAGTGGATATTTGATCCAACTGGAAGGTTCCCGTAAAGCTACGCCGTTTACTTTTAAAAACTTTCTGTTAATGCAGAAACGTAGTAAAAATTTTTCTTTTTATTTAAACATTTATAAAACGGATTTATAAAAATTTGGACAGCATAACAGCTATTTTTCAAACGTGCCACCCTGTAAATTTCAAAATTTAACACTTCTATGTCAAACATATCTCCACTACTGGGCCTCTGGCCCTTAAATTATTCCCATAATCCAACCACAAACATTTTTCAATGTAGAATTCATAAATAGAGTTTCATTCCATTCAAGACAAATAGATAAATTAATTTATAAAAGCTTAATTGTATAAATACAAAATACTATATATACTCAAAATATAATTTACAAATACTCATTCAAAACTTCATGGAATGCATGACATATACTTTTGACTAAACTTATGCAGTGATGCTGTCGCGTCAGGCCACTTACGCGTCTAATGAAGCCTCCTTCGGTTGACGGCTCGTTTCTGTACCTGGGGAGGATTTTTATAAAATACGAAAATAGGGTGGTGAGTATAAAACTCAGTGAGTGGTTAAAGTAATCTAACTGTATGCTGGTTTAACTTAACTCCTCCCAAAAACAGTTGGAAAATAAACTTTTTGTTCTAAAACTTAAAAATGATTTCTCGCACACTACAATCATTAATTTATATGCTAAAATACATCTCAACAAAGAGATAGCTCTTTATTAATATATTCTTTTTCAAAAGCATATACTTCTTTCCAAAATACTTGTAAACTAGTAATCTTTCTATAATTTATAGAAATCAAATAAAGAAACTTGCTCAACAATATAAACTAGTAATCTTTCTATACTTTTATTAAAATTACAAAACTGAGTAATTTTTATAATCTTTCTTTAATTCTCGAAATTGGAAATCAGTTCTAATTTAATAATTTCTTTATTTCTCAAAACTGGAAATTATTTCTAATTTAATAAACTTCACTTTGTTTTAAAATGCTTTTATCTTTTATCTCGCCAAAGGCAACCCAGGGAAACTTAGCCCATCGTGACGGAATCTCTCAACGCCACTAGAGCTCGGGATACTACTAGGCATAGTCGCAGATGTGGGAAACTCTCTTGGGGTTACGATCCTCTCCTAACATCAGGCAGATCTACGCTACCGCATACGTGCAGAGGGCGACTGACAGACTCGACTCAATCCCCCCAAGTTAGTGTTAGTAACTGACTTTCCCAACTGCTCTTGCCATACACGTATACGGTACTTCGGCCGGTAATCTCTGGGGGTTAGGGTAAACCCAAGGCATTTAAATCTTTTCATAATAAAACTCTTACTTTTCTTTTCATAATAAAAATCTTATTTTTCTTTTCTTTGATTTCTTGAAATAAAACTTTACTTTTCTAATCTCAACTTTATAATCGAAAATGATTTCGAAGTATCTCATCACTTAATTGCATGCATGTGTGTATATCAAAAACTACTAATTTACTTTACTTAAAATAATTACCCTTAAAAATAAAATCTTAAAATGTAATGCAATTCATATAAAAATAAATCACTTGAAGTGGAAATTTAATTTTTCTGAGGCCGAAGCCTATCATCTGTAAATAACTTTAGCATGCATAATTCTCGAATATAATTACTCAATATACTAGATTGCTTTAGTACTCAACTGATCATAATTGCAATTGAATAAGAATATTCATGCAATTCATATAAAATATATAACATTCTAAAATAACTTTAAAATCTCATAATAAACTCTTTTATTCAAGTAACAAGTAACTAACTCAATTCTTATGAAATAAATTCATAAATACTTTAAAAATAAACCACTCACTATTTTCCTTCCAATTGCTTCACCACCACTTCAACTCTTCTTTTTTATTCTTGAAATTTTCCTACAATATCATCCAATCAAAATTCTTGGTTTAGGACTTAAAGATATTACAATTTCATATATCAATACATAACCATATTATATTTTTGAAAATCTTCCCTTCACTTTCTAACTCCAAAATCTCTACATCCAAACTCATCAAATATCCGTAATTTATTCACTTTAGATCCAATACATGCTTTATTAATTAATCATTTAGTCTAACTCAATATATATATATATATAGATATATATATATTCTCTACTTTATTTTATTTTACCTTTAACAATCATACTTCAATTCAATTACTTCCTTTGATGCTCAAGTGCTCAAGCACATCATACTCATCATCCAAACACATATAATAATTTATTTAAAACTTCATCATTTACTCACATAACTTTCAATAAAAATATATTAACTAATCACTCACTTTGTTCTTTGATATAATTTCTCAATAAGTTCACAACTCCCTCAATTTCCCAACTAATATTCCCTCATTCATTTCCATTTACTTCTTTGGCAATAAAACACTCAAACACTTTATAATTCTCATCAAAATACATGCAATCTATTTAAATGACAAATTTTGTCTCACATTTAATCTTAACTAACATAATCCTCCAACAATCAAATTTTCATCTTTCTTGCATCTTTATAATTCCAATCACTACAAATTCATTCCCAAACTCTAAACCACTTCTTCAAATCTCAAAAATTAACTTAAATACATGCAACAACACAATAGTCCATACACTAATATACATATATATCCCACAACACAAACACTCATTTTTCTTTTCAAAGCTTCATTTCTATCTCTATTCCATTCTTAGCTACCAACCATCTCATTTTCATTCCATAGTTTAATATAACTCACTTAATCATTTTAAAATAAGCTCAGCACATATAAACACAACAATTGCTCAAGCACTAATATAGTTATTCCTCAACAACTCATTTCTTTGCTTTTCTTTTCAAGATTTTCATTCAATCAACATAAATCTTATATATGATTTTATCTAATCATTCAAACAATTTCATCACCAACACTTCATAATTAAATCACACACTAGTATATATAACAACCTCATTCACCCTTTTCATCTCAACCAATAATCACCAAAAACACTTCAATAATCATCCATAAAATCAATTATAACCTTAAACAAAAAGAATCCATTGAAATCATCAATTTTAATTCATCAAACCCCAATTCTTACCTTCCCAAAAACCTTGATCCAAGACTAATAAATCCCCTTCTTCATCCTCAAGCTTTGATTGATGATAATCAACCTTGATTTAATTAATATAATTCATCAAAATCTCATAGAAACTAACAACTTTAAAAATTCCATCAATCAAACATAAAATCACCTTACTTACTCCCATTTTTCTTGATGAAGGTAGATGGGTTTGAAAGATCACCAAGCTTGGATCACCTCTCCTTCTTCTTCTTCTCCTCTTCTTCTCCTCCTCCTCTTCACGGCCTGCAGACTTCTTCCTCTCCTTCTGGTTCTGCTTCAGCTCACGTCTCCCTCTCTCTTTCTCGGTTCTGATTTTGGCTTCAACTGGTTCTGCACATCTTCTTCTCCTCCTCTATGGCTGCAGACGTCTTCTTCTTCTTCCAGATCTGCTCACGGTTTAGCTCCAGCTCTCTCCCTCTTTTCGGTTCTGCTCATGCTTCACAGTCTCTCTCTCTTTCGGGTTCTAATTTTCTTTCACGATTTCAGCTTGTCTCTCAGCCGACTTATCTCTCTCTGAACCGACTTAACATTTGATTCATGCCAAAATTGCCATTAAATAAATGCCATAATCACAACAATGCCACTACTTATTAATGAAAGCATTTGATTGGTTAATTAATTCATCCAATTAATCACTAACAACATATTCCATTTCATTAATTAACTCTCAACCAAATCAATTGCTTTTTGACTTAAATATGTCTTAACCTCATTGGCTCTCATCCAAGCACATGGATTGTGCTTCTTTAACACATTATTTCCTACACAATTAATATTATAATTAACTTAAATTTTAATCCTCACTTAACACCAATTAATTCCAAAAATATTCCATGATCACCCTATCATCAAATTGGCTATGCAATACTCTAATTGGGTGTCTTAACATTTAATTTCATGCTTTGAAAAAATTTAATCGGCTATGAACTCATTAAAATTCCCAATGTTTCCTACGAAGGTATTTTTTTTTATCAATAAATACTCGGAACCTTTAAAATCTATTCAAATGAACTCATTTTTACTCCGTTTCAGTTTCTGATAACTCTAATTTATATTCTGGAGCTTAGGATATCCGGGGTCTATTTTCCGAAAATCACTATTCACACGGACACTATTCACCACAAACACTATTCGTCTGAAAATACTATTCACCAATAATTTTATTTCACGAAACTTGAGGAAATATTCCTTTTCCCGAAAATCACTATTCACTCAAAAATACTTTTCATATGAAATCACTATTCATCTGGAAACATTATTCCGTCCGAAAATATCCTTTATCCGGGAAATACTATTTCTCCTAGGAAAATGAAATTCCGGGTCTCACAGAAGGAACCCTGCAAGTATTTATGGAGGCACAAAATAAGATAAACCAAATGTTTGAAGCTGTTCTTACAATGGTAGAAGAGAATAAGGAAATTAAAAGTCAAATCATAAAACTCACCAGTTCTCTAATGAAACATGAGCAAGGAAAGTTTTTTTATCTCAACCTCAGTCCAATCTAAAGGGGCAACATATGGCACAAACTTCAAATGCATAAAAAATTAAAGAAGTGAATGTTATTGTCACTTGCAATGGTAAGCTATTGGGTGAACCAACTTTGCCAAGTCCACCAAACGATAAAATCCCTACCACAACTCTAAGTAGCTCTGAATATGCCCTTCCGCAAGAGCCTAAAAAGAAGATTCCAGTGCAGGTGCGATTTGCCTAAGCTTTCTGAATGGGAAAAAAAATCAGAAAACCAATGTGATATTCTTGAACACCTTAAACAAGTTAAAGTTACATGTGATCAAACAGGTACTAGTGTATGCTAAGATGATCAAAGATCTATGCACTATGAAGAAGAAGCACCATGTTAAGAAGATTGCATTCTTGACGGAATAGGTAAGTGCGATGATTGAGCAAAAGACACCACCGAAATATAAAGATACAGAATGTCCTATAATCACTTGTTAGATTGGTGATCACGATAAAATATATCATGATTTTGATGCTTTTAAATCTTACTTTTGTAATGAATATTTGAGTGAATTTTGGTTACTTTTAATATTTTTGTTTATTTTGTGTAGATGAGTCATGGAAGGGTAATTGAGCAAAATTAGTGAGGTTTTCAAGGCGAAATCATCAATTTCATGGGTTGGAATAATTTCTAGAAGAGTGGCGATGTTTCCACCCTCAAAATTGTATGTATACCGCTTTTTATACACACACCCAATTAATAGTTATACACACTCAATTAATGGTTGTTTAAAAGATTATTAATTATAGGGTTAATTGTACTAATATTCCCCAAGTATCTCAAAATTGCATTCAGTGACAACTTTAACATTTATTGCACTAATATACCCTAAAAAATTTGACTACCATTAAAACTAACTATTGATTAACCATTTATTTTGAAAGTCAAAAATGCCCTTAGTATATATTTTATTATATTATTTTTAATTATTATATATTTTTTTAAAAAATTATTATATATGTTTATATATAAAAATTAATAAAAAAACATATTATAATTATAATTTAGGAGCAAAAAGTTCTTTATAATTATAATTATGATATGATTTTTTTCTTAATTTTTTATTATATAAATATATATAATAATTTTTTCAAAAAAATATAATAATTAAAAATAAAATAATAAAATATATAATAGGGGCAATTTTAATTTTTCACAATAAATGGTTAGCCAATAGTTGATTTTAATGGTGGTCAATATTTTTTAAAGTATATTAGTGCAATAAATGTTAAAGTTGCCATTTAGTGTAATTTTGAGATACTTGAAAAATATTAGTGTAATTAACCCTATAATTAATAATCATTTAAAACAACCATTAATTGGGTGTGTGTATAACTATTAATTGAGTGTGTGTGTGTGTAAAAAGAGGTGCATATACAATATTTAAGGGGTGGAAACATCACCGCTTTTTCGAGAAACCATGCATTACATAGGTTAAACCAATTGCAAGAAACAAGTTCATGGGCTGAAATATTTATGTGATTTTAATTTAAGAGTGGCGATATTTCCACCCCTTAAAAGTTGTATGTACACCCCTTTTGCTCACATACTCCATGTAAAAATTGAAGTATCTTTAGTTTGTAAATAAACCCCATTTAATACCAAAACTATCCTTCCCCTAATTTTGTCGTAATATGTTTTTGTAAATACACCCCATCTATATGCACAGTTTATTATCTATTAAGCTTCATTACTAATCTATTTCTTGATGTTCATATTTTTTTTTCCTAATTCCTTCACAACTTCACTGCAAAACTCTTTGTATATGGCCTTTTTGGTTTGGTCGGGGCCTGAGGCCCTGAGCTAAATGCCTTGGGAAATATTTGTATTATGTTTACTATTAAGTTTCTACAAGTCAGGTTAGAACAGATTTTTACTAAAAAAAAAAAAAATAGAAAAGATTTCTTCGCTTCCTTTTCTCTTCTTCTTGCTCTTCTCTACTATCCGTGTGCGATGGAGTGCCAATGGTTTGCTGGTTGTTCCTTGCCAAGCAACAGACTAATTACGCATGCATTTTGGCATGGAGATTGACAATGATGTGAAGAGAGATGAAATTAAGAAGCTTATGAAGGAGCTGATGGTGGGGGAGAAGAGAAATGAAGTTGAAAAACTTGTGAGTGAGAGGGATAGTCTCTGTTAATGCTGTTTGTAGGTTAGAGGTGGAGGTTCGAAATTTGGGTTCTTGACTTCTTGGTGCTTGTTGAGAGATGGCAGTGTTGGTGAAATCTGAGTTATGGGTTCTTGGGTGCTTCGTTCTTGCTTGGTGAAATTTGGGTTGAACCCACTCTTGGCCTGTGATAAATTGCCTATTAGGGAGATTTTTCAGGTCTCCATATGGATCCCTACCATTTTATTTATTTTATTATTATTTTTTTTGGTTTTAGTTTGTATAAGATACTAAAAAGCAGAGTATTTAGATGACATTTAGATGATGTTTAGAAGTATATTCTTGTTATCCTACTTCATAATTTATAATTTAGATGTGGTTACAAATTATTTAATCTTTTCTATAATTTTATGTAAAAATAATAATAAAATTTTAAAAATATATTAATTTGGAGTGTACAAATCAGGTTTTGAGAGGCCTCAATATCGACACTCTTAATTTATTATAGAAGAGACAAAGCAACCCGTGTCCATTACGACCGTGGCCGGTTCGAGTGTATTGCATGAAGAATTAATCAAGCCAAATCCAACCCATAACAAAACAAGAGTGCACAGCGCATGAAGCAAAATGCCATGCACATCAGCCTTGAAAATATCAGCAGACCGTGCATCACGAACAATCAAAACTGAGCCCATGTTTCAATTATACAAAGCAGTAGTCCAGACCATGAGGTGAGAAAATCAGCAAAGAGATCACGTGCAGCAAGAAGCGACATCCAACATGAAAAGCATGCAGTCCCCAGGTCAGTTTCACGAATTGAGTTAGCGAAGTGCAGTTCGCGATCGACAGTCGCGATACACAACAGAAACCCAATGCGCAAACGCTGGTGGCGTGTAGAATTCGAACACTTGATTTGCAGCCCTAGATTCACACTATAAAAGGCTGATTATAGGAGGAGAACAGCTGACTTTCACAGCCATTGAGTAGCCATTAAACACGCCAAAAAGGAGAGAAAAGAGAGGAGTTTCGGATGTGGTTCAACGGTGGTTTTGAGCGCAACTGCTGCAGTTTTTTGCAGAAATATTCAGCAGCCTCTTGAACCCGTTCGATACCAGTTTGAAGGTGATATTTGCAGGTCTTGGTCGTGAAGATTGAAGGCTGGATCTGAGTTGCAAAGTCAGCGCAAGACAGCCCCTATTTTGCAGAGTTTTTGGCAGTTCCTTGAGCCGATTCGGAACCAGATCTGTGGCAGCGTTGTCTTGTTTTGACATAGCTTTTGCAGGTTTTGAAGTGGGGATTGGAGGTTGGATTCAAGCCACAAATTAGCACGAGAACAACCCTTAACAGCTAGTCGTTGACAGCCCTCAAACATAATCAGATCATCATCAACCTTGTTGGAGTTCGAACAGCAACAGCAATATTACCACATATTCGATGCATGAACGGCATGGGAGAAGACAAGATTTCATTGTCGAAATGGTGGTCGATTCTTGGTGAAAGGGGAATCACTCTACGATTATGAGATTTTCAATGGTACTTCTGGAGAACAAAAATTTCAAAAACAATGTTTACATACATTTGTAGATGGTTTAGTACAGCGGAAGAATATGGCCTAATATAGTTGTGGATGGCATAGGAGTCTCGGCGAAAAATCCTTGCTTGATCGAAGAATAGATGAATTCGATCACCCTTTTTACCAATAATCCCCACAGGTACAGTTTCCATTTCGGAAATGATGGAAACGCTTTACGTCTCTTAGGATGATTTCCCTGTCTTCAATCTTTGAGATGAACTTGGCAGCAAGATGGCAATCATTGCAAACTCTGAGGCTCTTGGCAATTCTAATGGTCGTTCCGGGAGGTGTATTGAGGATGCCAAATGCAATTGCCAGTTTCTCACTGTGTCCACGGAGTAGAGTTTCTTTCTCCTCTTCGTCGACATTGTGAAGAACACAAGACGTGTCGGGCACGTAACCCTCCTTCCTCAATCTTTCGGACAAGGTTTCAAGGAATCCGTGTAGTTTCTCACTTTGTGGATGTGATCCATCCCCAGCTACAAACTTGTGAAGCTCATCACCAAATTCAATCCAACTACAACCAGGTTATTTCGTTGCTCCCATTTCCTTCATTTTCCTTCAAATCTCGTTTGCCTTGTCCCAAAGCCTAGCGGACGAGTAAATATTAGAGAGTAGAACGTAGTGACTTGTCACATCTGGTTCCAAACGCAGGAGACTATGAGCTGCAACTTCCCAATTTCTATGTTCTGGTGTATTTGACAAGCACCAAGCAAGCTACTCCAGGCACCAGCTTTCTCAAACTCGGGAGGCATTTTATTGATGAGTTTGTACGCTTCCTCAACTTTACCAGTTCGGCCAAGCAAGTCCACAACACATGCATAGTGATCTGCTGCAGGTCCAATCCCGAAGTCGTCTTTCATTTTGTAAAACAAGTTTATTCCTTCCTCCACCATCCCTGAGTGACTACACGCTGCAAATATTGCTATGAACGTAACTGCACTAGGCTTCACTTCTTCACCCTTAGTTCCTTCTGCCGCCATATTTTTAAAAAGTTCTAAGGCTTCCTCCCCTTTTCTGTGCACCCCATAAGCCATGATAATAACATTCCTGGTGATTACATTTCTAACTGGCATCTGATCAAACACTCTTCTTGCTAATTTTAAGCATCCGCATTTTGTATACATGTCGACCAATGCACTTCCACTGCTACATCTCTTGCCACCATGTTTCTAATAGCATAAGCATGAATTTCCTTCCCTTTCGCTAACGCTGGCAGGGCAGCACAACCAGGAAGAACCGTCATGAGGGTTATCGAATTTGGTCTGATAGAAATTTGTTTCTCATCCTCATTATCATCATAATCCTTCCAGTTTTCTTCCTTCAGTCTTTGCATCTCATGTACTAGAAGAAGTGCATCACTATGACGTCCAGAAATAACATAGCCAGTAATCATAGTGTTCCATGAAACTGTATCTCTAGCCTCCATGCTGTCAAAAATGGATTTTGAAATGTCCATTCTCCCCATTCTTGAGTACATGTCTATAAGAGCATTTTGCACATACCGGTTCCTATCCAAACCCCACTTTACTACATATCCATGGATTCCTTCTTTGTCGGGAAATGATTCGGTGCGCAAAGAAGCAGGGACAACACTTGCCATTGTGGTGGCATTTGGACGAAGCCCAGCATCCTGTTTCATTTCAATAAACAGCATCAACGCCTTCTCATCACACTCATTTTGCGCATAACCAGTAATCATAGCATTCCAAAGCCCAATTTTACTATCCAAAATGCCATCAAAAACTCTGCGACAACCCTCAACCTCCCTACAATTGCAATACATGTCAACTAAAGCACTACCTAAAAATGAATTCTCAATTAACAAATCATTTCTCAACGCATAAGCATGAATTTCCTTGCCAGCATCTAACATCTCCAACTAAAGTTAGGATTCATTTTCACATAAAAATCCTAACTTTAGCATGACCTACAATTAACAAATCATTTAATTTAAATTGTAGGTCCTGCTAAAGTTAGGATTTTTATAATGGAGGATGTTTCATAATGCTTTGCCGCTACGAGTTAACTTATTGTGAAGAATGGTAGTGGGGGGTCCCCGTTTTGCGAGAATGAAACAGAATCAGTGTTCCATTGTTTTATTGGTTACAAAAATCTTGAGGTTTTGTGGCATGTCCCGGGTATTTGGATTTGATTAGGGACAATAAAGAGGTACATATGGCCACGATCCTGTTGTTCATCTTTAATAAATTACCACCTGATTTGTTTACGGTCCTTTTTGTGGTTTTTTGGTGTATTTGGAATAACAGGAATGCCCACGTTCATGGATGATAAAGATAGAGATGCAACAAATATTAGATGAGGATTAGCTACAGCTGATATTAGATGAGGATAGAGATTGATTTTTGTAAATTCTTTATCATCATGATACTATATTTTATGTTTGTACGTTTCTGTTTCTCAGCCATCTATTTTGTATGACCTTTGTATCATTTCTCTATTTATAGAGTACATGTGAGCTAAGTATGTGTGTGAAAACATTTCGGCTCATATTTCATTACTTTATTTTCATGGTATCAGAGCCATAGACCAACGTTATGGTTGATAAAACTCCAAACAACTCTTCAACCACAGACAGATCCTCTTCAAATCCCTCAAATAATAATAACATAGAGAATCATGGTTCTCCACAAGTAACTCATCCTTTTACCAAATCATTCAGCCACCTTTATCAATTAAACTTGACGGCAACAATTTTCTTTTATGGAAAAATCAAGTATTTCCAATTTTGGAAGCTTACGATCTTGAGAAGTTTGTTCTCGGAACACACCCTTGTCCGCTAAAATATCTTGCATCCAACAATGATCTTAGTAATCCAAAATATCAAGTATGGATGAAGCAAGATAAATTACTTTTTAGCTGGCTTTTGACAACACTATTGGAAGGAGTTCAAACCCAAATGGTGGGCCTCACTACTTCACATGACTTGTAGTTTGAGATAGAGCAAATATTCATGTCTATTGTTGAAGCAAGAGTTGTGAATCTTCTCTCAGAATTACAGACAACAAAAAAGGGAGCATTGTCAATAAAAGAATATTTGTAGAAAATGAAGTCTATTTTTGACAACTTGGCTACAATTGGTGAACCCCTTGCAAAGAAACAACTTAATCAATTTGTTCTTGGAGGCCTAGGACCAGAGTATGATGTCGTCCGCAAATGTCGCTATACAGCAAAACAACTGCGACAACAGTTAATGCTCCTAGTATTATTCTCTGGGCTCTTCTAGTTCTCCAAACCACAACCAAAATAGGTATCGTGGTGGTGGAGCTAATCGTGCTAGAGGACGTGGTCATGGAGGACGACAATCCAATAACTGTGTGCATTGTCAGATTTGTGGAAAACCTGGACATGTTGCCCCTACTTGTTATTATTGACTAGATCAGTCACCTGCTATCAACTCTAATAATCCGATGAAGGCATTTGTTGCATCACTAGAAACATTGGATGATCCTGCTTGGTGCCTAGACTCAGGTGCTGCAAATCATTTGATTTCTAATCCAAATAACTTGCAAATACGTCGTGAGTATAATGGGGCAAATAAGATCATTGTAGGCAATGGGATAGGTTTGTCAATTCCTCATGTTGCCTCTACCCATTTAAATTCTCTTTCTCATTCATTACATCTTTATAATATTTTAAATGTTCCTTCCATCAAGAAAAATCTCATAAGTGTAGCACAATTTTCCTCTGACAATAATGTTGTTTGTGAATTTCACCCATCTTTTTGTCTGATTAAGGATTGACAAATGGGCAAGATACTTCTTCAAGGGTGCCTTCATCATGGGTTGTACAAGCTAGAGTCTCCAAGACCATCTTCATCTACAAAATGTTTTTCATCAAAATTTAAGTCTGTTATGTCGGGGTCAGATAGCACTAGGACTTTATCAGTGAATGTGTATCAAAGTTCTTTAATTAAAAGTCATGTTGTGGGTACTTAGCATTATCATCCTAGTCACCTAGGGGTCAAACTATTAGATCAAGTACTCAAGAATTGTCAAGTTTCTATTAATAAAATTGATATTTTACCTTTTTGTTCTGCAATTCAGTTTGGAAAATCTCATAAATTATCTTTTACATTGTCTCAATCTCGATCTCAGGAACCATTTGAATTGATTTACTCTGATGTGTGGGGACCCTCCCCTATCCAATCAATTGAAGGTTTTTGTTATTACGTTGTATTTGTTGATGACTTTGCCAAATTTACATGGTATTTTCCTCTCCTACATAAATTAGATGTTTTGCATGCTTTTCAAGTATTTATCAAACTACAATTCAATGCTAAGATTAAAATTTTTCAATCTGATTAGGGTGAAGAGTACAGACCAATTCATAAATTGCTTCTTTCTTTAGGCATTCATCATCAAGTCTCTTATCCTACACTCTTGAACAAAATGGTCGTGTCGAATGTAAACATCGGCACATTGTGGAAATGGGCCTTACCCTTTTAGCTACTTCTCATATGTCCCTTAAATTCTAGAATTATGCTTTTGAAATAGCAGTATATATTATTAATCGGTTGCCTACTTCTATTCTTCATTTCAAGGCACCATTTTTTAAGTTGTTTGGTGTTCAACCTGACTATAAAATGCTCCGTGTTTTTAGAAGCTCATGTTTTCTATTTATACAACCTTATAACACACATAAGTCGCAATTTCACTCTATTAAGTGTGTGTTTTTAAGGTATGGGTCTTTTCACAAAGGTTACAAATATTATGATCCCAAAACAGGAAAAGTGTTTGTTTCCAGACATGTTATTCTTAATGAAACTAATCTTCCTTTGTAGATGAAAATAAGTCTACTGCTCCTACACCCACTGTCACAACATCATCCACATTTTGTCCTTCTCTAGTTATTGTCTCCCATCCACCTTCGTCTACTTCTCAATCACAAAATCTTGAAATTCTTTACAGCCCCACTAGTCTCCCCTTAATATGTCACCTCAATCTACTAATCATAAGGAAAATATTCCTTTAGAACACCAACCACCACCATCACCAAATCAACCCTCAACTGTTGCTAGACATCCTATGATCACTCACTCAAAGAATGGAATTTTCAAGCCAAAAACTTATCTGACTACCCGTCATCTTTTACCTAACCAGAACCAACAAATTTGTCTCAAGCTTTAAATGATCCTAAATGGATACAAGTGATGCAAGAAGAATATGTTTCCGTTATTCGTAATAATACTTAGGAATTAGTTCCTCTTATTCCAAGTTGCAACATAGTTGGATGTTGGTGGGTTTTCAAAGTTAAGCAAAATCCGGATGGTTCGATAGCTCATTATAAGTCCCAACTAATGGCCAAAGTTTATCACCAAAAGGCAAGTTTTGACTACATTGAAATACTTTGTCTTGCGGTAAAACCTACTACCATATGGATTTTTAGCTTTTGATGTTGCATATGGATAGGATATTAAGCAGTTGGATGTGAGTAATGCTTTTCTCAATGGCACACTTAATGAAGTTGCTGTTATGAAACAACCTCCTGAGTTCAAAAATTTCAAACTTCCAAATCATGTATGTCGCCTAAAGAAAGCTCCCTATCGTCTTAAACAATCTCTGAGGGCTTGGTTTACTTGTTTGTGTGATACTCTCTTAGCATGGGCTTTTCAAAATTTCAAATGTGATATCTCTTTATTTATTAGAATGACTGGTGATGTCCTCACTATTTTATTGGTCTATGTTGATGATACTCTTGTTACAGATAGTAACAAACAACAAATTCAGGATCTTATCACTTACCTTCATAAGTCATTTGCCCTTAAAGATCTTGGCAGTATTCACTACTTTCTTGGTGTGGAAGCATTTCGAGACTCTTCTGGTCTTCATCTTTCACAAACAAAGTACATTGTTGACCTTTTAAAAAGGCTCACATGGATGGTGCTAAACCTGTTAGCAACCCAATGATTCAAGGTAAACAATTGTCTTCTCAAGATGGTGATCCATTTGACAACCTGCCATTATATCGGAGCATTGTTGGTGGTTTACAGTACCTCACTTTAACAAGGCCAAAGATTGCATTCTCAGTGAATAACATTTGCCAATATATGCAGCAACCATGAGACACACATTGGCAGGTAGTAAAACACCTATTGCATTATTTGAAAGGGACCTTGACATATGGTCTTAAGATGACAACACATTCCAACTTTGATCTTGTTGCCCTTAGTGATGTGGATTAGGCTAGAAGTCCAGCTTATCGTCATTTGCAGTCCGGATACTACATCTATTTTAATAGTAATCTTATTTGCTAGAGCTCAAAGAAACAAGTTGTTGCATCTCAATCAAGCACTGAGTCTGGATATCCCGCTCTTGCACTTGCTACTTTAGAAATCACTTGGACAAAGATGCTTCTCCATGAACTTCGAGTTGTCCTACATCATAAACCCATACATTGATGTGATAATCTCAATGCTTCATCCCTTGCTATAAATCTTGTTCTACATGCTCGGACAAAGCATATCGAGATCGATAAATATTTTGTTCGAGAGAAAGTTCTTGATAAAGAGCTTTTCTGTGTAGTGTGTTCCTATAGAAGAACAAACCACCGGTATATTGACCAAGGCCTTGTCCTCTTTTCGGTTCTTCAACCTTCGAAACAAACTCACCGTATGCAAGCACTCGCTATGTTTAAGGGGGATGATAAGGATAGAGATGCAACAAATATTAGATGAGGATTAGCTACAGCTAATATTAGATGAGGATAGAGATTGATTTTTGTAAATTCTTTATTACCATGTTACTGTATTTTATGTTTGTATGTTTTTACTTCTCAGCCATCTGTTTTGTATGGCTTTTGTATCATTTCTCTATATATACAGTGCATGTGAGCTGAGTATGTGTGTGAAAACAATTCAACTCGTATTTCATTACTTTATTTTCAATGGAAATGTGGTTAAACACCCTTATAAGCTATATAGTTTTGCAGTCAACTACTTGGAGGAGTTTCATAAATCTCAGGATGGGTTAGATATCAGTGATCCTTTTTCAATGGTTGGCTCGACCTCTGGTGCCTCTTGGCTTCCTCCTTCCTTTGGTTCTGAAGATGAATATATTAATACTAATATTGTTGTTCGAGCTTGTGCGAATCGTATTGATTTAGGAGGTATTTTGCGGGACTCATCAGGTTTAGTTTTCATGTGTTAAGTGCTCAAGTTTGTAGGGCTTTTTTTAGCTGCTTTGGGAGAGCTTTTAACAATAAGAGAAGGTTTGAGGATTGTTTATGAGGCTGGCTTTAAAGTTTCAGAGTTTGAAACAGATGCCTTAAATGCAATTTGGTTTATTCAATATTATAATTGTTATGAGTATATCTTGGACTGCGTAAATGGGCTGGTAAAAGTCTAGTAAAAACCCAACAAACTAAATCCAATGAAGTGACCTAATAAATGAATACTCGGTTCCCCAATACCCGGCCCGAGCGAGCTCCTTAGCTCGCGGGGATGAGCTCGCATTGCCATTGTTACTCACAGGTAGCTAGCCAGTATTGCTTAGCTCGCTCTTTGCACAGTTCGTTACTCAAGGCACGATCCAGCTCAAGATCGTTCAAGGCAGTCTCTAACTCGCACATTAAACAGCTCGTTAAGGAAATTTTTTAGAAAGACAGCAACCTAAATCAACCATAATTCTACCACCAGAATTAAAAATAAATTCAAATTCAAATGTTGATAGATGCGATCCCTGATTTAGCAGAACCGACTCCTGATTCGATGTAAACTGATTTTGGAAGTTATAATTAATGCATGATCTTTTCCTGTTTTATTTCTACTCAAATTGTAACTCTTCTTCCTATAAATAGAGACTGGAAATTCATTGTAAGATATACAGAAGTAATAAACTACTGTTACTCTACAGAAATTATCAGAAAAACAGTCATGGATGTAGACATTATTTTGGCCGAACCACGTAAAAATATCGTTGCACTTTGTGTTCTTTCTCTTGTTTCACTCTTGTTTTTGTCTTATTTTTCATTAATTGTAGGTATTGGGCTTTGAACTTCGATCGACCAGAATCCGACGTCAACAATAATGTTTTTCTTTTTGATTTTTGCTTATTGATGATATTAGATATGTTAGCTGGGAATGATTCTTGTTATCATGTGTCTCGTTCAGGAAACAAGGTGGTCCATTCATTAGCTTTTTCGGTTGTTATTTTTTCTCCTAATCAAATTTAGATTGATTGTTGCCTAATATTTATTTCCAATAATGTAATAGCTGACTTTTTGGAATAAGAATCCAAGTTTTCCTCTCAATATACATATGTGACTTGCTAGTGATAAAACTTGTTAGTGCCAATTCAATTTGTTAGTATCATTGAATAGAAATGAAATATATCAAAGAAAATAAAAAGGAAAAAGATTATTGACTTTATAACATAGTTATTGACTTTATAAACTTGTATGAAATTTGATAAATTTTAAAATGGGATTTAAAATTAAAAAATTCATAACAAATATTGTCCTACTCTACTGGATTTCATTAAAAATTATAATAAAATCAATATTTATAAATCAGGTGGACTCCATCAGAATCTATTATATAAAAAAATCCACCAAACTCCAATCACAGTTCTAATATTCTTAATCCAACTACTGATTTAAAAACGTAAAGCTGAGACCTTTTTTTTTTTTTTTTTTTAAGAATAAGAGCTGAAATTTCATAATTACTTCGATTAAGAGTAAGTAGATAAATTAATGTTGACAAACAAATAAGAAGATATATTCCAACTCATAGTTTCATTAATTTATAAATAAAACACAAATAAATGGATAGCATACTCAACATGTAAACAAAAAAAAAAAAAAAAAGAGAATACAATTCCATTTTGGTCCTTAGCATCAGTTACCATGAATCACAAAAGATTAAGCATTACAACGATGAAAACAATCCAGACCGGTTTGATTTACATGTATTAGGTGCATACAATATAAAATGTCACAATATTACACCAATACACACAAATATTAAACAGATTTCAAACTGCTGCTTCAGAAACAGAGGAGACTTTCCTGAGGATATAAACAGGATCACCCACTTTTATCATCTTTCCATTTCCTTGAGCAAGAAGGTTGTCCTTGCATACTAGGTGCTTCCCAAAGTATATCTGCAAGTCAACATTAATTCTTTTATCATCATCTGTGTAGTTCAGAAGTTTTTGATTGATAATTTCTGATTCAAATCTCACCCTTTTCTGTTGTTTCAGATTCAGACGCAACACTTCATCTGATCTGATTTTCCTTAGAGTATCATTTGGTTCTGAACCCGGCAATACCAGTCTTTTGATCAATATTTGGTACCTGAAAAACATCCTTTGCAATAGTAAAAGCTCTAAAAATGCAAAACTTGAAAACCTTTTTGTACATTTATAATTATATAGATTGTTTATATCAGAGAAGAGTTTTAAGCCTAATTCCATCACAAAAGCTAGTACATGAATAGAGATTTACCCTCACCTTATAAATTAATACAAATTCATTTCTTCAATCAATTGGGACTATCTAAAAGTTTACACCCCGAACTTGAAGAAAGTAAATGGACAGTTTTCACAGGACAGACAGAAATGCAGAGAAAGAGGTTTTTACTACCTTGCAGCGAGCGCATAGCTTGACGCCTTCAAATGTGAACTTGTTTATCCTGACCTCTGTCCATAAGTCTTCCGAAAATGGTTTACAGCCATCAACAAGGATGCTGTCACATGCAAGCATACAATTTTAGATTCGTATACCAATTAGCTAAGAAAGTAATAACAAGTTGACCAAACTGAAGTGGCATACACGATTATTGGCATTGACATGAATAACGTGATGAATTCAAAAATGTGTTTCCATGTGGAGTGTGCAGTAAATAAGGAGTTTTGGAGCAGATTATACCATTATTACAACAATTAGTAATGAAATGTGCGTACAGATAACAAATTTGGAGTTTATAAATGTTAAATAGATATAGAATGATTCCGAACATACTTTGCTCTAAAACGGTTAATTGGAACAGGCTCCTTCAGAAGCTTATTTGGAGCATCCAAAGATCCCTGCAAGAGATAACTTGATAGTTTAAGGTTTGAAATATCATGTGCCAACAACAACATCTCACATTTAATGTTGTCTCAAGCTGACTAACCTGAGACGCCATCATAAATGGATACTGATCGGAAAACAGTATTTTGTGTCCACAAACATATTCTGGATTTACAGGCCTAGTTTCAGATTCTGCAGTGTTAATAGTGAAGCAAAATTATGACCATCTATAAGTATTCTCCTCAATAATGCCTTCAGCAAGGTAGTGCATTCTATATCATAAGCTAATGAAATGCACAAGAAATCGAACTCAACTTGCATCAAAACGGACTAGGCCACTAGTTTTCCCAAGATAATTTGTAAACCAGTTTGCTGCTTTAGTTCCCTCAACCAGTGCGGAGCCAGACCACTCCAATACAGAAACACCATCTGTGACCACACGCGGTTTAACCAGCGGAATCTTGAGCGCACCCATCCCTGGAGCTTTCATTGCTGTAAAAGATATATAGTCAATTCAAGTCAAATTTGATAATCGCGTGATACAGGGAGCAAAAGCGCACAATTCAAGCAAAAACTGAAAAGCAAAAATAACCAAATATATCGTTACAAAAATGACAATGCTAACAGAGAAGACAATAGAATGCAACACATATGACACTAATTTGGGTTTAAAGTATTGCATATTCATATTGGAAAGCCAATGATTTACCCATATAAGAGCTCCTAGTAGGTTCCCATCTCTCTGAAAATGCCTCATTTGGCAGCTCTATCTGAACGAGGGCAAGTTTCGATTCGTTTCTTTAACTATATGCTCTTCCTTTTTGATTAACTACTAACCATTGATGATCCCATCGAAATCCTGTATATTGATACAAGCAAACAAACACAACATAACCCAAATCAAGTTTTCTACCAATATAATCTTGCAATATGCATCAAACCAACTTGATGTTGCATAAATAAAATTAAACTGTTCTATTGTGTGGTGAAGCCAATGCAGTCAAATTATTAAGCAGACTTGCATAAAATTGTTACAAGTAATTAATAATGATTTTGTTTTCAATTTCAAGTAAAATCTCAAATTCTACTAGCATTTTGGCTCAACATCAAGACAAAAATTTGATTATTCAACAACCAAACATAGCTCTAACTGATCGACCACTCTTGATACATCAAATTTTATCTAATATTAAACTTATTTATTCCTCCTCTATGTTTTTTTTAACAACTGCAAATTAGTTGATTATTCAATCGAGTGATTAAAGAACTATACAAAAACATTAAAAAGTTGATAAAATCATGTCTTAGCATTTTCACTATAAGAGCAATGAAATATGATTCAAGACGGAAAGACAAATAATGAAGAAAATGAAAGCATGCAAACAAAGTTGATCCCACAAACGTCTGAGTTATGAGAAAACAAAAGAAAAATTGATGAAAGGAACATATACATATAAGCAAACTTAGATTTCAATGTATCAATCAACAGCCTAGATTAAAAAAGGAAACTGCTTCAACTAAAAGAAGCAATGAAATGAGAGTATACTGAGTGATGGCTTGATATGAGATTATAATACCAGTAGGAGTGAGAGGTGTCTGAGAAAGAGAGATTCCTTTGCATGATTTAACAGGGTATATGAAGATTGAAGTAACTTGCACTGAAGCCTCAGATAATGATGATGTTGAATATGCTGAAGAAGAATTCAACTTCTCCATTTCTGTCTATGTCTCCCTGATCTCTCTCTGTGTCTCTCTCACAATGTGCTTGTGCGTTGTTTTCAGTTATTCTTGCAACATTTTATGTGTGAGCAATTTTTGGACTTTACTTGAATTAGAACAGCGGACTGTGGAGATAAATTGACCCCACCTTTCATCCTCTTTTACGAAAAAGAAAAAGCTTTTCATTGCATTGTCATAAGTCTCTAATGCAATGCAGTTGCTACCTGACTGACCTCAGCATCATATGGCATCGAAGCAACTCCTAAGCAGCATTTTTAGTCTTCAGATATGCTTCGCGATGCATGACATTCGCTTTTGATAATTTATATCATGGTACGTGATATAAAAATCTAATCATATATATTTATATATATATGTATACCACATAAATTTAACCATATAATGTATAATCAATCTTTTATAAGGACGTTTTAAAATTTTTATTTCAAAAATATATATTTTAGAATATATCTCAATACCGTGATGCCATTTAGAAATGAATAGTTATAATTAATAGTCCTCAAATCGAAAATTATATATATATATATATATATATGTATTCATCGGTTATTATTGCCAATTTTAAAAATGTGGAGCATTAATTGGATATAACGAGATACTAATAAAAGTCAATGTAGATTTTTCAAATTGGCAATAATAACCGAGGAATATATATATATGTGTGTGTGTCTCCTTTAACGTACTTTAGTATGGATACATATGACAACTCAAATGATTTATTATATTCTAAATTACTAATTATGTTTTGTTATACTAATTACATATTTATTACATATAATTACAACTAAATGGATCAGTTCAATTTTCAACTATTACAACTAAAATTAAATATTTATTATTTCATTTAATTATAATTAGATATAATAAATATCCTTAGTAATTTCTGAATGCAATCAGTCATTTATAGTTATAAAGTGATCCAAACCCAAATGCATTATAGAATGTGTTATATATACATATATTTATAGAGCTTTTATAATTAAGTGTACTTGATTTTAGAAAGTAAAGATCAACCAATCAAATTTATCAATTGTATTCTCTCTCTTAAAACAAATTCTCTTTTATGTTTAATTTAAGTGCAATAGATGAATTAATTGGTTGGTTCTTAATTTTTAAATTAGGTATACCTGATTATAAAAACATTATATATATAAATATATATATATGACACATTCTATACATTTGAGTATGAATACACTTATAAAAAGTTCTAATTTTGACCATTTATTTATTAAAGAGTTAGATCCAAGGGCTAGGAATTTGTCTTAAACTAATGGATTAATAAGTTGGGAAAACTTGTTAAACAAGTAAAATGATGTGTTTGAGCAGTTGCACACACTCAAGTGACCGTTGCTTCTATTCTTCCTTCCCTAACTAGCTATCATTCTCATCTCCTATTTAATTCTTGCTTTCATTTTCCTAAATTGTTCTTTCTCTTCTCCTCTTCCATTATTGCTTTCACTCTCCTCTCCCTTGTCATCACATTCAAATTCTTGCTTTCATTCTTCTTAATCATTATTTTTTCTCTGATCTTCTATTATTGATTTCATTCTTCTCTCTCTTGTCATCACATTCAATTTTTTTTTTTCATCTCCTCCTTCACTACATTTATTTTTTGGGGTTACAATTAGATGAAAACCAGCTTTGATACCAAGGCCTTTAGTTGTGGTATTTGAACATCCATGTACAATATAGAGTAATTTAAGATATGAACTTACTATAAATCCTCAACTCAGTCAAGCATAACATCATATTTCGAAAGTAGGACAATAGATGCACCACAACCACCTATAAGTTTGAACAGATGCACCACAACCACCTGCAAGTAAGACATGAACTTACTATAAAACCCTCAACTCAATCAAGCACAACATCATATTTCAAAAACAAGAAAGCAGATGCACTGCAACCACCTACAAGTTTGAACAAATGCACCACAACCACCTGCAAGTTGACCCTCACTAAAATCAAGTTATCCTCGACATCAACATTCAACCATTATTGCAAATATGGCATCTATTGCATATTTGTTTCAATTTTCATTCTAGTTAATTGTAGAAATAGAAAATCTTAATACTTGTTATCAGTTGATACTCGTGATGAAATTGCTATTAGTTTTTTCTAGAGATAATGGTTCTTTTATTGTCATAGAATTGTTATTCTATTGGTATGATGTTTTGAATTTGTAAAACGAATTATTTAATTATCAAATTATTTAATATTATGATCATATAAAATATATGTGATCATAATATTGTTATCAGTGGTCGTAACATTTTTATTACAATAGCATTTTTTATAATCATTATCATATATTAATTTTTTTTTGTTTAGCATATTTTTCAGCTAAATGTATTAATCCATTTTCGACTAACTGATTATAAATTTTGAAATTTATCTAGTAATGGATAGTGGTCAAAAGCAAACAACCATAGAACACAAAGAAGAAGTTAGAGACTCTGTACTTCCTTAGATAGAGATATAGAAATGTATGAAAGTACAACAAATCAAGGTTCATATAATGATTGGATAGATTTTCTTGAGTTAAAGGCCATAGATGTATTAGCAATGATATTTAATACAATTGAGGAAGCAAAACCATTTTATGAGAAATATGCAAGGGCAATTGGCTTTGGTGTAAGATCTAACCTTGAGCATGACAAAGAAGGGAGAGTTATTATGAGACAATAGATATGTGGGAAGCAAGGATTAAGATAATCAAATTATTTAAACAATGCAAATAGGAAACATAAGCCAAAGAGATAGACAAGAGAGAATTGTAAGCATCTTTTTTCCATTTGCTTCAAGTTAGAAAAGGACGTGTACAAGACTAGGTCATTCGAGGAAAATCATTCTCATGGGCTAGCATTGCACCATAAGGTTTAATTCATACAATCAGACAAACACATAAAGGAATCAGACATGGCACAAATTAGTGCCATGCACAGTGTTTGCATCATACCTTGTCTTCCATGAGAATACACGGTCAACTAGGTAGAGGGATATGCAAACGTCAGTTTCACCATAAAGGATCTTTACAACAAGCTGGATGAGGAAAGATACAGATGTGGAATCAAAGATATGTTCTTATCCCGGTTCTTCTATAGAGTTCAGGTTGATGATAATGGTAGGTTGTTCAATTTGTTGATGGTAATTACAATTCATCTTTTCATTAATTAATATCATTTTAGTTAAGGTTCGAATCAAGCAAGAGAATCAATTGCTAGCAATGATTTCATGGATGACAACGATGATCATATAGGGTTGATTTGCCAAATCGATAAGGCAATACAATTTAACAAGGGTACTAGTCTCTGACTTTAATTGTGCTCATTTAGTAGACATTATGTAATATTTTATTTCAAATTTGATTGTGAATATTTTATTAATTTGAAGTGAGTTTATGATTCACTTGCAGAAAAAAAAATTGAACACTCTCTAACTACATTGATAGAGAGAAATGAAAAAAAAAAAAAAAAAAGAGGAATGACTCACCTTCGAGATCATCAAAATGGGATAGGGCTAGTGAGGGGGATAGTGAGGGTACTACCTCTAAAGGGAATGATAGTGAGGATACACACACACACACACACACAATGTCAATTAGGCTCTTAGTGTCCACATCCCCAAATCTTGATCCTTATTTAAGAGAAGATTTCGAGAATTTTTAGGGATTCAAGATGGTAATGGGGATGTGAGAAACCACCCCCCATCCCCATTTTCCCATTTGCTCAATTATATATATATATATATAATAGGTCTTGCTAGGACTTGTGATATTAAACTTTATATGTGTAGGTCAAAAATCTACTTTTATAATAGTTAGGCAAATCTACTCCTAGATACTAATCCATAAAAAAATCATTAAAAAAAATACAATTCCCTTTTTTATAAGTCTTGCTAGGACTTCCGATATTAAACTTTACATGTATAGGTCAAAAATCTACTTTCATAAAAGTAAGGAAAATCTACTCCCATATACTAATCCACAAAAAATCATTAAAAAAAGTACAACTGAGAAATCTACTCCCACATATTAATCCACAAAATATCATTAAAAAATGTACAATTGAGAAATCTTGACGGGACCCTTCTCGAATCCCTTCTCTGAACCCAAGAAAGACCTCGTAGCACCTCGAAAGAATTCCCATGAACCCTATACTCAGCTTGGAGGAACCCCGTCAGGACACCGGAAAATTATTTAGCTAGATCTTTTAACTTCTTTGACAAGGTGACAATGATAAAATTTTTCGCTTTTTAATAAAAATTTCAACAGCATGCCATCTGTTTTCTAAGCTATGTCACCCTGCAAGTTTCAAATACAGTTTTTAAAAACACTTCTATGAAATCAATTTCTCAACTTCCAAAGCCTTCGGCTCATTTCTCACAATACAACCACAAATAGATGAATAAATTCTGAAAACTGAATTTCAGAAAACCTAAATAAAACATTTTTTTTTTTAGCTAATGCATCCACTATTTTTTTAAAATATTTACAACTATATACATAAACATATACATGATCAAAATCACAAAATATGTACATGTAGTAAGTGTTGTCCTATCTGTCCGCCTGCACATCTGACTGAACCTCGTTGACTGGATGACTAGCTCCTGCCCCTGTGGAAGAATTTTTAAGAAAAACATTTAAAGAAAACTATGAGTATAACTCAGTGAGTGGTTAATTTGTATAAACTAAAACTCATTTCTGTGTAAAGTATTTTCCCAAAACAGTTTTTAAAACTACAATGTTTTCTAAAATTATTTTCTAAAACACTTTCTGGAATCTTTTCTTAAAATCTTTTCTGATGCTCACCTAAATGGTAACCCAGGGAATATCTACTCCTAACGTGGTAGCATATAAAATCTAGCTAACCACTAGAGTGGGAATCTACCATGTGTAGTCGCCGAAAGCGGGCCCACGCTGCGGACCGACTACACTACCCTATACGTGTATATGGATCACTCATGCCTCGCTCACACAAGAGTCGACTAGACTCAAATCTCACTGACTGACTTCCTCTCATCTACCGTATCACGCATAGGGCATTCGACCGGGTATTAAACTGGGGCTAGAGTAAACCATAGGCTATTAAAATCTCTTTTTCTTAATACACTAAAGCATTCTAATTCTCAAGGCCATACGCCTAAAATCTTTAATTCTAACACATTCTCATATACATAAATAACAAACTAAAATCTTTATGCTAGAATTATAATATAAATTCAATTAATAAATAAATAAATATTTATAATAAATTCTTTTAACTTTACAATAAACTTTAAGAAAATATAATCTTTAAAAACTCGTAGTTCCACTCACAACACGTCCTCGGATATAATCCGATCCTCCTCCGTAAGCCTCCAGAACTCTTCGCTTTTACCCTAAAACATCAAATATTCATTTAGGGTCACTTAACTCATTCAAATAATATTCAAAATCAATAAAAATCTCATTTATCTCTATTAATACCCTTTAACGTCTAAAATTTCGGATTTCAATTGCTATTAAATCGGGGCTTTTGAAATCCATTTTCTTTACATAAATCCTACTTATTCTTTCCTAGGAATACCTCAGTATACTTAATTTCATCGTCGGATGCTCAGAACTAAATTCATTCGATTTCGCTTACTAATAAAAATAAATTTTCGCTTCAAATGTCCGACGACTTCAACAATCAATTCTCTAGTGTTCTAACACTTAACCATGATTAAATAAATCGTTTCGAACATTAAACGAACGCATTTGAAATGATTTCGGAAAACACCCTTCAACTCGTCCGTTTAGCTCCGAAATCGATCCTAAACTTTTCGTTTTCGAAATCTAACTTCATAAGATTATTTTCTAACCTCTAAAACACATAGCTAATGCCTTATAATCGAAAACGAAATCAGATCTCTCAAGAACCCATTTTCTCCATTACTTTCTCTCTCTTTTTTATCTATTTTTCTTTCATCAAATCACTCACAAATCACACCAAAATCATCCTCACAAGTCCCTCTTATCATCCTTAAACTAAAATTTGAAAAAGAAACAAGAGAGAGAATGGGTTTTAACATAAAGCACCAAACTTTAAACTGAAATAACTCACCAATTAGACGATATTTTTGCTTCAAATTTTTGGGTTAGCTAGAGGAGATGACGAGGAACAACTTTCGTGAAGAAACCTCGACGAAAATTGGATCGGATCTTCCCCTCTCTCTCTCTCTCTCTCTTTTTTTTTCTTTCCTTTTCTTTCTTCCTTTCTGGTTTCTCGATCAAAAATGTCTCCTAATGAGACAAAATTCATTTTTATATATATTTATGCTCAATTACAATTAGTCCCTCAAGAAAATTTCATTTAATCACCTCAAACTTTCAATAATCTTACTAATACCCAAAAATATATAATTCATTCATAATCACTTTATAATCGTACCGGGGTCAATCAAACGACATATGACTTGCGATATAAAAATATAATAAACTTAAGATAACACTACTAGAGTTATACGATTCGACCGTAACTCAATTTGAAAATTTCTAATACCATAAAATAATAAATCTGGATGAGAGCTTACAAATCTACTCCCACATACTAATCCATAAAAAAATCATTAAAAAAAGTATAATTCCCTTTTTGATAAACAATTATGTATATTATATATATATATATATATATATATATATATATCTAATTGGGCAAAAGGTGAAAATGGGGATAGGGGTGCCTCCCAACAATAGGAGTCGGCATAAGTCGGGTTGATTTGGTTTTCTCTAAAACTAAACTGAAACTGAATCGGATAGCTGCAGTAATAACAACTACAGCTCAATCAAATAAGATGCGAAGATTAAGAGCAACAACAATAACAACGACAACTATAACTCAAACAATAGTAACTTGCTGGGTTGGAAAGAACGAGCTCGTGACAACGACTACTTTGTGGTTGGTGCGATGAAGATGATTAAGAGCGGATAAAGATATAGAGAGAAGATTAAGAGCAATTTTGGGACAACAACTAAGTGCGACGACAACGGTAGTTTGAAGGGTTTGAGAGAGCAATGGTTTGAAGGGTTTGAAAGGTAAGTTGGATTAAAGGTTTGAGAGTGTTGATGTGATGAGTATTTTATGTTTGGGTCTTTTAGTTTATATATTTTCCCTATTTTTTTTGTTTTTAAGTTGGTTTTTAGTTTCAGATCAAGTTTTTCAGCCCAAAATCGAAATATTCGATTTTTATCCTATAAAATTGAACTAACCCAAACGCAAATTAAAACTAGATTTTTTTCGATTTTTTTTAGTTTGATTTGGACCTATTCAATTTGTTCTCGAGTTTTTTGCCTACCCTTATCCATCACCATCTCCAATCCCTAAAAATTCTCAAAATCTCCACCCAAATGAGAATAGAGATTTGGGGATGTGTACACTTAGAGCCCAATTGACATCCGTACACACTATAAAAATGTAGTTAGTTAGGAAAATAATACAAGATTATATATATATATTTATTTATATATAATAGCTAGGTCCTGCTAGGACTTCCGATATTAAACTTTACATATATATGCTCAAATCTATTTTTATAATAGGAAGGGATCTGTATTCACACAATACATGGTTAAAACTGTGCTAATCACTAAGCTATAAATGGATGGGCTATTTCTGAAGGAAAAATATGACTGCACAATTTTTTTTTTCTTTTATATACTTGAATGTGCATTATAATTCAAATTAGAAATTATGTAATAGCAGTCAAGACTTCTTTTCACCTATTACATTTAGAGTAATGTTAGGTTTTCCAAAAATTTTACCCAAATTCATGCTCAAATGATGTGACATGTGAATGGTCATGATCTTGTAAATCATGACATAATATGATAATTAAGAGCATTTTTAATGCTCTTATAGATTGTAAAAAAATTACATTGCAAATAGAATGAATAGACATTGAGTTAAAATAAACATCTCCAATTAAATTATCACTCATTAAAGTCAAGTTAAGGTGGTTAAAATATATATATATATATATATATTAACATGACTATCTATTTTCAAAGTGTGTATTAGATAATCATGTCAGCAAATCAATAATTATTTAATTTTAATTTTCAAATCTAATTAAAATTAAAATATAAAAAAAAAAAAAAGCTTTAAATGGAAAATATGGAAGCATTAAATGAAAATATATGAATGCATTAAATGAAAATACACGGAAGGATTGGAGAACAATTTTTTAATTTGAATATCTTTCAAATGATATTTATGTCATATAGGAAACAAATTCCTTAATATCGATAATATGACACTTTTTCTTTTTTTTTCTAAACATGATCCATGAAAGTATTGGACATGCTCTAATATCACATTATTTAGTTATAAATTTGGGCAAAATTTTTGAAAAAACTAGCATTACTCTTACATTTAATATTCAAGATTTTTTTAAATAATTTATTATTCATGACTGGCATGACATGAACATGACACAAAATTAGTGGGTTTGGATTAGACCTTCTCTGGTTTGGTATAAATAACAAATTGTCATATTAAACCCATTATGTAAATGGGTCGTTAACGCCATTGGTGAAGATATTTTTTCCAAATATTTATATTTTTGTAGATGTACTAATTTATTGTCATTTATTATTTTAAGAACAAAAGAAATCCAACTGGATTTTTTTACTAAAATGGTAAATATATATATATATATATATATATATATATATTACACCTATCACCAATAATGGTTAATGACCTTATTGGCTTAGTTATAAGGAATGTAAAATTTATTAAGAGCTATATCTTTCTTGAATTAATAATTTCCATTGTTCAAAATGCTGACGCGCTTCTACTTTCCATGCTCTCATATCATATATTGATAAACATTCAACCTTCCATATATACATTAATTCATGTAGTGATGGAGCCAGTGCATGGGAGATGCACCTCCCTAATTTATTTATTTATTTTTTTTATTTTGAAACATTATTGATATATATGTTAAATCTTTTTATAGAAATATATATTGTCAACTTACTTATCTTTTCATAGAAATATGTTTAAATTGTACTTAGTTTTTTTATAGAAGTGTACACTCTTTGAGTTTGGTGCTAGGCTTGTTATGTAGCATACTAATATAATTGGCATTTATAATAATACTTAAATCGTTTATTTCTATTTACATGCATAGATAAGTACGAACATTCGCTATTATATTTTTAAAACTGTACTTTATGTTGGTGACATTCGTTCATCATCTAAATTAATCCTGAGAATTTCACAAACTAACCCTATTGAACCTTTGACGCATTATCAAATCAAATCAGAATTTTTTTTTACATTAATCAAGTAATAATAAAGAAACCCAACACTTAAGCTCGTGCTTGCCCTACTCTCATACCGTTGATATGTATAATAAATATAGTTATGACTATTAAGTAGACTGATATATTCTAACTACATCCATGCATATTGCATTTGCCATCAAAATAGTAACTCTAGTGGCATAATTTTTCTTAGTTATTCATCCTTTGAATCTAAATATAAAGTCTAACTTCGGATAGCTATACTAAATAAATAAATTTATTTATTTATGTAGTAATAATGTTGTCCCTTAAACTAATCAAAAAATTAAATAAAAGAAAGAAAAAGTTTACATTGCACGTGTTTGTACACACATGCATGCACGTGTGCTTGTAAATTATGAATTAAATTACGTTACATTCATTACGAATTTAATGCCTAATAAAAACAAGGGAAACAACTTTGTTTTTCACATGTTAAGCTAACAATTGAAAGAAAAAAAAAATTGTGTAAATAACATTTTGCAGAAGTTTAATTGTTTGTGATTTTTCTAATTAACATGCGAAAGCAAGAGTTTACAACCAAGACATCAAGACATAAAGAATTTTAGGTTAATCCGATTCATAAAATTCGACACGCAAATAGATTAAATTTTATAGTAAAAGAAGTCAAGAGATATTGAAAGATAATTTCTTATTTATTCAAAGTACAATCCATCCATATTTATTCATATATAAGCTCATACAGAAGAGAGATGGTGTACAAGTTGATATGATCAAGAGAATCCTAATTGAGCTCATACAGATTGAGTTCCTGCACTTCAGCCTCCTTAGGATCATCAATGTGTACTGGTTTCAGCCTCAACGACTCTTGAATCAGAAAGCATTGAGCCACAGAATCAATGTGTGGATGGCCAAATGAGGCAAGCTCATTAGCCTTCTTGATGAGGCTATTTTTTCCCTTTGGGATGGTCTCTTGCCTTGACCCTTTCCTTCTCACCGTTTTTATCTCCATCCTCTTGAAACCCATTATTCTTTTTTTTTGTGAGAGAAAAAGAGAGTGATTTGTATGTTGAGGTTGATTAGTGTTGTTTATTTATACAGGGCAGAAACTTGAAAGAGTAAGTGGACCTGACTTATTTTCAGTTGAGTCTCTTTTCCTTAATAAGGTTAAATTATATGACTTTTATTAATTCATTTAATTACTTCCATATATGGATTTTCTAATATGCTAATATTGGAATGTTTTTATTAATTTACTTTATTTAGTTGCCATTCATTTATTTTGCTAAGCCCATTTTAGATTACATAATATTAATTATTAAGGTTTTTCCTTATAAGGTCAAGTCACATTGTTAGTTGTAATGGGGATGAAATCTAATGATTTGAAAGTATAAAAGTTTTTAAAAGATAAATAAAATTAAAATTTGGTTTGTACAAAAAAATGGTGCTTAAAAGCAATATCTCCAGATTTTTCTTTTTTGTAAATACGAGCAAATTAGTTGCCATTCACCTATAAAGAATGGCCACTAGGAATGGTCATTTCACTCACAAACCTGCTGATGCCCACCAGCAATAGATAGATGTGGATTTGATTAAGTGGGTTTATGGATAGATATGAATACCAATTTTTCAACCCACTGTAAATTGGGCTGGATGTGGGTGGCAAAATTGCACCCACACTTGAATCTATAAACCCGCAATATATCTATGTGTGTGTGTGCGCGCACACGCATATTAATCAAAATGTGAACAATTAGTATAGTATTACAAATTATGTAAGTTCTTATAAAATTAGGGATGATTATTTATTTGTGGGAAGATGTTAAATCAACTATGTTTTATTTTATGTATTTGGTTTGAGATTTTATATGCTTTATATATTTAGTTTGAGATTTATTTTATTAAACTTGGAAGTTAGATATTAAATTTATAGTGGACCTTTATTATTTATGATTTTGAAATTTAAATTTATGAGATTTATAAAACTGAAACATATATGTTGGAATATAAAGTTTAATTATATTTTGTGTTCTTATTGTCTTTAGGATTTGAAAATAATTAAAATTTTGGTTATATGATTTGATTTTAATACATTTTATGGATATATATTTATTTTTACTTAAAAAAAAAATTGCAAGTCTGCAAGTGGTTGTGGATTTACCCCAAACCCCGTGGCCTACATCCAAATCTATAAAATTTTGGAGATTTGAATGCGGGTGTGGATGTAAAATTTTCACATATTCGGGTGTGGAATTAGACAAACCCATTTGACTGCTGTCTTCAACCACCCCTAATAGCCACATATTGAAATTTGTAAAATTTTGACCAAAAGTGGGATGGGCAAACTACCCAAATTTCCAACATATATATATATATATATATGTATATGTGTATATGCATATATTCTTTTTGGAGATTTGGTGTTTTGTTTTTGTGGGATAATTATGTTTTTGGAATTTTTTTTTTAATTCTATAACCAAAAAATAGTTTATTTAAAGAAATAAAGTAATGTTAGATGAACTGAGATTCTCACCTATCCTAATCATCTTATTTAAACATCCAAAATTGGTCTCAAACTTTATCATTGTTTTAAAGTATGTATTGAGGCGCTGCCTCAAGTTGGTGCCTCAGCGCCTAGCCTGAGGCACCTTGGTACGAGTGCCTCATAGGCAAACCAAAAGGAGGTCGTCTTGACTGTGCAAGATAGCTACCTTAGACCTTAGTCGGGTCAACTCAGTCAAGTTGATCGTAAGAAGATAGGGGTTTGAGAAATTTAAAACAAAAATTTTAAAAAAAAAAACAAAAATAAAAAAACCTTGAATATAAAGATCAGCAACGTAAATTGGCCCTGCTCCATCTTGCTTTGAAAATTTTTCTTTCTCTCTCTTCAAACAAGCAACCCAACCTCTTGCATTAACGAGCAACTAAGCTCTCTCTTTCTGCCGCCCTGGCCCGCCCAGCAAACAAAGCTCTCTATGTCGACCAACCAATAACCCAAGTTCTTCAAATACTCTTCTTTCTCTCTAAAACGACTGACAACCTCTGTAACTCACAACCGAAGCTCTATCTCTGTTTAAAAACTCGTCTTTATCTCTCTTCAAACCAACAGTCTAAGCTCTCTCTCTCGACTGACTAGTAACCCAAGGTCTTTAAACATTTTTTTTTTTTAAATATAGAATTGATAAATACATGGAGAAGAAGAATCTACTTGTGTCATTACTCTGTTTGGCAATTAAAAAAAAAAAAAAGAAAACAAATAAAGAAAGAGAGAGATTAGTGGAGTGTCGTTGAAGAAGAAGAAAGGTGTAGGGTATTTAAATAGAATAAAAATAAATATTAAAAATTTTAAATAGAATAAAAATAAGTATTAAAAATAAATATTTATTTAATAAAATAAATAATAAAAAAAATTAAAAATGCAAATGAAATAATTTTTTAAACAAATAAATATTAAAAAATTACTGTTTTTGCTTTTTTTTTTTCTTAAAAAAAAAAATCATTTTCGGTCGAGGTGCCCACCTTGAGAAGATCTTATCGCTTCATAGCGAGATGCCTACATTGCATCACCTCACGTACTTTTGAACATTGACTATGATATGATAATTGGACTTACATGACAAATGTCAAATAAAATAAATTATCGGTAATATATATTTATTTACCAATTGCTATATTACAAATTTGAATCGAATTGCTAAAGTTAAAATATGTTGCATTACTCAAAATATATATATATATATATATTATAGTTTTACTAGATAAAGCTAAAAAAAGAAAATTTGTGTAAATTGACCCTATTTTCAAAAATGAGTAATTAATACAAGGGTCAAACAACTTATATAATGGAATTTGACCTCATAATGAATTTTTTTGAGGCTCAACTCGAGGCTGCATCAATTTCCCTGTTTGGGTTTTCAGGTAGACTGTCATGTGCATTTGTGGATATTCCACTTTATCCAACGATGGGATTTATTGTTTTTATTGTTTGATTTGTATTTGGTTGTGTAATTATATTAAAAAGTTTTAAATAAATATATGGATTAATCGAACTATGTCATATTATATAATTGACATGACCTAAAATTAATAGGTTAAATAGCTTTGATTGAGTAACCTATTAATTTAGTAGGTTGTTTTTGGATTTAGACTAGTGATACAATGAACTTAAGAGTGTCGAAATGTCCGCCTTTGAAAATGGTATGTACACCCCAATTAATTATTATTTTTTTTAATTCCAATATTAACCTCCTTTGGTCTCAAACTCTCAACCATTGACCACACTAGTAGCCTCCTAAAAATAGAGCAACAACTCTTTTCACAAGTATGGCCTCCTCTATTGCCAGGTTTTTACTCCAAAACAACAAAGATATCAAAGAGAATGTCGCCAACGAGGATATCACATACCTTTTTAGTGGTGGTGATGATTTCGATTAGGAGGAGGACGACGACGGCGATGACAACAGTTGTACGTGATGGTTTTGTTTTGATTGGCTGTTTTGTACTGTCTGATCATAATGATCTTTTGTGCTTCTTTAAAGTTGGTGTCTTAAAACTTTATATTAGTTTTGGTTTTTTAATTTAATTTTTGATTTTTAATTTTTAGTTTTTTGAGAGTTGTAGCTCACTAGTGAGCAAGGCCATGTGTATTGACAAGTTCTAGCCAACAAAGTGACAATGTTCAAAGAAAGCTCTTGGGTTTCTACTTCCTAGGAATTAACATTCTCTACTTCCCTATTCTTTTCTGATTTTTCAGTTGTCTCTTCTTTGGTAGATTTCTCACCATTATCCTTTATAATTACTACTTGCTCGACACTGTAGATTTTTTATTTTATTTTTTCCGGTTACTCTCTTTTGATTCTATTGTTTTAGTTACTCTGTTTTGATTCTGTTTTATTTTTATCTCTAACGCGTACAAAATCTTTACAATATATTGTTACTTTTAAAATATTTAATAGAGGACATATCAGTAATAGCGTGGAGTGTTCTTACAAAGTGTAATATTTTAAAAAATTTTAATCAGGTGTATATACAAAAATGGGTATACATACAGATTTTTAGGGTCACAAAATCTGGTTACTCTAAACTTAATCGGTCGTGTTTGAGTTGAACAAAAAGAGTGGTGATATTTCCATCCTTCCAAAATTGTATGTATACCCAAATCCTTTTTTTTTTTTTTTTTTCTGAAATTTCAATATTATCCTTAAATAACACTATAAAAAAAGTTAATCAAGTTCTCAGTGATAAACATTGATAGGTAAAGTAGCTAATATCTTTTTGCCCGACATCGTAATTAGTGGTTCATTTGAAAATGAGGCTATGGTTTGAACATGTTCTATCTTAGAAAACTTAACCTAGAGAGTGGTTTTATATAAAGGATCGTTTTCTTTTGTCAAATTAGGAGCTAGTTTGAAATTTTTATGTAAGTTTGTCTGGTGAGCCAGCTTTAATTTAGTTTTCCGTAATTACCTAGAAGCTTACTCTAACATTGTCACACCTGCAATGTATCATCTTCATTGCAGCGTATTTCGGAGGTCCAGAAGCAAATAAGATAACACATCTCCGATCCACTCTCCAGTTACTGACACATCTCCACTCTGCAATTTTCATGTCTTCGGTGAGTTGCAGTGAAGAAGATTAAGAGTGAGAACATATCCATCTCCAAAGTCATCACGATCACCAAGTTGAAGACCGATTATCGGCCCTTTGAGGCCAAAAGAAGCTATGTGATTCCTAGGACATTTTCTTGGCTGATAGGAGAGTGATTCATAAAATGCCATCATGTTCTATGAGCAGTTTTTCAAGAAAAAGACAGTGTTATTTAAGGGTTATGTTGGAATTTAAAAAACAAAAATTAATGATTTGGGGGTGTACATACAATTATGGAGGGGTGGAAATGTTGCCACTCGAGCAAAAAATGAAAAGGTGGTGTTTAGATTAATACAAACAGTCATGATATCTTATATTGCCACCCTAATTGTTAGAAAATGAGATAATAAAAATAACAATTCAAACCATCTATAATTGTTAATTATTAATACTTGTTTAAAATCATTGAAAATTTCTCAAAAACTCATGATCAATACAAGAACTGATTGATTTTTCACGTTAAGGAACTTTAGTTTTGTGAAGACTTAGAGGTCACATAGTCATATAACAGTTGCTTCACTATTTTCATTTGTTTAACCAAGTTATAACAAGTTTATTCATTCTTTTCTTTCCCTCAACCCAAAACAACCTAAACAAGAATTTTGTGTTTTTACTGTTGATTGTGGAATTACTAGCTCATAATTGCAAAGCAAGAACCAATGATGCACGTTTACGAAATGGTTCCCACTTTATTTTGTAGCCCTGAATATGTGGCTATTTCTCAGTCCAATTGTGCAGTGGAGGTCGGTGGACTGGACAAACCAAGCGTCTAAAGGACTAATAAATCTATCGATTTTATTTCAAATGATAAAAAAACACAAGTAGGTTTGGTGAGACATAAAAATGACATATATTAGACGGAGCAGCAAAGGAAAGAATATGCTTGAATTGATAGTATAGCAAACCAATACATAAAAATTAATGATATATATAAAAATTCATAATTTAAGTGGAAATTATTAGAAATACCAATCTAAAAAGGGTCAATTTTATTTTTACCCACTATTTTAAAAATATATATATAGTTTCTATTATCTTATTAACGCATAAAAATATTGTTTAATAAAAGCAATTTCATTAAAAATTATTTTCTATTTATAGATTTTATTAAATGCATATAAATATTTGATGTTTGACAAAGATAAATAAAAACAATATGTGGACTCGTACGTATTTACAAACATTTATGAGGATTTTTTTTATTCTTATAATGAGAGAGTTAAATATTTTTGGTGATTTTTAATTGTATATATAAATTATTAAATCTTGACAGGGTTTAATTAAAAAATCAAAATCAAAATAAAAATGGTGGGGCTAGCCAACCGACCTTGAGTTGAAGTCAAATTCAGTTTACGGTCTGTTTCATTTTCGCTGGTAGGGGTGACAATTCAGATTGACGGGTCGAGTTGGACATGACCCGAACACAACTCGATAATTTTTGACACGACACGATAAGAAAACTAGTTGAACCCCCTCAACCCAACACGACACGGTTACTAACGTCGACACGAAACCGACCCGTTAATGACCTGTTTAACCGACATAATAATAACTCGTTTAATCGACCCATTTAATGATAGTTAATACATTTAAATTTTAATATAGATATATTAAAAAACAAAATTGAAATAAAGATACATAAGACCTAAAAAATACAATCATCCATTAATACAATCCAAACCATAAAAATACAAATGTTTACAAAGATGATTATAAAAATATCTTTACAAATATAATCTTTCATATTAAAAAAAAAAAAAAAAAAAAAAAACAACATACAAAAATTTTTGATGTAGTCTTTTATAATAGAAAAACAACATCAAACATTGATTACATCCACCAAACTAAACTTGTCAAAAGATAATAATTAAAAGTTAACTAATTAAGAAATTATACATTTATATATGAAAAAAATAGTTTAACAAATATTTTATCAAAACCAATAAAATTTTACCACTACATGACAATTTGTGATGAGATGAAGTGTAGAGATGAAGTTTGAAGACTTATGTTTAGGTTAGGGTTTGAACTTTAAAGGGTATATATATCTACCATTAAAATTACATGACTACCCCTATAAAATAAAATTACCTTTTTACCCTTATTTAACGGTCAACCCGTAACCGGTTAAATAAAACCCGAACCCAACACGATAATTAAACGGGTTAAACGGATTGACCCGTTTATTTACCCAATCCGTTAATGTTCAACCCTAACCAGTAATAATCGTATCGATTTTATGTCGACCCGTCGTGTCGGGTTCTAAATTGTCAACCCTATTTGCTAGAGATTATTCCATGGTCAGCCTCACATATGTCTCCCCTCGAATCAAATCAATACTCAGTGTCTCACTGTGTGATTATGTGTTGTTTTCGGTTACTCATTCTTGCAACGTTTTTTATGTGACTGTGGACCTAAGTTAGCCCCCACATTTTCATCTTCTTGTCCAAAAAAATAGAAAGCTTCATTGCATGCATGTGAGCACATGTCAACATGTCTATCAACCTCATCAACACCTGTCATAGGTCCCTACTGTGATTGTTACCCTCACCTCTTCATCAAGTGGCTAAGCAGCTATATCTTCTTGTTTACAGAATTGTCGTATGTAAGGAAAACGATGAATGTATGAAAATGTAACGAAAACAAAATGAATCACGTGGAGAGATGACTGAGAGGATCAAACAAAAAGTGGGACCACATTCTATTGTCTGAAGAACGTTGAAAACGTTATATTCAATTATATAGAACGAGCTGGTGGCTTCAGCAGCTAAAAAAAGTAGGCACCCAAAGCAGTGAAGAAGGCATTCAGATAAAGAGAAATGGAGAAGTTTTCATCATCATCTTCACCATTATCATCATCAAGTGATGGTTCAGTAAAAGTAGGTTCAATCTTTGACCCATTTTTTACGTCAACAATAGTCTTATGTTTTTAACTAGCATTTGTGTCTAAGATGTTAAGGCAAAATGCAGCTTTAATTAAACCAAAACCAGATTTTGGAAAATGATTTTGAATTTAATATTAATAAACAAATATTTTTGTTTTTTTCGAATATCCTTTCGCAAATAAAGTTTTCAGATTCTAATATCCCAATCAAATCTCTTCTTCCATCAACTTTACTTTCGTCGTACTTTTAGCATTGAAGATATGCACATTATAGACACAATTGGAAGGGAGGAAATAGGATGAGATAGGATAAAAACATTTTCCAAAGCAAAAAAGCTACTGTTTGGAACAATTTTAGATGGAAAATTTCTCATCCTAAACCATACAGATCCCACAAATACTGGTGGAGTTTCAAAGACCCACCAAGGCTGGTGGGCTTTTGAAATCCTGTCAATGCTGGATTATTTTTTCTTTTTAATTTTTTTAATTTTATTTATTAAAAAATATAACAATGTATTGTAATATTAAATATATTTAATAATTATAAATTTATTAATAGTTTTTCAAAGTTTGTAAATTTAAAATTTATGAAAAAATAAATTTTTATTTTTATTTTTATTTATTTTGCTTTTATATTTTTATTTTATTTATATTAAATTTAAAGATTAATTTATTATATACTATTTAAAATTCAATGTACACAAATATTAAATTAATTTAGTTAAATCCACTTTAATCCAATCCTAATTACACCAAACACAGTATAGTACTAATTTAATCTCATCCAATTATATCTCATCTCATTTTGTCTTATTCTATACTATCCAATCTCATGCAACGAATGGGGTCTAAAGTTTCAATGTACAAGAAAATTTTATTTCAATATTAATAGGTTGATTTGTATTGTAGTTATAATTAAACATAAAAGATTTGTCAACAAGACTACATCAATATACAAAAACGGTGTTTGATTTGAAAAATCCAACAAAGTTACGTTAACTTGTAGATTTTTTTCCCCTTCTTTAAACATCAAATTATTTACAAAATGAGTAAAAGCACATAATAAGTCTTTCAATTTGAGTAAAAACCATAAGCACAAATTTATTTACATTAGAACAGTATCATAATTATCAATGTAGTGAAATCTTCATAAGAATAGGCTCAAATATATACGCAAATTTGTAAATAATTCTAGAACAAGTATAAAAATATCTATAAAACACAAGGATAGTGAAATAATATTTAGCTATTATCATATAACTTTGTTATTAGTGCATAATTGATATTGTAATTTAATTACTTGTAGTTTTTCTTTTTTTTGGTTATGTTAGTTACGGCAAATATGATTCAATTTTATTGCAATTAGAGTCCACACGTATCATTGACAAAAATGATATATTTTCTACTAGCAAACGACACTAAACATTTATATAATCATCATTGATGAAAGACATAATTATCACAGTCATCATGTCGTGGGAAAATTGGCTCCCTAGTTAGGGACGGTTCACTAGACGAAACGATACAGACAAGGCCTTTTTACCTCCATGACTCTTTCTATTTAGTTGTTATGCAAGGTCCTTCTCAACTCTTTGATAGATGTATCCATTTGATGCAGTTCCTTTATGTTCAAGTCATCAACAAGGCCACACACCAACATTTGTATGAGTGCATAAGTATCTATTTTGACCCTAAAGAGATTAAGGATTTAAGTCTCATTTTTATCCTTTAAAACATAAGGTATAGGTTATAAGCCTCCATTAGATAAAAATTGCCCTTTCCTCGGTTGTAGGAGTAATCATCGGACTTATCTATCTTGACAGATCTCAATAGTCATCTAACTTATAAGGTATCTACATAAAAAATAAAAAATAAAAACTCATCAATGAAGCCTACTCACCAGTCTTGTATTTTCGTTTGGTTGACGTATCCCCGTGAGGCTTTTGACATCTCCTTTAGGTACACCTTCCCACACTTTTTCTCATTGTCTAGTTGGTGAAAGCGTTTGTTGTAGTACCGGTTCAGCTTCACAGAACTGACCTAACAATGAGTCTCAATACAAGGGAGTAGTGTTAACATTTGGTAAAGGGTTCAATACTAGGAAGCAAATCAACTGAAGGGGTGGCAAAGGCGTATGGCTTCCCTGATGGTCAGAATACATCAACACGGACCTTATTAGCCCTGATTATAGACAACCTCACTTGCCTTTATATTGATTCATGTCTAGGCTTGGTGAATGTTATCGTCATGGAACCTTTTAGTCGTTGTTTTTCCCTGCCAAACCTAGATATGATGACATTCACCAACCGTAGAACAAAACTCTCCAAAAAGGAAAGCGAGCTTGTCAACCTAATAGGTCTTGAGTTGTTCTCACCTTCGGGGAAAGCCTACTTCTTTGGCCATCCTTCATGGGAAGCTATTTCGAACTATTTCCTGGAAGTGAACTTCCACCTTCAATTGATAGCACCATTCTCTCGCTAATTAAGGCTCATCTCTAGGTAAGAATTGTGGAGCAATTGCCCATTTGATTTTTTGTATTTTGTTAGAGGTGGATGTCCCACATTTAAATGACAAATTTAACTAAGTAAAGCTCTACAATATTATCGTATATTTAGTAAGCACAACGAATGTTTAAGTGGCCAATTAAATTAAATGTAAAATTAATATTTGGATGTTAAGGTAATAAATTTAATATATTGAAAAACTTAACCAAATATAGCTTTGGCCATGCATTATCACATATATATTTAATTAGCACAATCTGGAGCAATTACCAGTTTGATTTTTTGAACTTTGTTGGAGGTCGAAGTCCCACATTTAAATAACAAATTTAACTAAGTGCAGCTCTACAATATTATCATATATTTAGTAAGTACAACGAATGTGGACAATTAAATTAAATATACATATAATATGGTATCACGACAAATATTTGGATGTTAAGGTAATAAATTTAATAATAATATATAATTAAAAAAATAAAATAAAATAAAATAAAAAACCCTAACCTATTATAGCATTGGCCATTACCACATATTTAGTTAGCACAATGTCTTAACGTTTAAGCTGTCAATCAAATTAATTATATAAACAAATTAGTTTATAGGCAAATAGTTAAATACTGAAATTTAACTAAATAAAGCTCCATCTCATTATTGTATATTTAGCAAAAATGACAAATTATTATGTGGGCAATCAGATTAAATATGCAAATATATATATATATATATATTTGCCAAACAAATGTCTAAGTTGCTATCCAAATTGAATATATAAAAGTTAAAAATTTAATATGTAGGTAATAGATCTTCCATTTTTAGATAAAAGTCTATTTTTTTTTCCTAAAATACCATACAATCACTTAAATTTGTTTTACATAAAAACTCTAAAACTATGCTTAGAACATGAGATTTAAGATGGGTTTGAAATTTAAAATATTGCAAACTCTCAAATCCCACGTTTGGAGAACAATGGGTGGGACTTCAAATCTAATCTCAAATTTCCTCAAATTTTTCTCTCACGGAAATACTCATTTCCAATCAAAATAATGGAATTTGATGGGTTTGGAATGAGTATTCTATCCCCACAAATTTTTTTTTCAATTTTTTTTAATTTTTTTTAAAAACTAATTTTAATTATATTTTAAAAAATTTAAATTAATTTTATCTCAATCTAATTACAACCTATACCAAACATAATATGATATAATTTTAATCTAATCCCAAGTTATACCAAATATGGGACAATAATTTTTCAATCTAATTGAGTCCAATTTAATTTAATCTAATCTATTACATTCCAATCCTGCATGCCAAATATAGGCTAATAGGGATGGCAATAGGTGAAATTAGGGCATGGTGGCCCTACTTGTACTTAAAATATATATATATAAAATCTCCACAATAGATGGATTGAGATGAGATAGAACATGGATTATATTTCCTATTTTGGTCTCAATATTTATCAATTTATCCAAAGTAGTAATCACAAAACATAACAAATTTGATATAATATATGAAGTGATTCCAAAAAAAGTTTGAAAATTATCTCAAAAACATTAAAAATAATTATGAAACTACCAACTAAATAAGTAAATTCTTTTATAATAAATTTAGTTGCATTTACATAACAAAAGCCAAGTAAAATTATAAAGAAAATTAGTTATGCATAAATAAATCTATTTAATAATCCATAACTATAGAACTAAGTATTAATTAGTAAAAGCACTATGGATACCCGATTTTCAATGTGAGTAAAAAAAATTAAAAATAAAAAAATAAAAACAATTATGGTAAAGATTAAATTCAAAATTATTTAAAATATTATTAAAATTAAAAAAGATTTTTTAAAAAAATTAAAAAATACAAAAAAAAAAAAAAAATAGTGGAGATCCAATCTCCAAATTGGATCTCCACTATTTTATTCTTCTTCAAAATCATCCATGCCTCTTCCATCGACAACAACCCAGAAATTCAACATCAATCCACCTCCTCACTAATCACCTCCTCCATCAACAGTGATGCCTCCCTCAAGTCTCTCCTCTCCGGCCTTCACTTCACCCACCACCACCATTCCCACCGATGTTGCCTCTTCATCAATAATACAAAAAAATAAAAATAAAATAAAAAACAAAACAAAACAAAACGCAAAAACCTCCATTGAAACCCAGTCGCCTGCAACACTCAATCACCCACCATTATCAACTTCAAACCTTAGGCGAAAAAAAAAATTCAAACATCTAGATTCGATCAAACCCAAAAACCCCCATTATACACCATTATCAACATCAAACCCAAAAACCCATTATGACTACCACCATCATCAACCTCCTTCATCTTTATCAACCTATAAACCGACCATAACCGCCACTCAATCTCACCATCATCAACCCAAATAATAATAATAATAATAATAAAACATCTGGGTTCAATCGATCATTAACCTTCGTATGAATATGAAGATGACTTCTGCTGCCATCATATGAAGACGAACCATCATTTGGATCAATAAACCCAGATGATTCATCATCTGGGTCAATGAACCCAGATGAAGATTCATTTGGGTTCATCGACCCAGAAGAAGAAAGTAAAAATTTCAAAAGAAAAAATAAAGACAGAATGGGAAGAGGAGGAGATCGGCGTTGGGTGTTGTCGATCATGGTGATGAGAAAAGAAGAGGAAGAAGAAGATGGCGAAGTTGGTGATGAGAAAGCAAAAGCAAAAGAAGAAAATGGTTCCAAAATCTTAGATCGTCCCTTTTAAAGTTTGGTTTTTTTCTTTTTTAATTTTGTGTTTTCTTAATATATTATTAATTAATAATTTAAAGGGCATTTCAGTCATTATATAAGTTCAGAGGGCATGATAAGGATTTTATAGGATAAGGGTGTTTTGATCATTTCACGCTTTTGAACGGAAAATATTAGCTTTTTTTAATGGAAAGTTGATGGAAGGAGGTGGTTCACCTAATAAAAAATTAAAAATAAAAAAACCGGCGGTTAATCACAATTATTTTACTTTCCAGCGAGGTTTTTCTTAATATCTCAATGATATATTATATCATATACCATGAGCTGGTAGAATCAGCAACTAAAAAGTAGGCACCCAAAGCAGTGAAGGCATACAGAGAAAGAGAAATGGAGAAGTTTTCATCATGCTTCATCATCATCATCTTCATCATTATCATCATCATCAAGTGAGGCGTCAGCAAAAGTAGGTTCAATCTTCATATACCCCATCAAATCATGCAGGGGAGTATCTGTTTCTCAGGCACCTGTCACTCCTACTGGTATTGTTATATCTAGTCATGATATCTTCATTTGATCATCTGAATTTGTTGTTTTGCATTACTTGCTTCTGTTTTCTTATTGTTTTTTGATAACTTCAGTTAATGATCAACTTCTCAGTGATCATATTGTTTCTTTGAAAATTTATCATATTTGCTCTAGTCTTTCTACTAATTTGGATGTTGAGCAATGTGTTTCTAGAATATTTTGATTGATTATTAACATAAATATTATTATTCAGTAAGCTTAAGTTACTAACATGCTATCAAATCTATATAATAATTTTTATTCTGGACTTTTTTTCGTTAAAATGTAACAATCTCATGTTTATACTAATTTTCTATGGATTCCATGGTTTTCTAGTTACATACCTGATCAGCTAAAGCAATTACATCTATTCAAGCTTCAATGAACAAAATTTTAGGTGAATTATTGAATTTTTGTCATGGCAATGAGAAAAAGTGCAGTTTTAATACGAGATTTTTAACAATTTATTCGAAGATGAACAAATTCTTGTGAATTGTGATAATGGCATTGAGAAGAATTGGAGATTTTTCAATGTAGCTTTTTCTGTCCCTTGCTTGGATACACAGGATTTCGATGGGATAGGCAGTGGATGGTAGTTAATCACAAAGGAAGGGCATATACTCAAAGAAACGAATCAAAACTTGCTCTGGTTCAGGTAGAGCTGCCAAATGAGGCATTTACGGACGGATGGAACCTACTAGGAGCTCATCTAATAGTTTTTTTCACCTATTACATTTAATATTCAAGAATGTTTTTGAAATCATTTAGTATATATTTATGATTGTCATGACATGAACATGACACAAAATTAAATGGTTTGGGTTAGACCTTATTAGGTTTGGTATAATAGATTACCATATTAAACACATTATGTAAATGGGTCATTAACACCACTGGTGAAGATATTTTCTCCAAATACATATAATTTGTAGCTGTACTAATTTATTGTCATTTATTAATTCAAGAACAAAAGAAATCTAACTGGACTTTTTTTACTAAAATGGTAAAAAAAAAAAAAAACAAAAACAAAAACAAAATTGCACCTATCACCAAGAATGGTTAATGACTTTATTTGCTTAGTTATTAGGAATGTAAAAATTGTTAAGAGCTATATCTTTCTTGAATTAATAATATATTTCCATATATTGTTCAAAATGCTCTCATATCATACGTTGTTAAACATTCAACCATCTATATATACAATTCGTGTGGTGAACTGGTGATGGAGCCAGTGCATGGGAGACGCACCTCCCTAATTTCAATTAAAAAAAAAGGTTATTGATATGTTTAAGCTTTTTATAGAAATACACATTGTTAACTTACTTATCTTTTCATGGAAGTATGTTTAAATCGTACTTACTTTTTTATAGAAGTGTACATTCTTTGAGTTTGGTGCTGGGCTTGCTATATAATAGCAAACTAATATAATTGGAAATATATAATAATCCTTAAATCATTTATTTCTATTTACATGCATAGATAAGTACGAACATTTGCTAATATATTTTTAAAACTGCACTTGATGTTGGTGACATTCGTTCATATGTCATCTAAATTAATCTTGAGAATTTCACAAACTAACCCTATAGGCTATAATCTAAATCCTTTAAACCTTTGACACATTATCAAATCAAATCAAATCATAATGTTTTTAACATTAATCAAGTAATAATAAAGAAACCCAACACTTAAGCTCGCGCTTGCAATACTCTCATACCGTTGATATGTATAATAAATATTGGTATGACTATTAAGTAGACTGATATATTATAATTACGTCCATGTACAAGGGCGGACCCACCATTGGGCTAGGGGGACATGTGCGGACCCTGAATTTTTTTGAAAATTAATCAAGTTCATTATATTAGTAATATATAAATGTAACATATTCGCACAATTGCTTTGCTGGTTGTAGTTTGCTTTTTGCTGCAAATGCCACCACAGTTCGATCTCTCACTCCAAAGAGATTTTGCTTTTTCTCATTTATTTTATTATTTAATATATTATATAAATAAAATGTCAAACACAAGCACAAGTTTTGAAAGGCTTTGCCGGTTGTGGTTGATTTCCTTTCTAAACCCAACCAGGGTTCAATACCCATTTGTCTCACAAATTTTTTAATTTCATTTGTCTCATAACTATATCATATTTGCATAAACTAATGAATAAAATATATGATGTTTAATCTTAATAGGTCTTGGTTTACTCACGATTATTAATATGAATTATTTTTATTTTACATAAACTATTTTATATGATAAAATTCATAAATTAAAAAAAAAAAAAAAAAACACTTATATGAATTTTAATTGTTTTTGTCTTTTATTTTTATTTTACTTCATGTTTGTTATAAATCACATACATTTATTGAATAAAAGATTATAAATATAGCTTGATTATAACTTTAATAATAAATATATGTGATTTTATTACATACATTAATTTACAATTTGAATAGCAACTCCTATCATAAATGAGGCATATTTCTAAATTAATTTTTTTTTTTTAGTAATATGAAATTTGAACTTCCTCATTAAGGAAAAAGAAGCTAATGCGCAATCAACTTATGTGCTTTTGATTTTATACTTGTACTAAGAATATTATTTTAAGAAATTTTATTTACAATCTTGTAAAGGGTGAAATTATATATCTCCTACTATTTTATTATCCAGAAATCTATATATTTTAGTATTTTTATTTCATATAACGTCCTTCAAACAATTGAAATAAATATTAGAAAGAACATTTTATATAGCTTAGTTTTTTTTATGTTATAATTATTATATAAAAATACCCCTTCTCACATAAATTTATGAATCCGCCACTATACATGTATATTACATTTGCCATCAAAATAGTAACTCTAGTGGCATAATTTTTCTTAATTATTCATCCTTAGAAACTGCGTATAAAGTCTAACTTCGGATAGCTATAATCAATAAATAAATTTATTTATCTAATATAGTAATAATGTTGTCCCTTAAACTAATCAAAAAGGGGGAAAAGAAAGAAAAAGGGAAAAGTTTACATCGCGTGTGTTTGTACACGCATGTATGCACAGGTGCTTGTAAATTATAAATTATAAATTAAATTACGTTACATTCATTATGAATTTAATGCTTAATCAAAAACAAGGAAAACAACTTTGTTTTTTAAATGTTAGGCTAACAATTGAAAGAAAAAAAATTGTGTAAATCACATTTTGCAGAAGTTTAATTGTTTGTAATTTTCTAATTAACATGCGAAAGCAAGAGTTTACAAGCAATACATAAAGCCATGTTTTAGGTTAGTTCGATTCATAAAATTCAACACACAAATAGATTAAATTTTATAGAAAAAGAAGTCAAGACGTATTGAAAGATAATTTCATTTTTATTCAAAGTACAATCCATCCATATTTATTCATACATAAGCTCATACTAAAGAGAGATGGTGTACAAGTTGACAATGAAGAGAATCCTAATTGAGCTCATGCTGATTGAGTTCCTGCATTTCACTCTCCTTAGGATCATCAACAAGCACTGGTTTAATTGTGCTCATTTAGTAGACATTATATAATATTTTATTTTAAATTTGATTGCGAATATTTTATTGGTTTGAAGTGAATTTATGATTCACTTGCAGAAAAAAAATTGAGCACTCCCCAAACTACATTGACAGAGAGAAATGAAAAAGAAGGAACGACTCCTCTTTGAGGCATCAAAATAGGATGGGGCTAGTGAGGGGGATAGCAAGGGCACTACCTCTGAGGGGAAAGATAGTGAGAGTACAGACATACACGCGCGCGCGCACACACACACACAATGTCAATTGGGCTCTTAGTGTCCATATCCCCAAATCTCCATCCTTATTTAAGGGAAGATTTTGAGAATTTTTATGGATTCAAGATGGTGATGGGGATGGGAGAAACTACCATCCATCCCCATTTTCCCATTTGCCCAATTATATATATAAATATATATATATATATATAATAGGTCTTGCTAGGACTTTCAATATTAAACTTTATATGTGTAGGTCAAAAATCTACTTTTATAATAGTAAGGTAAATCTACTCTCACATACTAATTCACAAAAAATCATTAAAAAAAAAATACAATTCCCTTTTTGATAGGTCTTGCTAGGACTTCCGATATTAAACTTTACATATATAGGTCAAAAATCTACTTTCACAAAAGTGAGGGAAATTCACTTCCATATACTAATCCACAAAATCATTAAAAAAAAAAAATGCATCTAGGAAGTCTACTCCCACATATTAATCCACAAAAAATCATTAAAAAAGTAAAATTCGGAAATCTACTCCCACATACTAATCCATAAAAAAATCATTTAAAAAAGTACAATTGGGAAATCTACTTCCTCGTACTAATCGACAAAAAATCATTAAAAAAAAATACAATTCCCCTTTTGATAAACAATATTATACATATAATTGGGCAAATGGAAAAAATGGGGATGGGTGTGCCTCCCAATACTAGGAGTGGGCACAAGTCCGGTCGATTCGGCTTTCTCCAAAATCGAACTAAAATCAAATCGGGTAGTAGCAACAATAACAACTACAGCTCAAACAAATAAGATGCGAAGAGTAAGAGCAGTAACAACAACAACGACAACTACAACTCAAACAACAGTAACTTGCTGGGTTGGAAAGAAGGAGTTCGTGACAACCACAACTTTGTGCTTGGTGTGATGAGGACAATTAAGAGTGGATGAAGATGTAGAGAGAAGATTAATAGCAATCTGGGGACAACAACTACTTGGTGTGACGACAACAATAGTTTGAAAGGTTTGAAAGGGCGATGGTTTGAAGGGTTTGAAAGGGTTGGCAGAATTAAGGGCTTAAGAGTGTTGATGTGATGAGTATTTTATGTTTGGTTTTTTTTATTTATATATTCCTCCCCTCCCTATGCCACCCCCCTTACCCTTGCTTTTTTTTTGTTTTTAAGTCAGTTTTTAGTTTCAAATCAAGTCTTCAGTCCTGTTATGCCCGTTTTCTCGACTTTGATAAATAGGTCGGTAAAAATCCAATAAATATGAATAGGAATGAAAGTCCAAAGGACCCAACTCTCAGATCGCTACAGCGAGCTCGCTGAGCTCGCAAGCTCGCATAATGCCAAGGCAGCCCGAGCACATTTCCAGTCCAATTCAGTATCTATTCAACTCGCGTAGCTCGACAAACCAGGAAGCTCGCGTCAGGTCATACCTTGTGCAACAAGTCATCAGTTCTACCTAATTCCCTGATTCCTCGCCGACGCCACTTACACAGTTACCCAGGGAGCATTTAATGCGGTGGCTATGCATTTAATGAAGAGAAGACTTCTCTTGATGCATTTAATGCAGACGTGTGCATAGAAGGAATAATCATTGCCTTTACAATAAATACAGAATGGTTCATGTCAGAATTAGTTGAAATAACCATGATTTGTAACGTGTGTAACACTCTTTGATATCTCTCCCTCTCTATAAATAGGGGAGACTTTTACTGTACCAACAGGCTTAAGAACACCAGTATATCGTCACTCTGCCGGAATTGATTCAAGGTGATCCGTGGACGTATGCGCACTCGTCGATCCACATAAGAATCTTTGTGTTTGCACTCATTCTTCCCTCCCCTTTCTCTATTAATTGCACTATTACTGTCATTCATCTACCACTCTCAACATTCCTTCACCTTTATTACAACATACCAACCTTAAACTCCATTTACCACGTATTTATTGCACCCATCACCATTTATTACCACGTTTGTAGTCTGGGCCTTTGAATCTCTGGGTCGACTGTTTTCGGACGTCTATATTTTTTGGCACTAGAAAAAGAGTCCAACAATGACTTAATAACTTTTTCTCCAGTTGATTTCGCCTTAACCATTTTTATTTCACCAAGCTACAATGGCTTGAGCAAGGATGATGAGAAGTGTTGGTGTGGCGGATGAGCGGCCTGAAGGCCAGAGAAGACCAGTAAAGCACCCTGCCTGCCAGGGAGGAGGTCACTTAGGAGTGGCGACAACGCCAGCAAGCTTTGGAATATACCATGAGGTAGCTGACTAAGACGGTTAGGGCGCTGGTGGAAGTCCAAACCCACACCGTACAAAGGTAGGTGGAGGTTGCGCCTCCCAAAAGAGTTCGCCAACAGCCCATTAAAGAAATCTCGACCCTAGAAGGAGTAGCTGGCAGGGACAGATCGCTATCTGAAGAGTCTATCCACTCCTCAAACTTGAACCCAAGTGGGGACAGACGACAGGCCCAAGTTAGGGGAACCTTACCTCGCCCAGCTGACATAAGGGTGAGGATGAGCCACAAAGGTGATAGATATGTTGAAGATAGTCGTGGGTACGAGCGAGCTCGCAAACATCGTGGTGGTCGTGAACCCAAGCTACGAAGAGGCTCTGGACAGATAGAAAATTTTAATGAAATGCATAGGTCGTGAGATCATCACCTAGGAGAGCAGGAGAGCACCAACAGGCGAAGCTCCATTTGGCGATCTCGATCCCAAGATCCGATGGTGGAAGAACTGCTGCAAAGGGTCCAGCAGCTGGAGGCTTGACTTGGACCTCAAAGTCAGGAAGAGCAGGATGATCACAGGCTCTCATTTGCTAGGGAGATCGAGACAGTTCCTCTGCCACCTAAGTTCAAGCTCCCGAGTATTCCGCCATATAATGGTAGAAGTGACCCATATGACCACCTGAACGCCTTCAATGTACAGATGGATCTCCATACAAATGACCCACTGGTCAAGTGTCGAGTCTTCTCGGCTACCCTGGGAGATCCCCCATGAGCTTGGTTCAAAGGCTTCCCAACTCGCAGTATAAGGAATTGGAAAGAATGTCAGCAGAAGTTCCTCAACCAGTATAAGGCCCTAAGGAAGCATCTCGCACCCCCGTGCCACCTCACTACTATTTTCTAGAGGCAGAATGAGTCGCTGAAGGATTACATTACCCGATTCAGGGATGAGGTGAACAATGTCCAAACACCCCTCAGATGAGAGCATCCTGACTACCATTTCAGCAGGACTCAGAAAAGACTGGAAGCTCTATGAAAACATCTACAAGTCGTCAGTGAAGGACTTAAGTGAGTTCTACGAGAGAGTTGCTAAAGAGATCAGATGGGAGGAAGCTTTTGGGCCAAAGAAGCCCAGTAACCAATGGGGTGAAGCAAATAGTTCCCACCAAGAGAAGAGAAAGGGCCAAGATGGGGACATGCGAAGCGAGCAGAGACATCAGTCCGCTAATGTTATGGCAAAGCGAGCCAGGCCCGAGTCAAGAAGAGAGCGACCTCGGCGTCAAGGTCGGTATGGGAGTTACAGTGTCCTGTCAGACACACAGGACCGAATCTTCGCCACAGAGAGAAACAAGGAGAATTTTGGGAAGCCACCCCCTACAGGAGTCCCGAACAGACACCGAGACCAAAGGAAGTTCTGTGTCTACCACAACGAAACTGAGCACAACACCTCAAACTGCTGGCAGCTGAAGGACGCCATAGAAGAGCTGATAATGCGAGGTCGCTTAGGAGAATATGTAGTGCAACCTGCAGGTAGACGACCTCAACAGCAGCGTCCTCAAACCCAAAATCAGCAGCCAGAGCAGCAACAGCCCCAGCGAGCTCCAAAGCCCAAGCACGAGCCCGCTGTAAGAACTATTTTTACTATTTATGATGGTCTTCACATGGTAGGTACTTCAAACAGATCACACTAGAGGTATGTGAGGGAAGCCAACCACACGTTGTTGGCAGATTATGGCTCAGAATGTGAAGGTCTGCTCGGTTGACATCATATTCACTAAAGAAGATGCACGGGGCATGCACTGGCCCCACAATGATGTCATAGTCATCCGAGCAAAAGTCAGCAACACCGAGGTGCAGCGAATTATGGTGGATACCGGTAACTCGGTTAACGTGATGTGCAAGAACTGCTTCAATCAGTTAGGGCTGGGAACCGAACAGCTTATGCCTTTACCAGAACCTCTATATGGCTTCACTGGAGACGTAGTAACCCCGATAGGTCAGATCAAACTCCCACTCACTCTAGGGGAACCAGGTCGGCAAGCTACTATACTATCATACTTCTTAATTATCAACTGCCCATTAGCGTACAATGTGGTGCTGGGACAACCCTCCATGAACGACCTGAACATAGTGAAATCCACCAGGATACTGACAGTTAAATTTTCAACCCTCAACAGAATAGAATGTGTTTGAGGAGAACAACATCTGGGCAAACGCTATTACGAGGACGCTATGAAAATGGAAGTCAGGGGGAAGAAGGTGAATGTGGTTTTAGGTGGTGAACCACGAGCTGTAACTGAGACAGGGATGAGCCACGACCTTGACCCCCGAGAGGTAGATGTAGACCGAGTTACAGGACCCGTTAAAGAGCTAGAAGACATGCAGGTCAGCGAACTAGACCCAGAAAGATACTTGAAGGTGGGACAAGACCTATCCCTAGAGGTCAAGACCCACTCACTAACTTTCCGAAGGTGAATCTGGACATCTTCGCATGGAATCACGAAGACATGGTAGGGATAGATCCTGAAGTTATGTGCCACAGGCTGAACATATATCACCAACATAAGCTCGTTTGTCAGAAGAGGAGACCAATGACGCCGGAACGATATGCTGCTTTAAAAGAGGATGTCGAGAAGCTGTTGACCAACAGATTCATTCGCGTAGCCTATTACCCCGTCTGAGTGGCCAACCCGGTCCTCGTCAAAAAGAAGAACGAAAAATGGAGGACCTGTATAGACTTCATCGATCTGAACAAAGCTTGCCCGAATAACAGTTTTCCCTTACCCAGGATTGATCAGCTCGTGGATGCAACACCCGGGCACCAGCTCCTAAGCTTCATGAACGCCGACTCAGGCTATAACTAGATTCCAATAAGCCTAGAGGATGAGGAGCACACTTCATTCATTACTGACCGAGGCCTGTACTGTTACAAGGTGATGCCATTTGAACTGAAGAACGCAAAGGCGACCTACCAACGCCTAGTCAATGCGATGTTCCAAGAGCAGTTCGGAAAAACTATGGAGGTGTATGTAGATAATATGTTGGTGAAGTCCCAACAAGCAACAGACCATATCCGCGACTTGGACAAAACCTTTAAGATCTTGAGGAATTACCGGATGAAGCTGAACCCATTGAAGTGCGCCTTCGGAGTGGCGTCTTATCAGTTCCTTGGCTTTATGGTGAACAGCAGGGGGATAGAGGCCAATCCAGAGAAGATCATGGCACTTGTAGAAATGAGATCCCTAGCTCGGGTTAAGAATATCCAAAGCCTCAATAGCCAGGTCACAGCCCTCAGCTGGTTCATCTCAAAGGCTATAGACAAGTGCATGCCTTTCTTCGAAGCAATAAAGAAGGCGAAGAATTTCAAGTGGACCGCGTAGTGTTAGGAGGCATTTCAGCAGCTGAAGGAATTTATGGGTCAAGCTCCCCTCTTGTCAAAACCAAAGGAATGAGATAAGCTCTCCCTATACCTGGGGGTATCTGAGTACGCATTAAGTGCTGCCTTAGTGAGGGAAAAGGAAAGGATGCAACTGCCAGTGTACTACATTAGCAAGAGGTTGGTCGACGCGGAAACCAGATATTCACAGATGGAAAAGCTGACATACTGCCTGGTCATCACGTCAAGGAAGCTGCGTCCTTACTTCCAGGCCCATCAGATCGAGGTTCTTACATAGTATCCTCTTAGGCAAGTCCTTTAAAAGGCAGATACTTCAGGTAGATTACTCAAATGGGTCATAGAGCTCGCACAGTTCGATATAGAGTACAAGCCCAGAACGGCGGTCAAGGCCCAGGCTCTTGCAGACTTTATTGCTGAGTTCACAGGACCTGTAGAAGAACAAGTTGAGACCACAAGTGACCGACGTGGGAGCTGTACGTGGATGAGTCCTCTAATGAACACAACTCAAGAGCTGGAGTGTTACTGATTAGTCCAGAAGGTCACAAGATCCTCAGCACCTTGAGATTCGAATTCCAAGCGACCAACAACGAGGCCAAGTATGAGGCATTGCTCGCTGAGCTCCACCTAGCAAAAAAGGTGCGAGTTGAGCAGTTAAAGGTTTTCAGCGACTCTCAACTCATTGTGTACCATGTTCAAGGGGAGTACCAGACCTGAGGACGGAAGATGACAGAGTATCTCCAGAAAGCCAAGGAGTTGTTAGGAGCTTTCCAATGAGTTGAAGTGAATCAGATCCCGCGAGCTCAAAACTCTCATGCAGATGCTTTAGCACGCTTAGCGATCACCCAAGATGCAGACCTCCTGGAATCCATACCAGTAAAGTTCTTACCAGCTCCAAGTATAGAAAGAAATGATGCGTTGATGATCATAACTATCCACATTGATTCCTGGATAAACCCGATACTAAACTACCTGCAGGAAGGAAAGCTCCTAAATGACAAGTTAGAGGCACGTCGCCTGCGGGCTAAAACAGCTCGGTATTGTATTTATGATGATAGACTATACAAGAGAGGTTTCTCAGCCTCGCTTCTACGATGTATTGATGACCAGGACTGCGAAGCCGTGCTGAAAGACATACATGCTGGTCACTGTGGAAACCATACAGGGGGATTATCTCTAGCCCGGAAGGCGCCCGTTCTCTCGACTTGGATAAATGGGCCGGTAAAAACCCAATAAATATTAACAGGAATGAAGGTCCAAAAGGCCCAACTCTCAGATCGCTATAGCGAGCTCGCTGAGCTCTCAAGCTCGCATAACGCCAAGGCGGCCCAGCACATTTCCAGTCTAGTTCAACATCTATTCAGCTCACTTAGCTCGACAAACTAAGGAGCTCGCGTCAGGTGATACCTTGTGCAGCAAGTCATCAATTCTACCCAATTCTCTGATTCCTCACCGGCGCCACTTACACAGTTACTCAGGAAGCATTTAATGTGGCGGCTATACATTTAATGAAGAGAATACTTCTCTTGATGCATTTAATGCAGACATGTGCATTGAAGGAATAATCATTGCCTTTACAATAAATACAGTATGGTTCATATCAGAATTAGTTGAAATAACCATGATTTGTAACGTGTGTAACACTCTTTGATATCTCTCCCTCTCTATAAATAGGGGAGACTTTTACTGTATCAACAGGCTTAAGAACACTAGTATACCGTCACTCTACCGGAATTGATTCAGGGTGACCTGTGGACGTAGGCACACTCGCCGAACCATGTAAAAATCTTTGTGTTTGCACTCATTCTTCCCTCCCCTTTCTCTATTAATTGCAATATTATTGCCATTCATCTATCACTCTCAACATTCCTTCACTTTTATTACAACATACCAACCTTAAACTTCATTTACCACGTATTTATTGCACCCATCACCATTTATTACCCGTTCGTAGTCTGGACCTTTGAATCTCTGAGTCAACCGTTTTCGGACGTCGACAAGTCCCGAATCCAAAAATATTTGATTTTTATCCTATAAAATCGAACCTACCCAAACTCAAATTAAAACATGATTTTTTTTTCGATTTTTTTTAGTTTGTTTTAGACTGATTCGATTCATTCCCCATTTTTTTGCCTACTATTACCCATCACCATCTCCAATCCCTAAAAATTCTCAAAATCTCCACCCAAATGAGAATAGAGATTTGGGGATGTGAGCACTTAGAGCCCAATTGACATCCCTACACACTATAAAAATGTAATTAGTTTGAAAAATAATATAAGATTATATATATATATAATAGCTAGGTCTTGTTAGGACTCTTATATATACATATATATATATATATAAAATAGCTAGGTCCTGCTAGGACTTCTGATATTAAACTCTACATATATGTCAAAATGTATTTTTATAATAGGAAGGGATATTTATTTTCATAATACATGGTTAAAACTATGCTAACCACTAAGCTATAAATGGATGGGCTATTTTTGAAGGTAAAATATGATTGTACATTTTTTTTTTCTTTTCTATATATATAGTTGAATGTGAATTATAATTCAAATAATAAATTATGTAACGGTTGTCAAGACTTCTTTTCACCTATTACATTTAGAGTAATGCTAGGTTTTTAAAAATTTTGTTCAAATCCATGGTCAAATGATGTGGCATGTGAGTTATCATGATTTTATAAATCATGACATAATGTGATAATTTAAAGCATCTGTAATGCTATCATGGATTGTGAAAAATTTACATACCATATAGGATGAATAGACATTAAATTAAAATAAACATCTTCAATTCAATTATCACTCATCAATATCAAGTTAAGGTGGTAAAAAAAAATTGTCAACATAACTATTTATTTTCAAAGGGTGTGTTAGACAACCATGTCAGTAAATCAATAATTATTTAATTTTAATTTTCAAATCTAATTAAAAGTCAAAAAAAAAAAAAAATGGAAGCATTAAATGGAAAATACTGAAACATTAAATGAAAATACATAGATGCATTAAATGAAAATACATGGAAGCATTGAAAAATAATTTTTCAATTTGAATGTTTATCAAATAATATCTATGTCATATAATAAGTAAATCCCTTGACGTTGATAACATGATTTATAAAAAAAAAAAAAACATGATCCATGAGAGTATTGGAATACTCTAATAGTATCTTAACAACTTATATGACACATTTTAGGTAAAACTTTTGAAAAATCTAGCATTACTTTTACATTTAATATTCAAGATTTTTTTTGAAGTAATTTATTATTTATAATTGGCATAACATGAACATGATACAAAATAAGTTGATTTGGATTAGACCTTATTTGATTTGGTATATCAAATTACCATATTAAATCCAATATGTAAATGGGTCATTAACACCATTGGTGGAGATATTTTTTCCAAATACATATAATTTGTAGATGTACTAATTTATTGTCATTTATTATTTCAAGAACAAAAGAAATCCAACTGGATTTTTTTACTAAAATGATAAAAACAAAAACAAAAAACAAAAAACAAAATTACACCTATCACCAATAATGGTTAATGACCTTATTTGCTTAGCTACCAGGAATGTAAGATTTATTGGAGCTATATCTTTCTTGAAATAATAATTTCCATGGTTCAAAATGCTGACGCGCTTCTACTTTCCATGTTCTCATATCATATATTGATAAACATTCAACCTTCCATATATACATTAATTCATGTAGTGATGGAGCCAGTGCATGGGAGATGCACCTCCCTAATTTCTTTCTTTTTTCTTTCTTTTTTTTTTTTGAAAAATTATGGATATATATATATATGTTAAGTTAAGCTTTTTATAGAAATATATATTGTTAACTTACTTATCTTTTCATAGAAATATGTTTAAATTGCACTTAGTTTTTTTATAGAAGTGTACATTCTTTGAGTTTGGTGCTAGGCTTGATATGTGGCTTACTAATATAATTGGAAATATATAATAATACTTAAATCGTTTATTTCTATTTACATGCATAGATAAGGACGAACATTTGCTAATATATTTTTAAAACTGTACTTGATGTTGGTGACATTCGTTCATCATCTAAATTAATCTTGAGAATTTCACAAACAAACCTTATTGAACCTCTGACATATTATCAAATCAAATCATAATTTTTTTAACATTAATCAAGTAATAATAAAGAAACCCAACACTTACGCTCGCGCTTGCAGTACTCTCATACCGTTGATATGTATAATAAATATAGGTATGACTATTAAGTAGACTAATATATTCTAATTACGTCCATGTATCTTGCATTTGCCATCGAAATAGTAACTCTAGTGGCATAACTTTTCTTAGTTATTCATCCTTTGAAACTACATATAAAGTCTAACTTCGGATAGCTATAATCAACAAATAAATTTATTTTTTTGATACAGTAATAATGTTGTCCCTTAAACTAATCAAGAAGGGGAAAAAAAGAAAAGAAAAAGAAAAAGTTTACATCGCACGTGTTCGTACATGCATGCATGCGCATATTCTTGTAAATTATGAATTAAAGTACGTTACATTCATTACGAATTTAATGCCTAATAAAAACAGGGAAACAACTTTGTTCTTTACATGTTGGGCTAACGATTGAAAGAAAAAAACTTGTGTAAATGACGTTTTGCAGAAGTTCAATTGTTTGTGATTTTTCTAATTAACAAGCGAAAGCAAGAGTTTACAAGCAATACATCAAGACATAAAGACTTTTAGGTTAATTCGATTCATAAAATTCGACACGCAAATAGATTAAATTTTATAGAAAAAGAAGTCAAGATATATTGAAAAATAATTTCATATTTATTCAAAATAGAATCCATCCATATTTATTCCTACATAAGCTCAAACTAAAGAGAGATGGTGTACAAGTTGATATGATCAAAAGAATCCTAATTGAGCTCAAACTGATTGAGTTCCTGCACTTCAGCCTCCTTAGGATTATCAATATGCACCGGTTTCGGCCTCAACCACTCTTGACTCAGAAAGCGTTGAGCCACAGAATCAATGTGTGGATGGCCAAACGAGAAGGGTTTCCCTCCTGCACAAAGGGTTGCAAGCTATAAATTAGCCTTCTTGAATAGGCTAATTTTACCCTTTGAGAAGGTCTGTTGCCTTGACCCACTGCCTCTCACCGTTTTCATCTCCATCCTCTTGAAACCCATGATTCTTTTTTTTTTTTTTTTTTTGTGACAGAAAAAAAGAGTGATTTGTATGTCGAGGTTGATTAGTGTTGTTTATTTATACAGGGGAGAAACTCGAAAGAGTAAGTGAGCCTAACTTATTGTCATCTGATTTTTTTTTTTTTTTACCTTAATAAGGTTAAATTATCTGACTTTTATTAATTCATTTAATTACCTCCATATATGGATTTTCCAATAAGCTAATATTGGAACATTTTAATTAATTTACTTTATTCAGTTCCTGTACATTTATTTTGCTACGCCCATGTTAGATTACATATTATTAATTATTAAGGTTGTTCCTTATAAGGTCAAGTCACATTGTTTGTTGTAATGGGAATGAAATCTAATGATTTGAAAGAGTAAAAATTAAAAAAAAATTAAATTAAATTAAATTAAAAATTGGTTTGTAGAAAAAACATGGTGCTTAAAGCAATATCTCCAGATTTTTCTTTTGTGAATATGAGCAAATTAGTTGCCATTCACCTATAAAGAATTGCCACTAGGAATGGTCATTTCACTCACAAACCTGTTGATGCCCACTCACAATAGACGGATATAAATTTGACTAAATTGGTTCATAGACGATTATGAATATGGATTTTTCAACCCATTGTAATTTGGGTTGGATGCGGGTGGCAAAATTGCACCCGCACTTGAATCTGTAAACCCACAATATATGTGTGTGTGTATGTGAGGGAGGGAGTAGGGCTGACAATTTGGAACCCGACACGACGAGTCGATACGATTATTACGGGTTAGGTTGAGTATTAACGGGTTGGATAAATAAACGGGTCAACCCGTCTAACCCATTTAATTATCGTATCGGGTTCGGGTTCTATTTAACGGGTTACGGGTTGACCCGTTAAATAAGGGTAAAAAAGTAATTTTATTTTAGAGGGTTGTCATGTAATTTTAGTGGTAGATATATATACCCTTCAAAGTTCAAACCCTAACCTAAACACAAGTCTCCAAACTTCATCTCTACATTTCATCTCATCACAAATTGTCAGGTAGTGTTAAAATTTTATTGGTTTTGATAAAATATTTGTTAAACTATTTTTTTCATGTATAAATGTATAATTCCTTAATTAGTTAACTTTTAATTATTATCTTTTGACAAGTTTAATTTGGTGGATATAATCAACGCTTGATGTTGTTTTTCTATTATAAAAGACTACATCAAAAAAAAATTTATGTTTTTTTTCTTTTTTAATATGAAGGACTATATTTGTAAAGATATTTTTATAATCATCTTTGTAAATATTTATATTTTTATGGTTTTGATTGTGTTTGTGGATGATTGTATTTTTTAGGTCTTATGTATCTTTATTTTACTTTTGTTTTTTATTATATCTATATTAAAATTTAAATGTATTAACTATCATTAAATGAGTCATAAACGGGTCGATTAAACGGGTTATTATTCGTGTCAGTTAAACGAGTCACTAACATATCGGTTAAACGGATCATTAACGGGTTGACCCGTTAGTAACCTTGTCGTGTTTGGGTTAAAGGGGTTCAACCCGTTTCTTTATTGGGTTGTGTTTGGATCGTATCAAAAATTATCGGGTCGAGTTCGAGTTCGGGTCATGTCTAATCCAACCCGTTAATCCGGATTGTCACTCCTAGGAGGGAGGGAGGGAGGGAGGGAGGGAGAGAGAGAGAGAGAGATTAATCAGATTATGAACAATCAGTTGAGTATTACAAATTATGTAAGTTCTTATAAAATTAGGGATGATTATTTATTTGTGGGAAGATGTTAAATCAACTATGTTCTATTTTATGTATTTGGTTTGAGATTTTATATGCTTTATATATTTAGTTTGAGATTTATTATATTAAACTTGGAAGTTAGATGTTAAATTTGTTGCGGACCTTTGTCATTTATGATTTTAAAATTTTAACTTATGAGATTTATAATATTGAAACATATATGTTGGAATACAAAGTTTAATTGTATTTTGTGTTGTTATTGTCTTTAGAAAATAATTTAAATATTGGTTATTCAATTTGATTTTAATATATTATATGGATATATATTTATTTTTAATTTTCTTTTTAAAAAAATTTATAGGTTTGCAAGTGGTTGTGGATTTACCCTAAACCCATGGCCCACATCCGAATCCATAAAATTTCGGAGATTTGGATGTGTGTGTGTGGATGCAAAAAATTTCGTGGATTCGGGTATGGATTTAGGCAATCCCATTTGACCCCTGTCTATAACCACCCTTATAGCCAGATATTGAAATTTGTAAAATTTTAACCAAAAGTTGGATGGGCAAACTATCCAAATTTCAAACATATATATTTTGGAGATTTAGCGTTTTGTTCTTGTGGGATAATTATGTTTTCAGAAGCTTTTTTTTTTTAGTTTATTTAAAAAAAATAATAATAATAAAGTAATGTTAGATGAATTGGGTTGCTCTCCTATCTTAATCATCTTATTTAAACATCCAAAATTGGTCTCAAACTTTATCATTGTTATAAAGTATGTATTGAGGCGCTACCTTAAGGTGGCTCCTTAGGCAACGGGTGCCTTATAGGCAAACCAAAAGGAGGTTGTCTCAACTGCGCAAGACAGCTGCCTTAAACCTTAGTCGAGTCAACTTGGTCAAGTTAATCCTGCTGTGACGGGGGTAAAGAAATTAAACAAAGAACAAAGAAAAACGAAAAACCTAAAATATAAAGATCAACAACCCAACTTGGCCCTCTCTCCATACTTCTTCAAAAATTGTTCTTTCTCTCTCTTCAAACAAGCAACCTAACCTCTCATGCTAACGAGCAACTAAGCTCTCTCTTTCTGTTGACCAACAAACAAAGCTCTCTATCTCGGCCAATTGGTAACCCAAGTTTTTTAAATACTCTTATTTCTTTTAAGACGACTGGCAGCCTCTGCAACTCGCAGTTGAAGCTCTCTCTCTCTCTCTCTAAAAACTCTTTTTTATCTCTTTTCAAACCAATAACCCAAGCTCTTTCTCTCAATTGACCTATAACCCAAGGTTTATAAATATTTTTTGATATAGAACTGATACATACATGGAAAAGAAGAAATAGAATCTGCTTGTGTTATTACTCTATTTGGAAATAAAGAAAAAAAAAACTAAGGAAAACAGATAAAGAAAGAGAGAGAAAAGAGAGATAGAGAGAGATTGGTGGAGTGTTGTTGAAGAAGAAGAATGGTGTGGGGTATTTAAATAGAATAAAAATAAATATTAAAAAATTTAAATAGAATAAAAAATAAATATTTATTTAATAACAAAATAAATAAGAAAGAATTTAAAAAAATGTAAATGAAATAATTTTAAAAAAATAAATATTAAAAAATTACTATTTTTGCTCTTTCTTTTTTTTATATATAAAAAATTATTTTCGGTCGAGACACCCGTCTAGAAGCGTCCTTACCGCTTCATAGCAAGGTGCCTACACCGCATGGCCTAACGTACTTTCATACATTGACTATGATATGATAATCGGACTTACATGACAAATGTCAAATAAAATAAATTATCATTAATATATATCTATTTATCAATTGCTATGTTGTAAATTGGAATCAAATTGATAAAGTTAAAATATGGTGCGTTACTCAAAAATATATTATACTTTTACTAGATAAGGCTAAAAAAGGAAAATTTGTCTAAGTTGACCCTATTTCAAAAAATGAGTAACTAAGACAAGGGTCAAACAACTTATATAATGGAATTTGACCTCATAATGAATTTTTGAGGCTCGACATGAGGTTCCATCAATTTCCCTGTTTGGCTTTTCAGGTAGACTGTCATGTGCATTTGTGGACATTCCACTTTATCCTACGATGGGATTTATTGTTTTGATTGTTTGATTTGTCTTTGGTTATTTAATTATATTAAAAAGTTTAAATAAATTAATGGATTAATCAAACTATGTCACATTATATAATTGACATGACCTAAAATTAATAGGTTAAATAGATTTTATTTTTACTAGCTGTTAATTTAGTAGGTTGTTTTTGGATTTAGACTAGTGACACAATGAACTTAAGAGTGGCGATATTTTCACCCTTTGAAAATGATATGTACATCCCAAATAATTAATTTTCTTTCTTAATTCCAATATTAACCTCTCGTGGCCTCTACCATTGACAACACTGGTAGCCTCCTAAAAACAAAGCAACAATTCTCTTCACAAGTATGGTCTCCTCCACCGTCAGGTTTTTACTCCAAAACAGTAAAGATATCAAAGAGAATGTCATTGACGAGGATATCAAATACCTTTTCAGTGGTGGTGATGATTTTGATTAGCATGACGACGACGACGACGACAACTAAAACCCGACAATCTTGGTGGGTATAAAAGATCTCGCTCATGGGGGATTTAATCTTTTTAATAATCTTTAATCAATATAATAAATTAATAATTATAATATTAAATATATTTAAAATTGTAATTTTATTTAAAATAGTTTATAAATTAAAATCTATTAATATTTTTTAAAAATAAATTATATTTTATTAATTTCTGCTTTTTTTATTTATGATTTACATTAAATACTTTAAAATTAATTCTAATATTTTTATTTAAAAATTAATTTAATTTAATATTAAATTAATTTAATTTAATTCAATCGAATCACACGCATATATATATATATATATATATATATATATATATATCAAATCTCAATCTAACCTTGTCGCATCTGATCCTCTCTCTCAAAAGACGGGACAAAAGGTCGTGCCCGCTCTGGTCCACTGGGCGAAAACGTTTTTATTTAAGGAGAGTTGGAGTTGGAGAGTATCAGCAACTAAAAACAAAGAAGAAGCACCCAGCACACAGAGAGAGGGCGAGAGAGAGATGGAGGCTTCAGCAAAAGTAATTTCATTGTTCATATACCCAATCAAGTCATGCAGAGGAATTTCTGTCTCTCAGGCACCTCTTACTCCTACAGGTATTATATCACTCAGTCACTCCTCACTACTATGTTTATCATTCCTTGTTTTTAGTTTGACCCAGTTGGCTTTTCCTCTTCTTTCGTTGATTTCTCCATTCAAAATCTCATATTGGTTATGTGCTTGTGTTGTTTTGATGCATTTTTTTGGGTTCTCTTGGTCGAACTTTTGTGAAATTGCGTGCTTTATTTGTTCTTCTGTTTTTGACCAGTGGTTAAAGGAAAATGATAAGTGAGAATCATTTGATCACCTTTTGAACGTGTTTAACATGCTTTCATCATCTTTTGAATGATCACTTGTATTCTGTTTTATTGGTTTTATTGTACAAGTTGATTGAAAAATCATTATATTTTTTGCACTTTATTTAAAAAAAAAAAAAACAATTATTATTATTTTTTATTTCTAGATTGATTCTTCAAAAGGAATAGGAATATATAAGTTTAATTTTTGGCTCTAATTTATATATTGAGACACATTTTTCTAGAAGATTTTGTTATTTATTATCTGTGCTTGATCAGTTAAATCAGTTACATCTAGTACTGGTAATCATGGAGTGAAAATCCAGCTTTACTTGGTCAAATTTGAGCCGAATAGTTGAATTTTTGTAATGATACTGAGATGAACTGATCATAGTTTTGATTTGGGATGTTTTGAATTTAATCGGAAAAAGAACATGAATATGTAAATCTGGTTGTGCTGTCAAAACCTTTTTATTCTCAATTATGCGACATTGAAATAGTTTACGCTGATGTTGTAATCTTCATGTGAATTTTCCTGCTTTAGCTACTAAACTGTTGGATTCATTTGTTCTTGATGGTTGGACATGCAAACTTAACTTGCATGTTTTTATTTTATTCCCTGTTTGGATATACAGGATTTCGATGGGATAGGCAGTGGATGGTAGTTAATCACAAAGGAAGGGCATATACTCAAAGAAACGAATCAAAACTTGCTCTGGTTCAGGTAGAGCTGCCAAATGAGGCATTTTTGGAGGAATGGGAACCTACTAAGAGCTCGTATATGGGTAAAATCATTATTCTTCTATCTTGCAACAAAGATGTTGAAATTGTAGCTATTGCATCTGTTCTTCTGATACTTTATAGCCAGATTATTGTACCTATTTGGAACAGAAGAAAATTTGTTGTTTGTGAATGAACGATTTAAGATGAGTGCAGCTTGTGTTAAGTTTGATTGTCTATTCTGAAATAAAAGGCATACATAGTATGTATTATCTTCATGGCTTCGGATTTATGAGTGACTAGCTGCTAGCCTTCTCTCTAAATTGAAAATTCAATCTGCTTTTATCCGTCCATCAGTATTCGAATTTGTTTTCACAACTTATTCTCGTTGTACGTGGTGAGTCTTCAGGGGTTAGGTTTGTAAAATTATGTCTTTCTTGCAAGTTGATTAACATTCTTAAATATAAATGTTAAGATCTTTGGAAGAGGGGTTTGATATTTTGTCCCACAAAGGAATGACCTAATGAGTTCGATCTCATGTAGTGAAGTAGACCTTGAGGGATCAATTTCCTTTCACATCACTGTTAAAGAAGGTTTATTTGCTTTTGTACATGGAATTAGATGTGGGTGTGATGTGTGGTTGCAAGGGGAAAAAAAGGAGCTTGTCATATATATAAGATTTCATATAATTGAATATCAGATATTGTTATTGTCATAATTCAAAGAAGATGGTACGCATCCTAGCAAATATATTCAAACTAACGGAAATGAAATAGGACAATAGCATTTCCCTTTTGACGTGAGCAGTATAAAGATAATGCAAGTTGTCATGATGCTCAATATTGTATCTTGTGTATCGTCTTCTTTCTGTAAGTTCCACATTCAGGTGTAATTCCTTTCGCTTTGAATGTGGGATTAATGGGCATGGTTAAATAGTTCTTTTGCCATTGGCTTGTGGTGGTTGGTTTTTGTATTTTGAATCCGTCTTGAAATGCAAATTTTCTTTCAATGAACAAGTCGACCAATTTCCTTTATTGTTGTGGACTTTGAAACAATATATGTGCTTATTTTTCTTTTCAGATGGTACATCAAGTCATCAATGGTGTTTTGCTTTCTCATCGTGTGATTTTCAATGTGATCTGATCTGATATTCACAAACTTTTGCAGCAATAAGAGCTCCGGGTATGGATGTGCTTAAGATTTCACTGAGAAGACCAGATAATTTAACAGATGGTGTTTCTGTATGGGAGTGGTCTGGCTCTGCATTAGATGAGGGGGCTGAAGCAGCTAACTGGTTTACAAGTTATCTTGGGAAAACTAGTCGTCTAATTCGTTTCGATGCAGGTTTGGTTATATTTTTCGTGCATATAGTAAGAATGGGTTATTAACTGCACTCATCATAGGCATGTGGGCATAATTCATGGTGTTTCAAAATGAATATGCATGCTGTTATATTTCCAAATCAAAATTAGGTCATAATGAGGCTTTATTAGTACTTCTGCAGCTTCACAAACTAGGCCTGTTGATCCTGCATATGCTCATGGACACAAAGTTATGTTTTCTGATATGTATCCATTTATGCTGTTGTCTCAGGTTAGTCAACTTGAGAAGCATGAAATGCAGTTGTTCTTGTACTTATATGATGTCTCAAACCTTATGCTTATCAATATGTCATTTGTAGGAATCTTTGGATGCACTGAATAAGCTTCTCAAGGAGCCACTTCCAATCAACCGTTTTAGACCCAAGTATGTATCTAGAAACAAATCATATATGTTTGTTATTAAAAGAGCTATAAGACTTCTCAATTCTTGTGATACCAAGCTTCAAATTTGTCATCTTCAATCACATTCTGCTATTCATTGTTATCATTATGCCCCCTAGGAACCAATGCTTATAACTGTGCACCCTAGATTAATATTATTGATTTGTCTGGTTTCAGAGCCACTTAAATTATAGGAATTCTCTGTTGTTTTCTTCTCCGCGCCCTCTTTGATCACCCCACTACTGCTTTCTTCTTCGCTTGGTGTATGAATATCTCTTACATGGTAATACTTGCATGTGACAGTATCCTTGTTGAAGGCTGTGGGCCATTTTCAGAGGACTTATGGACAGAGGTGAAGATAAGCAATTTCACATTTCAAGGTGTCAAGCTATGCTCCCGTTGTAAGGTAAATCACCATCTTTCTGCACATCTGCTTGTCTTGTGAAAACTGTCCAGTTTATGCCATTTTGTGGTAAGTAGTATTATTTGCTTAGTACTACACATATGGTGTTCAATAGGTGTATGTATCTTAAGACCATTCAATATGATCTCTTTCAAGCAGAAACTGACTTATGCATAGTACAAATAGAATGCTCATTAATTTTGGAGTGGATACATTTCTAATTTTATAGTAAAAAAAGTTGCTTCTATTTGTCATAGTTTTTAATACTTGGAAGAATATTTTCCAGATACCAACAATCAATCAGGATACAGGGATTGCTGGTTCTGAACCAAACGAAACCTTAAAAAATTTCAGATCAGATAAAGTCTTGCGTCCAAATAAAAAACAACAGGGAAAGGTTAGACTCGAATTTAAAACTTTCAACCATGATCTTCATCGCAGAAATAAATAAAAGAAGTTTCTTTTCTTGCAGATTTACTTCGGTCAAAACTTAGTTTGGAAAGACAATGCGACCAGAGGGAAAGGAAACATGGTTAAAGTAGGTGATCCTGTGCTTGTCCTGAGGAAGATCTCTTCTGCTGCTGAAGCAGCAGCATGAACTCAGTATTATAACTATGTTGGGGGTGGTTAAACTCTGTTGTACTATGGTGTATTATAGAATAAGCAACAGAGTGTATGCTTTAACACCATGCAATGATATAGTTTCTGTGAATATACTAGTCTAAATAAATATACCAAAGATCAGCCTTAAACTTACATGCATGATTATGAAGTAGTTTTAAGTGACTTGGCATTAGGGGCTTTTGAATTTTTAAAAATGTGATAGCAATCATCATAATGATGGTAGGTGATACATCCATTTGAGTTTGTTAAAATATCAAAATTCATTATCCATTTATGCAGTAATAATGTTAACTATTACAATTTAGGATTGTTGAGGTGAGCCAAAAGCATGCTTAGATTCTATTTTTCATTTTTAATTGTTGCAATTAATTCGCGGTTTGAAAGAGATATGATCTCAACCAATAATCTTAATGGACTGTACTGGTGTATGTTTGAGGGCTATAAAATATATTATTAAGTCAATTTTATCTTGTCATATTCATCTAATTTTAATTAAAATATTCTCTCTAAAAAATAACAATAATTAATGTATTCAAATATTGAAGTCATGAATGAAAAACTAAATAAAGGACAAAAAAATTTTTATCATTGAAATACAATATATAGCCAGTGGTTTAGAGAACTTCAAGAATTCTAGAATATATATATATATATATATATATATATATATCAAAAATGGAAATTGTATAATTGAAATAGTCTCAAGAATTTTATAAATAAACAAAAGAAAATTATTATAAAAAAGTGGCATTGGATTTTGTTACAATACCATTTCTGTTCAGTCCCATAGCAGATGCTGCAGAGCCGACAAAATATTTTGCAGTTTTCTCTATTTTTGTTTTTAAAATATTAGCATTTTTCAGTGAATGAATCCACAAGTATATTGTTGAAAGTTAAAAAAGATTAAAAATAAAAATAAAAATAAAAAGCAAAAAAACAGTTGAATTTGTGCCAAGATGGTTACCAAGAACACAACACTACATATCTCATCTTGAATCCAACTCAAATCTTTAACTTGTGGTGTGACAATTTCATTTATCTAATATCTAATACGCATAGCAAACAAATAGAACATTTCTAGTGAATGCAACACTTTTTTTTTTTCCTTTTTTTTTGACACTGAAAGTTCAAAGGTTAGAGAACTATCGGATCTATCGAAATATATTACTATAGTAGTAGAGTTCAAAAGATTACTTTTATATTTGGAAAATAACAACCTCTATTAAGAGGTAAACATTCTTTACATCTTATATTTTAATAAAATAATAGTGAGACTAAACATCTTGATCTTTCAGAATGAAAGAGATATTCAATCACTCTTACTAAAAATTAGTGTATAACAAAATGTAACATTTGTTAGCACTTTTGTTTTTATTAATTAAGCAATAAGGAAATTGATTGACTTTGATTTTATATCAAAGTGATTATGTGATATTTTACATCAAAAAGATTATGTGATATGGACAAACATGTCATTGATGTGTCATAATCTTTCAACTATTAAAATGGAACAATGATGATAACGATAAATAATCTTTGAATCTTTAAATTGGGACAATAATATTGATATTATCTTTCAGCAAACAAATTAGATACCATTGTTTTGGTTTCATTGTTTTAGAAGCCAATTCAACTATCGTTTGATCAGCAATATTCAAATATAGGGTTACTTATAATTGGTATTTTAAAGAGTGTATAGTAAAATTTCATTTTTTTTTTTTTGGGAAAAGAGTAACATTTCAATTGTTGGTGGTCTTATTGAGTTGGCGTATAAATACATTTTTCAAGTGGCGATATCAAAACCTTTATATTAAATTACTTAAACATATATAATAGGGAAGGGATTGGAAGACATAATTTTTTACACAAATTTTACTTTAAGTCAACTCTTGATTTTCCAAATTTCATTCCATTTGACTCTAGGAACCCACGTTTTACAAAACCTTGGTTAAATAATGGATATGGGAAGGAGGAGAAGAAAAGGTTGAGAGAAATGCATGTTTATAAAATATTAAATTAAAATGGAAAGTAAAATTGAAAATCTAAAAATTAAAATTGAGAAATATGGATGGATTTAAACTGTCAAAATGTAGATGATCTAGAGGACATAAAATTTTGTTAAAACTTGTGTAAAAAATCCCTCCCTGTATATAATAATATCTATATAAGTTGCTAAACTAGGATTTATAATAATATTTTATACACCTCAATTGCAAAACACCTAAAACTATAAAATTAAACTAATTCGTAATTAAAGCTAATTCAGTAACAAAATATAAAAACTTTGTCACAAAGGGAAAGATTGGAGATTGGAACCGGAAAGGAAATATAATTTAAAATTAGGTTAACTTTTATTTTAATAGTCTTTTTAAATATTAAAAACTTAATTAATAATATATACGTAAATTTATTTATGTAATAGTTTGGATTGAGTTACTTAGTTTCACAAAACACAATCCAAATCAATGAGGTTGCTTTTAAGCAATCCAATTGGGTTAATTTAATTTAACCGAACCAATACACTTTAATTGGTTTGGTTTGGATGGGTTGATTAATGTAGCTGTTTGAGTGTCCACTCCTAATTTAAATCATGCTAATGATATTTGATTTCGACAAGTTTTAGCATATTCAAAACCTAATATCAATGTTGGTTTTAAGGACATCAAGAAAACCCAAATCCATCGGACATTCGACTTACCACACTTTAAATTGGGCGATGGTAGGGTTAGTTGTATCCACTCCAAACCATTTTATTATTTATTTAGGCATTAATATTTGATGAATAAATTTAACATATAATTTATTAATTATTAATATAATCATAAATTCTTAAAACTTAATATATTTTGTGATTACTAATTATGGACATCAATATATAATTATCAAATACTCTTTATATCAATTATTATCATATATTTCAATAATCAAAGTAGTGAGAAAGCGAGCCTAAAGTGTATCAGTACAGTGTCACCAACCCACTTTACCATCTGAAGCACTAAGCCCATAAAAAATGTGGGTAGTATTTCCACTAAAACATGGGTAGATGTCTTGTGGCTTACAGGAATGACGTTCTGAACTGTGGAATAGAGTTTTATTTTAGTTAAGTCCAAATAGCTATATAATTTAGCGGAGAGGAAAAAATAATAATAATAATAATAAAATAAAAAAGGTGAAAACAAAGGTAGCCGAAAGAAGAGTTTCTTACGAAACAGAGAAACCGAGTTGAAGGTTTGTGTTGTGTCATCGAAAACCCAGTTCAACCCATGCGAAAATGGCACACAAAAACCTTTCTCACAGCCTTACTTATCAACAAACAGTTTTCAATCACAACCCCATGTAAGTCTTCTCATCACCGCTTTTCTCTTCTAACTTCATTGTCGTCAACTACTAAACGTATGCAAACTGAACCTGAAAGCAATCATGAATTAGACCAACGAATCTCCAACCATATCTTTAAGTCTGGTTCTAAAATGGGGTCTTATAGAACTGGTGATTCAACCTTTTATACTCTCATTGAAAACCATGCGAATTCTGGTGATTTTAAGGGTCTAGAGATGGTTTTGTGTCGAATGAAACGCGAAAAGAGAGTGTTTATAGAGAAGAGTTTTATCATGATGTTTAAGGCTTATAGTAGAGCCCATTTAGTTGAGGAAGCTATTGGCTTGTTTAGTAGAATGGTTGATGAATTTCAGTGTAGAAGGACCGTTAAGTCGTTTAATTCTGTTCTTAATGTTATAATACAGGAGGGTCTCTATTGTCGTGCTTTGGAGTTTTATAAGTATGTTGTAAATGCTAAACATATGAACATTTTGCCGAATACGTTGAGTTTTAATTTGGTTATTAAGACAATGTGTAGGTTGGGATTAGTGGATGATGCTATTGAAGTTTTTAGGGAAATGCCGGTTAGGAGATGTGTGCCAGATGTGTATACTTATTGTACATTGATGGATGGGTTGTGCAAAGATAATAGAATTGAGGAGGCAGTTTTGCTACTTGATGAGATGCAAGTTGAGGGTTGTTTTCCTACTCCAGTTACATTCAATGTTTTGATCAATGGGTTGTGCAAGAAAGGTGACTTGGCACGTGCGGCCAAGCTTGTGGACAACATGTTTCTTAAGGGGTGTGAACCAAATGAAGTGACCTATAACACTCTTATTCATGGTTTGTGTCTCAAGGGGAATTTGGGTAAGGCAGTTAGTCTTTTGGATCGGATGGTATCAAATAAATATGTGCCTAATGAAGTTACATATGGGACAATTATTAATGGACTAGTGAAGCAAGGTAGAGCAGTTGATGGGGTTCGTTTGTTGGTTTCTTTGGAGGAGAGACAGTATCATGTGAATGAGTATATTTATTCGACTCTTTTTAGTGGGTTGTTTAAGGAGGGGAAGTCTGAGGATGGAATGAAGCTGTGGAAGGAAATGGTGGAAAAAAGCTGTAAACCAAATGCTGTGGTTTATAGTGCTCTTATAGATGGGTTATGTCGAGTGGGGAAACTAGATGAAGCTGAGGAAATTTTCACTGAAATGGTAAACCGGGGTTGTACACCCAATGCTTTTACTTTTAGCTCCTTGATGAGAGGTTTCTTTGAGACGGGTAAAAGTGATAGGGCTATTCAGATTTGGAAAGAGATCGCAAATGCTAACTATATATGTAATGAGGTTTGTTACAGTGTGCTCATTCATGGCCTCTGTAAGGATGGGAAGCTCAGGGAGGCTATGATGGTGTGGACACAAATGTTGAGCAGAGGATGTAAACCTGATGTTGTTGCTTATAGTTCAATGATTCATGGTCTCTGCAATGCTGGCTCGATTGAAGAAGCTTTGGAACTTTTCAATGAGATGCTTTGCCAGGAGCCTAAGTCTCAACCTGATGTTGTCACTTATAACATACTATTCAATGCTTTGTGCAAGCAAAGCAGTATCTCTCATGCCATTGATCTTTTAAATGGTATGATGGACAGCGGTTGTGATCCTGACATAGCCACATGCAACATTTTTTTGACTGCTTTGAGAGAGAAGTTAGATCCACCCCAAGACGGGAGAGAGTTTTTAGATGAGCTTGTAGTTCGGCTATTTAAGCGGCAGAGAACTTTAGGTGCTATAAAAATTGTAGAAGTGATGCTACAGAAGTTTTTGTCACCCAAAGCTTCTACTTGGCAAAGAGTAGTTCAAGAGCTTTGCAAACCTAAGAAATTTCAAGTAGCCATTGACAAGTGTTGGAGCAACATGTTTAGCTGATTCTTTTGGTGAGGCTGTTTCATGGTATAATTCTATTAAAAACTCTTCTAAACTCCATTTATTGCAAATGTTTTCTTGAAAGCAGAATTACATCACTAATTACAAAACAACTCAGTAGAGCACAGAACATAATTTTCTTCGATTTTTGTCATTGTGCTATAAGTTTATCAATTCTTTTATTTTTTTTCCCCTCTCTCAAACAGATCTTTCAGGATGTGCTTGTAAATCTTTCTTTGACCATGATTTCACTGATTCTAATTTCTGTGGCACATGATTCCCCTTACTTTTAGATGCAGAGACTGTACTCTGCAAACCATACGGAGATTGTGGATGAAAGAAAGTTGAGATAAATAAGTCACTGAAATGAGAATTTGAAGGAGCAAGACAATACTCCAAAGTCCAAAGTGAGGTATATTGAGGTATTCATGTAGATGCATGTTACTTAATATCATTTTTTGTGCAAATAGATATATGTGTTGCCATTACGTTTCATCTAATGGAAAATCAACTCTCATCCTAAATCTAGCAAGAAGCATAAAATTGTGTTAATATTGTAACAGGCAAAGTCTTTGCTCAAATCACAGATGCAAAAAAGCATCTTGATCTTGGCTAAAATCTTCTTTGATTGGAAGTTAACTCTGTTATTACTTCCAAATTAATAGAAGCAAAATACATTATACAACCGTGCTATAATCTCAGTTATCCTCATTCAAAGGCATTAGAATTGTTTGGCATGAATTTTGAGCATCAGAAACTCATATTAAAATTGCTCAAATTTACCAGGATAGTTTACAGCCTAGGAAGGGGACATTCTTCAGATAACTGCAGTCACCTTAATATGGGGTTGTGTTGTGGTGTTACTGGTACTACAGTCATGATCTTTATCTTCTGAATATATTACTGGTTCTAAGCTGGCACAGACTTGAGACTGTTATCCAACTAATTTGATATACAAGACAAAACTGACATACGGTGCTTCTGATTTAGTCTGAATCAAATATTTCTTGTGAGAATATCATGGTTGTTTTCATTTACCTTTGGCTTGTTAACTTTTTGTTCATGTTTATCAATCATCCCTTTATTTTTTCTCTTTATTAATTGAAGTTCTAGTGACACTTAAATTTCTCTGCATCTCTATTAGTTATGTCTTATGTGATTTTGCCAGCCTTCAATCAGCAGCCGACAACAAAAGTTTTTGATTGTTAATTGCTTCTCTCTAGACATTCATCCAAATTTTTGAAAATTTAGGACCGGATTGGGAAGTTTTGATGCTTATTATCAAACCCATGAAACTATTATTTTGGTATGTCAACTGAGCACTAGATGTGGAAGGATGCCAAGAATTTATTTATCTATTTTTGGCAATTTGTAGTTTTGTACGCATACATATGACACATACAACTATATCAATCCAAAATCAACTTAAGGATTGTATTAGTTTCTCATTCATTAATATTTCCTTCATTCACACCAGTAGAAGTAGACTAATTTTCTTTAAGGATATCTTACATAGAAATGAGGACTTGTATCAGAATCTTGCACAACTACTGTGAACAAAACATAAAAGCATTCTTGGGTAGGATAGGGAGATTGAATTGTGTCAAATGTAACAATTTCAGGGCCCTGGATTTGCCTTTCTGTCTTCATCAATAACCTTCAGGGATTCTGTCTTGCGTTGCTGATGAGCCATATCATAAGTCGCATGGAGACCGAAGAAGAAATAGTAAATCAGCATTACGAGTGTGCAGATTCCAAATCTGATGAAGGCCTGATAACCTAGAGATCCCATTAAGAAGATATTTATTGCAATTGACAAGGATGGAAACCATGGAACAAGTGGAACCCCCCATACTTTCGGTTTTCTCTGCTGAGGCAGAAGCACTGCTATCCCCAATGTTGCCAAGAACCAAAGAGGAACTGTGATGATATATCCAACCCAACCATTGGTCTTTAGTCCCCAATAAGCTGAGGTACCCATAGAGGAAGCAATAATGATCAGCAAGAGGATGATGAGCTTCAAGAGGTGTCTTTGTGGTGTGATCTCTCTCACATAGTATCGCCTCACAAGAAGTGCAACTGCCATCATCATGAAGATAAAGAGTGTGCTCACTGATAATAATGTTGCCAGGACATCCAAGCCTGAAAAGAAAGCAATGACTGCACTTGAAATTGAAATCAGGAGTGTGGCGTTTATTGGAGTTCCGGTCTTGGGATGAACGAGGGCAAACCACGGTGGGATCATGTGAGCTCGTGCGATGTGAGTAGTATACCGTGCCTGTCCAAGTGCCCCAACGAGAAGAACGGTGGTCATTCCCTTTAGGGCACCAAGAGCTACCAGGTATTTTGCCCATTTCATCCCTACTTTCTCGAATGCAACAGAATAAGCTGCATTTTGATCTATATCTGTGTATTTCTGCATCATGCTCAGTGAAAGTGCCATTAAGCAATAAATCAATGTGGTGATTGACATCGATCCAAGCAGTCCTATTGGTATATCTCTTGATGGGTTTTTTGTTTCTTCTGCCATTGTGGCGATGTTGTCGAACCCTCCATAGGCGAAGTAAACAACTGCAGCTGCTTTGAAGACTCCCTCAGGCCCGAAAGGGAAAAAGGGTTTCATATTTGAAGTGTCTGCATGAGAAAACCCTGCAATTATCACAAACAAGATTACAATGGTGTTGACTGCAGATGCTACCCAATTTAAATATGAAGTTTTCCTTGTGCTGATCATCGCAATCGTTGCAGCAGTAGCCAGAACTGCAACCGCTATAGGATCCAGGAGATTGTATCCCTCACTGAGATTCGTGTGGATGCGCAGTGAGTTGGGTTCACGGTTCAAAAGAGTTGTAAAGTAAGAGGTCCATGCCCTGGCAACTGCAGCACCTCCAACAATACTTTCGAGAAGTATGTTTGCAGCCGTGATGAATGCTACAAAGTCCCCTAATTCAATTCTTAAATAAGCAAATGATCCTCCTGCCACAGGGATTTCTACCGCGAATTCCGTGTAGCAGAAGACAGAGAGCATAGCTGAAATACCAGAAACAACATAGGATAAAACTATGGCTGGTCCAGCATCTTGATTGGCTTCCTGGCCCGTGAGCACAAAGATGCCTGCTCCAATGACTGAGCCAAACCCAAACCAGATGAGATCCCACCAGGTTAAGCAACGTTTCATCTCATTCTCGCTTTGTTTCCTTAGCTCCCCAATCTCATTGGCATCATCTGATCGGCTTGTGAGACGGTCCTGGAACCGAAAACATGTTTGTGACAATGCATGACGGTAGTTCCCCCAGCTTTGGAAGGATTCTTCTGGTAAGAAATCTTGTTTGCTCCATCTCCAATAACTCCTCTGTTGGACCTCATCACCCGGCTCTACTATGGAACCCATCACTGGTTTCCAACAACTCTAAGCTATGTGAGCAATGTGAGGTTCTTATTTATTTATGCATCTTATCCTTGGAAGTAATTTTCAAATTTTTTGCCTAAATTCTTATTTAAATGGTACGGCACGTGAACGGTTAACAGTATTATTATTACATTATCTTATGATTTACACGATGTTAACAACTCATATACCACATCTTAACATTACCCTTTACTCCATTATTGATATAATAGGAGGAATACTGGTCTATAGTTGACTTCATTTCTTGAAGACTAGGACAAAACTGGAGACATTGGTAATTGTACCGTCGTATGTTATTGTTTTTGGATTTTTGTTCAAGTTGCTTGATAAAACTAGGCATATGTTTTGGAACTGAGTGTGATTTTTTTTCCCTCGATACAAGAACTAGGTCTGATTTGAACTAGTAAACTGAGCTACTCGCTTTCTCACTTTTATGTGCAGATTCCTTCCTTTCGGCCAGTCGTTTTCCTTTTGATGCTGCCCTTCCAGTTATTTGATGCATTATAAAATACCAAAACAAAAACAAATCATATGTCTTGCATTGCATTGGCCGTGGCATCTTACCGGAAACGTAGTGTATTTTCTCATTTTAAAATGAAATTAAAATATTTCGTATCGATAGAGTTGTTAAGAAATGTGTTTGTACAATGGATTACCTGTGTTGTCATGGGATCTTATTTATTTGTGCTTGATAAGCTCTTTTTTTTTTTTTTCTGCCTCAATGCCCAAGTGACTGCTAGTTCAAGAAATTGTACTTGAATTGTACGTGGGGGATATATGGTATTTTTGTATACAGAATGAGATCAGTGAAGTTGAGAAGTGCCATTTTTGAGAACCATTTTTTATTAAATACCTCCTTGTTTACGATATGGATATCAAAAAAGGGTCTTTGAACACAACATGGAAAACAATCCAATCCTTATTTTCTGTTTGGAGAGCACTGGCTAGAGAATCATAACCTGTGTCTCTATCCTTGTACGGCTGCCATCACATCCCACGCCAACAATGACTTTTCAAATCGTAGAAAAATGGGGCTGCCTTTGAAGCTGCAGCCCACTTTCATTTTTAAGTCAAGGTGCCCCTAAGTCTACACTATGGCCTACATATATAAATATTGTCTTAGTAAATGACGAAGTGATGGTAGAAAGAACATTAAAGATATCATTGACTATTTTGTAAGCACTGGCTCAATCCCAATCGTAAGATATTTTTAACAGAATTTATATTGGACTATAGAAATTTTATAAAGTGCAATATTAACTATACAGCCCCATTTGAGGATAAGATCAGATAGGACTGTAGTGTATTTGATGTTATTAAAACTGGATTAGATTAAATCAAATTAATGTTAGGTTAAATGATTTTTAATAAAAATTTAAATCATTTTTTAAAAAATAGAAATATTTACACTTAATTATAAGTAAAATAATATTTTTAATTGATATTAAAAATTACTCATTTTAAAAATATTTTTAATAAAATATAATTAACTTTTGAATATATGAAATGCATATTAACAATTGCATGGCACCCTCGTGTTTGTTGGGTTTCCAATCCTATACCAACAAACACATCCTATAATTTAATATAAAACTTCACATAAGAACCAATTGCACGATGCCCTCTCGAGGTATCCCTTTATTCACATGAAAACAAGTTTACTATTTTGTAACAAAATACCCCCACTCCTTCATTCTACCTCTGTTAAGTTTAGCAAGTGGTCATGATTTTTTCATTAAATGATAAAAGTGCCCTCCATGAATAAATTTTCTTTTGTTATTCTTTACAAATGAAAATTTGATAAATACTTTCTTAAAAAATGGAAAACTAGAAGATAAATGATATTAATACTTCTTTTATTTTTTAAAAAAAAATAATAAGAATTGAAAAAAAAAAACCTGAAAAAAAAATTAACTATCTTCCAAGGAGGTGACGGATGACAACACAAAAATATCTTAGCAATTCAAAACTCAATTTTCCACGGCTGCAAGGAGATTCCACATCTCATCTTAATGACTCGTTCAATAATTCAACGTTTATACAAAGTGCCAAAGACTTTGCCCATGAACTATTCATAGTCAGATTCAGATTCCATACTTTTCCATGGCAAATATCAAGGAAACGACAAGATTATTGACTTGTATTGTGCTTATCGGTCTCCATGCCACAAGATTAATAGATTCCACCATAGAACCCTCAGGATTGATTGAAGAATTAAAGGCGAAAAATATATAAATCCTTGTGATATTTTGCGTAGTAATGATTAAGAATTTTGCACAGTATTCCATTATTGTCCTTGAAAATGATCTAGATGACTAGAAGTGTAAGTGGGTTGATGACCAATCTCCTTAATCCAAAGAGGGGCACTTGAGTCACTGGCTGACAACAATGTGTATTAGTGATTGTGATTCTCATTTAAGTGAATAAGTAGCAATTTGGTTAATAAAAAATTAACAATGGTCATAAGTAATGATAGTTTAATAATAATAATAATAATAAGGGGCATGTGTCAGCACAACAATAACGAGAGGTACACTCACTCGCAAGTGTATCTAGCATCTCTCATGCCAATATGGTTGACGTTTTATTTAGATAAAGTAAGATTTATGTTAATTACATGATTAATATATTGGTTTGGCGTTATGACAAGTCAAGGCTATATATTCAGTTAAGATATGGCAATGGTTTATGGACCTCTCAAAATTCCTCCAAAAATCAAATTTTTTTCTTTGGAGAATTGGTCATAGTGCAATCCACCTCGTTAAAAATTATCTGATAAGTACATTAAGAGAATGTCTGAGAGGATGAAAGGGACAGTGGAAGTGGATGCGGGCAGAGGGCGTGACCACAGGCCACGCGAATAGGTCGCAGAGCACTCTGGAAGAATCAGTGTGCGAGCGGTGCTGAAAAGTGACCGCTAGCGATGGGCGCGAGCTGGGGTCCCATAATTGAGGTAGCACGCTCATTATGGGGTAGGTTGCTGGATCTACAAGATATGCTTTTAGGATTTTATATCATTTCTTTTTAGGATTTTATGTCATTTCCTTTTAGGATTTCATATTATTTTTTGTTTAACATTTCGATATTATTTTTTTTTTAGGATTCGACATTATTTTCTTTTATGTTTCGATATTATTTCTTTTAGGGTTTAATACTATTTACTTTTAGTTTTTATTTTTTAAGAAAATCATGTTTTCTAAAAAAGTTAAAAATGTTGTAATTGGTAATTTTACTAAGAAAGTTTTGTTTCTTAGAAAAGTTAGAAAGGTTGTAATTGGTGATTCTAAAATAAAAATTTTAGAACAACCTTATAAGAAAAGCAGTGTATATGTATATGGTGGAAGATGAGAGATTCAATTCTAAGAAAACTACCGACACTTTTGAGCCCTTAACCAATTAGGATCTAAGGAAGTGCTAAATCATTTTTATTAAGGAGTGATGTGCATATATATATATATATATGTATATATATACAAAACTTCTATAGTCAGTACTTCCTAACTTTAAAATATTAAGATGAATCAATCAAATTCATTCATTGTATTCTTTCTCCTAAAACAAATAATCTCCTATATTTAATTTAAATACAATGGATGAATTTGATTGGTTTACTCTAATTTTTTAAAATTAGGAGACACTGACTATAGAAATTCTCCGTGTGTGTGTGTGTTGTCTATATATATATATATATATTTATATATAAAAAAACTTCATTTTAGTCATTGAGGTTTCAAAAAAATAAAAATTTTAAAGCTCCTTTAGAAACAGGTTTTTCCTTTTTTTTTTATCCTTAACTTTTTCAAAACTTTTTGAAAAAATCTAAATCATCAATAAACTAACAGTCAACAATGACTTTAGATAACTTAAGTTGTAATTTAACAATTTAAATTGAGGGGTATTTTAAAAATTTTAATTTATAAATTCATTATTTTATAAAAGTAACTGGTAATTTAGGTGCTATTAACAACCATCAAAGGAAAAAAAAATGTTTTTTTATGCATTCTGTTAACATAAACTATTAATTGAGTGATGATTCAGATTTTTTTTTTGAAGAGTTTTAAAAAGTTAATGATGAAAATAGCTATTTAAAAAAAAGTTTTAAAAACCTGATATTTTTACAATCTTAAGGACTAAAATAAAATGTTTCCATTTATATATATTAAATTAAAAATTAAAGCACTAAAAAATTAATAATATTTTTAAGAAATTATATTTATTCTCTTAAAACCATTGTTCCAAAAATTGTCAATTAATGGTAATTTTTTATCAATTAATCGCTAACGGATACTCTATCGGTCCAATAACCCCCAGATTTAGGCTTATGCTAGCTGGAGGTGAGTACTGGACTGAGTGGGCTCAATAATTGGTCCAACTTGGCCAACTTGACTTAGAATCAACAAGCCCAATCGCCAAACCTGGTTGAAAATCATCCCAAACATTATTAAAAAATCATTTATCCAAGAACCACCACAATACACAAAAATAAAAATAAAAATAAAAAAAGAGAAGAAAGAGGCAGCAGTGAAGGAGAGTGAAAGAATGGCCTGTGCAATGGGTGGATAAGGTTAAGGTCAAGTTTTGTGCGACAGTGATGATGATAATGTGGTGTGGTGTGGTGGTGATGATGATGGATCCAATGATTGGTGCGACGTGAGGTGAGGTGAGAGAGGAGGGTGAGAGAGTAAGGTGAGATTGTGAGAGGAGGCTAGAGGTGTGAGGTAAACGAGAGAATCTGATTAGGATTGGTTTAAGATGATACATATAATAGGACAAATTACACAAACTAACTCTGAAGTTTAATAAAATATAAATTTATGCCCTCAAAATCAAAAATAATAATTTTTTTCTAAAATAATACTCACCGATTAACCAATAAATTGTTTACTGTTGCCTCATTGATCGATTAACGAGTAGCAATTTTCGAAACCATGCTTAAAACACAAAAAAAGTACATTTAGTCATTTTGTTTTGTTTTGTTTTGTTTTTTCAGGAGAGTAATGCAAACCTAGCCCCCCCCCCCCCCCCCCCCCTCCTCTATTTTCTTTTTCCACAACTCATATTAAAAAATACAATAATATCACAAAGAGATCCATTTTACAATTTAAACATTATTTACTATGGGGTTTTAGAAAAAAAAATGTACTACTTTGATTTTTTTTTTTTTTTTTTAACTAGAAATCAATTATCAAGATTCAAAAATGCTTTTTCAGATTTTTTTTTTTCGTCTCAGGTTTTTAAACAAACAGTTCACCAATATCTTGATTGATTGATAGGGCTATGACAATAGGCCAGGCCGGGCCGGGCCTGAGAGACGTTGGAAACCTAACGGTTTTTTTTTCAGGCCACGGCTCTTCTTCTAGTGAACGCAACGGCTATTTCCATATGTACTACCGAAAAGACCAATGTACCCATTCTGACACACATAACAGCGGCTACTTCGAGGGCTAAATATGTAATTTCAGTCATACATGGAAACCACAACTCTTCATTTTACTTGGTCACATATTCAAATTCTCTCTTCAACTTCCTCTCACTTTCTCTGCAACTACAAATCTCTTCAACATCAATTCTTCATCCCCAGATTAGGTTCAGCCTTTTCGGTTCCAGGTTTGAGAGGTAGTTCGTTGAAACTTGAAAATCACTTGGTCATTGTAAGATCAATTCTTATTATTACTGTTATCATCATTATTAACAGTACATGATTACTGATCAATTTTGGTGGTTTTTGCTAGTAAAAATGGATCCTCTTTCTCCTCCTGATTTCAACCCTTCGAGGGTTTCATCAGAATCTGCTGCAAGCAGTGGCATTGTCACTATCCTAAGCTCGAGGTAAGAGAAGGTTTGGTCAAATACATAGCTTGTGCAGAGCTGCCTCTCTCATTTGCTGATAAAGTCAAATTTTAAAAATTTATTCAGACTTATATTCAACCTGGTTTAGGGTCTCGAAACATGTTATTGAGTTCGATTGCATAAGGGTTTTCAATGAAATGAAAAAGAATTTGGTTTCTGAGCTTTCAAATTTTAGTGGCACTATATAAGTTTGCTTGTGATTTGTGGACTGGTTGCATTGGATTGGACTACATTGTATTTTATTGATTCTGATTGGATGATGCAGAAGTGAATTCTTGCTTTTCATTTGCTGGAATATCCGTTAAATTTGGTTCAAAGTTTCCAACTTGTGATGGATGTTTTGAGAGAATTTCGGATTGTAATTGATTGGGTTTTTAGTATAACATTTGATGATCTTGCTGATAATGATATTGTTATTAATATGTTTAGTAATTATTTGCAGTCTTCTCATGGCAATTGGGTTTTTCTTGAAAGTTGTGTTTGTGACACCATTAATTTGATTGTTTATGATCAGGGAAACTATGCTTCATATTTCTTCATGTTCTAGTAGGCAAAAGGAAGTTGTTGATTTATGTGAATATTATGGTTTGGAAGCTAGAAGTTTTAAACCTGGTTTCGAAACAAATTGGAACTCAACTTATCGTATGTAGTCTTGTTCGAACTATGATTCACTGATCATTGATTTTTACAATTGTGTACAAAACGAATACTGTTTTATACAAAGAAGATTGGGAAATGAGTTTTGGATTCATAGAATTTCTTGGAGTCTTCTACAATGCTACCTTAGTTTTTTCTGGTGTTTATTCTCCTACTTCTTGTGCTGTTACTTGTTGAATTGTATAATATAAGTTGTGTTTTCACTAAATACAAAGATCATTTGAGATTTATTGATATTTGTAAAATGATGGCAAACAAATTGAGAAAATATTTGGAGAGCATGTCTCCTGCAGCAATAATGGATCCTAGAATTAAATTAGAAGGTCTTGAGGTTTTGTTGAATGAAATTTCTCAAAATCTAAGCTTGCCATCTTTTACAAAAATGAATGAAATTAAAAATGTGTTATGTTCTTCTTTTAATGCATGTTAATGACAGACTTTTGCTCTATATTAACATTAGAAGAAAGTAAAGTAAACTGTTTCGAATGGATGAGGTCGAAGGTTGTTTACAGAAGTAAAAATGACCATAAAATATCTCATAATGTTAAATATCTCGCATAGGTGGTAACTTAGTAGGAAATTTATCTAGTACAACATTTTGATATTTAGAAAGTAAAGATTTAATAGGCCTTTGGGGTAGTTATAGTTGCTACCATCCTTTTTGATACGATTAACAATGAACTTTACTTGCAAGTTGAACTTGCTGGTACAGTATCTCGTTTCATGGGAGCAAAGATGATCTTCACTTGGTCTTTATAAAAGATATAGGTATTACCCTTACCTTTATAGACAGTGTTTAAATCAAACTATCATGGCATGCCATGCAATAAATGACAAGCATTCATGTTAACAACATCATATAGTACCTTATTTTTATAATGCTTTCTCATGGATAAAAGTACTTGACCTTGTTCCGTCACTTTGATTTCTCCTATATTCTTGATCCAACCTAAATGGTATGGTTTAGGATGTTAATGTGTCTACAGTTGCAATTTGTCAACCATCATTTCTCACTGTATCCCCGGTCAACGATTAGGTCGCAAACCCTTTAGTGGTTCATACATCGGTCTTTCAAAATTCTATTTCTTTAAAGATCGATCTCTTTCTTCAACATGTACATGAGTCGTTGGATGACCAAAGACACTCTTTCATCCATTCCTCTAAGTTTTCTTCTTATCTTACATCCTCTTCTTTTGGATCTAATTCTTCTTCCTCATCTTCTCGTATAGTCATGTGAACTGGTTGTCTATTAGGATATTTATTAGAATAATGCCCTACTTGTCCCACATCTGAAACATCTATTACCGCGAGGAGCAATATAATAGGTGATTGGTTTGATATTCCAATATGTCATGCGTTCGATGTAGTTCAAATGGGAGGAATTGGAATGTCCTTGGTTGGTTCTAGATCTTAATGGATCTTGCGCTATCTCATCGAAAACACAAAAAAATAATAATAATAAATAAATCATAGAGGCGTTAACCACTACCACTCAAATCCACCATACATTTTTATTACCCAAAATTATCTCCATTAATACTCAAACCACAACACAATACAAAACAAAAAAGAACAAAAAAAAAAAAAAAACCAAAGAAACTACCAAGATCCGTCACCTACCACTTATCTCCATTAGAAATCGACGTCGTCTAGTCGATCTATAGCCCTCTCATCTTTCATCTTGCTCTCTCTCTCTCTTCTAAGTCAACCTTCATCTCTTTCTCTCTTTAGTTCTCTTTCTAATCTCACTCTTTTTGATTTTGGGTTTTGAATGATTGAGAGAATGAGAGTTTTTAACTAATATTGTTGTGACCAAATTGCTCTTAGACTTTCCACCCTCGAACAAAATTTCCATGACTATTTCATTTTATTTGAAAAAAAAAAAAATCAATGGTTTTTTAACTATTTAGTTTAAAAAATTACAATTTAATTAGTCAAATTTCATTTTAACCCTTATAAGTGGATAATGTAGTCCAAAAAGACAATTAAAATTTAGTCCAAATAAATTTCATTTTTATCCTTTCCTTGATTCTATTTTACACATGAAAATATCAATTTAATCATTTTCCTTGATTCTATTTAGTCATATTTTGGGAAATTTATAGTTTTGACCCAAATGAAAAGAAAATTCTTGTTCTTACACAACTTTTTTTAAAAAAAATTTGTTTTTGACTTCTCAAACAAATTATTTCTGTTGTATACCCAAGATTACCAAAATACCCTTAAGTTAAAATCACGCAAATACCTAAACTTAAAATTATCAAAGTAGCATTCTTCTTAACAATATCCTCCCTCTTTCCTCTTATCCATTCATGGTTTGTGATATTTGATTTACCATTGCAGTTGAAAAACAATCTAGTAAAGGATTCTTTATTCAAACTTCATCCATTTGAGTTTTAAAGGTAATGTATGTGTTTTTTTTGTTGGTTTTTGGATTGTTTTATTTATATTGCAAGTTAAAAGACTGTAAAAATTATTTGATTATGATATATATATGGTATTCGTAGAAATCAGTGACAAAATATACAAAATCTGTGATGAAATCAATTTTTTATTGTATGAAAAACTAATTGAAGAAGTATACCGGTTTTTTTTAGTGACTGAAAAACCTTTACTGAAAAACCAAAATTAGCAATTTTTTCATACTTTTAATTTTTTTGTGTTTTAAATGTTGTGTATTGAATTTTAGTGTTATATGTGGTTAGATATGAATATATTTGATTATGTTTGGATGAAGAGTGTTGTGAGTGCACAATCAATGCATTTAACTTGGTTTTTAGTGCAAAATCTGGTTCCAGTTTTTTAGTCTATTTAAAAATTGAGTTAGGCAGTGTTAGCATAATTTTGATATTCTTGTGTTGTTGATGCTGGGTATTGATTTATGGTGTTAAATTTGAATTGATATGATTGTATTTTTTAATGTTGTCGTTAAACTAATTTATTAATTATTATTTGATTTGAACGTTACAGAAATGGTTCAAGAGATGATCGTAATCAACTTTGACTGAGAGTGAAATAGATGTAATTACATTACGTTGGAGGGGAGTCGATCATGATCATGTGTGGGGTTCAAAAATAGTAATTTTTCATCATTGGTGAATGTTGTGTATAGAGAGACTGGTATTGATAGAAGAAGTGAGATATCCGTATTTATTATTTACTACAAAGTACGACAAATGATCAAGTTAAAAAGATACGTATCATGTTTGATCTTAATAGTTGGTTTGATGGCGAATTGATGTTAAAGAGATTTATATCGATAAGATTGTGAGAGATTTTAGAGCTGGGGTTAGTAGGCATACTGTTCATCCAAATTGTCACCGATTCAATACTAGACATCAGGCATGACAAGGTAGATACAAATAGACCTATAAATCCATAAATGAAAGTGGTTTTTATCTTACTTCAAGTATTGGGAGCAATCAAGTTGATACTTCTGTCACCCCATTTACATCTATAGAAACTTTCATTTATGACGTTAATGATGACTATATAAATTATGGATACAGGATAGTGACAAAGAGCAAACTGAAGATAGTGATGAAGAGGGAACTCGATTTGATGATGTCTCTAATAGTGATGAGAGCAATCAAGATAGTGATGAAGAGCAAACTGAAGAAGAAAGGTTTCCAAAAATAAGATTTTCAGGTTTACAATTTCAGAACAATCCTTCACAACCATACTGGATTGTTCCTGATGTAAAACCAAGCGATATTAAAGCTACTTCAAGTGCTACATTAACTGTCTACCAATGTGGTACGTTGTATAAAGGCTTTAATAGTAAAGATGAAAGAATGAGTAAAGTTATTAGAGAATATGCTCTGAAAGTCAAGTTTGAATGTCTAGTTAGACGTTTAGATATGGAGTGATTTGATTGAGGCAGGTTGCAAGGATAAACTTGTAACTTTATAGTTCGTGCAAAACGCTGAAAAGGTTGTTTGATGTGGTTTGCATTGAAGTATATAGTGGAACACATGTGTCATCAGACAACCATGGAATCATCGTCAGACAACCATGGAATCACATATGAAAATTATGGAGGCTATTGTCATCGAAAAATCATATGCAAGACAGATGGAAAGAAATATTTATACACCTAATCATTTGTTTGGAGAAATACTAGAGCAGTATGAAGTTCAAATCTTGTACGTAAAGCTTGGAAGACTTTACAATATGTAAAGAAACTAGTATATGGATAACCAGATGAGTGATATTAACAACTTTCATTTTACTTTAAGATGTTAAAACTATTAAACCCCGACACAATGACGACAATTGAAGGAAATGAAAAAAACGGGTTCTTGTATTCCTTCATTGCACTTAGAGCTTCAATTGAGAGTTTTAGTCTTATATGAGACCGGTTATTGCTATTGATGCCACTCATTTAAAATAATACAAAAGGATGATTTTTTTTTTGCTATATGCAAAGATGGGTCGAAGATGATTTATCCCATCGTTTTTGGATTTGTTGATGGAGAGTCAGGACTTGGTTTTTAAAAATGTTGCAAGAGGCGTTCGGCGTTCGAGGTGTCACGATTTGTTTATCGTATCAAATCGTCATAAAAGCAGTTTTTCTTGAAGTCCCATACGTGTTATGTTTTTCCCATAAATGGCAAAACCTTAAGCAATATTAAAAAAGCGTTCGAATGTGAGCAAACTATTATGTGCCTAATGAATGCAATAGAATATTGAAAAAATACGTGTGTTACATCCGAGCACACATGCAACTTTGTCCAAAAATTGCATGCATATCATCCAATAACAGTTGCACATGAATATATAATAGATTTGTTGTTGTTGAGAAGTTCACAACTTATGTTACCACCACTGCATAGGATCGTATCATGTTTGATTTATCAAAGGAAAGTAACATACATCCCATTATAGAACCATATCAGTACAACATCATACATCCTAACAAAGGAGATGTGATCAGTTGCCATGTGATCAGTTATCATGTGTTCATACATATGTTGTGGTCAGGTATGGTAATTGTACGTTGTTGCTTTTAGTATTCATGTCATATCATGACACACAAATTTCTGATACATGACAGGTTTAAGAGCGTCAGTTGTGATACATTTTGTAGTCAGTTGTGATACATTTTGTAGTCAGTATTATAGCGTGAAGTGGTTGAAAGCCGCATATGCACGTCTGATTAATTCCATCCCTAAATTGATCAGTTGGAATGTTTGTGTGAAAGTTAAAAGCATGGTTGTACTATAGGTAGGCTGAAGGAGATTCAGACTCCTTCAGTTAAGGAGGATCGTCGTAAAAAAAAGTGCGAAAGATGTGGCTAGAAGGGACGCACAACCGTCTCCGTTAGGGGACGAGTGCAGCCATGGATATGGAAGTTAGGACGAGCACAAATGCTAGTAAAAATATGCCATGGTCCGAAGATGTCGCTTGTGTCATGAGATTTAGCACAACTAACGTCAATATTCTCAACAGTTTCCTACTCCTAACTTAGAGGTGGCTAATGATGAAAACAATGATTAGACATTGATTGACAGTAATTTCAACTTCTGTTTCATGTATATTTTATTTTGTTAAATAAAATTATTACTCCATTTAGTAATAATATAATGGTAACATTATAATTAGATTGATTATTAAGTTACTAATTTTAATTTCATCAATTTTAATGAATGAATGGAAATTTATTCATAATGCATTGCAATTACAAACATGAAAGAAGTAAAGTACTTCAATATAAAATTGCATCTTCAATCATCAATCGGTAATTGGGGAACATCCAATGTAGTGAAATATAGGATCAATTTTTCAGTGAGGCTAAGAAACCGATATCGGTTTTTCATTAATTGTAAAAAAACCAATCACTGATTTTCTTGATTTCCCCCGTGATCGATTTTCAAGCATCCATAAAAAACTGTAATGGTCAGATGGTTTTCCTTGAATATATTCCTTCTAGATGGCTTTTTATGACCAAAAAATGACTCCAAAATTGCTTCAAGTAACTAATTAACATAAATTGCATAAATAACTAACTTAATGACTCCACATGGTGACATTGAAATAACACAGGATAATTACATGACAATATTTCATCTAAAACATATACACGTTGATTTTATCCAACTATGTTTGTTGGTAATGATAATCTGTTATGAAATATAACATCATTTCTATGGTTTTTGTATATGTTTAGTAACTCGGAACCTTAAAATTGGGTGAAAAACGGGGTAAAAATGGAAAAAAAAAACTATCGATCGATTTTTAAGTGAACATAAAAAACCGATTTTGGTTTTTTAGCCTATATAAAAAACCGATCCACACTTTTTACGTATTTTTTCTTCTTATCCAATGTGATAAAAAACCGATTTCGATTTTTAAAGGACAATAAAAAACCGATCTAATGATTTTGAACTTCATTATATTGACCTTTTATACATTATTTTCGTAAAATCATAATTAATAAAATTATTTAAATAATGAACATATAAATCTTCAATTTTACTTATATACAACATCTCCATCAGAGTCTAATGTCTATTTTCCAAATTCATTTGCTTTATACATTGACATCAAAAACATATATATATATATATATATATCCCTAACAATCTCTACCCTCAATGCAATAGCGTTTGCAATTTTATTGGGTTGTCTTGATTTCCATGTACATGACCATATATACTCCACAATTCATCCTGTATCAATACTAAATTAATTAAATGATATTAACATAACATATAGACTATATGTATATTAATTCAATTAACTTACTTAGCAATCGGGTTGTTAAAGCACAACTGATCTATGAAAATGCTCAACTTTCCACCATTCATCCACGAATAACATATCTATCTAGGTTTTCTCATAAAATTCTATGAATCGCAACAAGATGGGCATGAAACAGACCAGCAGTTCAAGTGGCTGGAGTCATTTAACTATGTCAACATTTACTAAGGAATCGTATATTAATATTTTCTGTTCTATGAGGTATACCTGACAGAGAACCCAGTGATTTTGATTTAGACTACACGGTAGTAACACTTACAGTTTGAAAACACAGTTTGAAAACGTTAGTGACATAGGACTAGTTCAATTGATTAAATAATAAATATTAATCTTCGAACAACATTTACATTGTCAACAGGCCACTATGGAACTGATGCGTCTATCTATCCACAACTGAATACAAGTCATTTTGAGGGTACATCCACTGTAATCGGATCAAATTTTATACATTTTCTGACGTAATATTGATTATAATGCATTGTCATAAATGTCTGCATGATAAAAATTAAACATATTATTTAACTTCAGGGACACATGACATGAAATTGTAAATGCATAACTGACTGAAACGTAAGCAATTACAAACAAAGAACTCCCATGGACTGTGTATTTACTATTCTCAGTCTCATTTCATCACTTTTTTCATAGGCACATCAAATAAGAATTGATATGCTTATTAATAAACCATAGGTTCTTGTTCTTGAGAAATACCAATATGGTCGGTATGACACACACCACCAATAATGATCAACTGCACACCTAGAATTTTAAAATATTAAATAATAATAATAATAAATAAGCATGATTGTAAATTTTATTACATTAACAACTAGAATGCAATGATAATTATTTTTTTTCTTAATACCTGAGGTCCAAAGATATGAAAACATTATATTCATTATAGATAACCTCTATGAGGTCTACAGACTCTGCTACCTCCTCGACCTATTATTGGGCCACTTTCTTTTTCTTTTTTGTTGATTCAGGATCCATGTACGGCATCTGCAAAGATGCCACTGGCTTTGTCTTTTGTTTGCCCCATTCCTAAATGCCCTTATCTTACAATTGTAAGCAAATCAAAAACATGAATTATACATTTATAATTATATGTCAAACTGCAATACACTAGATATATTATGTCTACCTGGTCATGACCACGCTTAGCCTCTATATCTGATTTACCTCTTGAGTCCTTTCGGGAGTGATGAATCTTATGTTTCTCTTGCTGATGGGGTGATTGGTGGATACCCTATAACTGAAGGACCTCCTGATTCTCCTAATGAATGGCTGACTGGCCTGCATCGATAAGTGACTGATGGACCACGTCGTCCTCATGGAGAGGTGACTGACGAACCCTATTGTCCTCATGTGGTAGTGGTGGTAGTGGTGACGACGGGCAATAGATGCGCTCATCTCGGACAAAGCTCCCACTACCATTATCATCGTCGTTAACATCTTCGTCGTTGTCGTCATCTAGATCATGCCCATTAACCAAAGACTTAGGAATTTTTAAATGCTCTTCCACTCGTCTTAACCTCTTATCAATCTCCCTTACAATCTTGAAGGTTGCCTTTTGCCTCTTATCCATCGTACTTAACTTTTTATGGGTTACATTCTGTATATCCATAATATACTCAAACAACCGCTTCACCTGTAAAATATAATCATATATATCATTTTACAAAGTATAGACAATTGTAAAAATTTTGACACAATCTTCCCTGTTTTTTGAGTATCTAGGGAAATATAACCTATATATTTAAATTACATTTCATCTATCATGTTTAGAGACTCCGTCTCTTTTTCCCACTCCATACTACTATATAACATATCACATCTTTTACATTTACTACAATGGATATTCACTAAATAATCATATAAATAGAAGATTTGTAGCTCAAGATGCACGTTTTGTACATCATGCGACTTTTTTGTTCGAAACTCTAAAATGGTATCCTCTGATTCAGATTGCACGCTTCAGACGTCTTCATTCGGCTCATCGTCCTCCTTTGTAAACTCATCAACCACATGATCATCATCACCCTCCAACTCATCATAATCTCTTCCACCCTCCACTTGATAATCATCATCACCTCGTACACCATTATCGTCATCATTGTCTTTGTCGTCATTGTCATCATCCTCACTCCCTTTGCCACCAATTCTATGTACATATTCCATAACCAAATGATTTGGATTGAAAAATTTCCAATAATCCGTGTCTCTTTGACGTCAGTAGGCTCAAAGATTTGTGCAATGCCAACTATTTGCATTATATACATATATATAATTATACTATAGTGAGATACTTAATATAAATAAGGATAATTAAAACAAACAAATAATTGAGACCAATTTAGGTTACGTTTGCCACTTACGAGAGGAAATCATCAAGGTTTTTCATGTTTTCCAGTATCCTTTTAGGTGATTGTCTCTTACATCTTGACAGATCATTTTGCAACAACTGGTTACTTTTCAATATCTTCTCTCTCAACACTAGGAATAATTCTACTAACCACTATTGTAATGCAAAAATGATTAAACAAAAAACAAACATATATTTAGTGTATATATATATATATATATAACCCTATATATTAACCTTAAGAGGAGAAAGCAATAAATATTGAATGTATTAGTTGTACCTGAAATGTCAGGACATGGTCATAAATATTAAAGGTACTCTGTGGGTTTGTAATATGCTCTTCATTAATCGCCATGCAGAGGTAGTAGATTAGCACATTATAGCATAATGTACCCCAAGAGAATGAGTTCCATATCTTTATATTCTCAATTATGACACATAAACTGAGCAATATTGGCCCTATCATCCTGCCCCATGAAAAGATTGAAAGCGATTCCTACATTTGCTAACTTCAAAAGATCTTTATCATTTATTGCATTGTCACCTGCACGGTCTTGGTGGGTTGTATGACTTCTTGCCTCAAGAAACGTGGCTAAGTCAATCACATTCGACGACACTCTATTAAACAATTGTCATAGGATATTGTTTTGATCATTTTGTAATGTATTGAAGATTTCGTGGTTGATGCCCTCAAAAGAAAATCTCATAACCAATAAAAACTCATGTTTTCCAAACCTATATATTTTCCCCCTGATTTCAAACCACATTTTATCACAACACCCATCAGTGACCTTCACCTCTCTAACAAGAACCCATAATATCATGGAGATAGCAGTTATATTATTAGTAATCTTCAAAATATGTCCGAACAAGCACTCTTCTATGAACTAGTCGTACAAATTTCTTATAATAAGAACTCCAATTATTTTACTAAGTCACTTCTGACTAATGTGTGTATTCGCGCTTGTATGCTTGTCAATTGTTTGCGAATTATATTTATACATGAAATCCATCTATAACATAGAAAAGCAACAAAAAATATTGGTATTATGGATGTTAAAAACTAAATCGATTTTTTACTGTATCTGAAAAATTGGTCGATATAATAGATTAGTTTTTTCCTTCGGTTATTCACTTCGATTTTTTACATTGATTTTTCATTTCAGTTTTTCACTTTTGAGGAAAATAATTGTGAAAAACCAAACTAAAAAACCGAAATGAGAAACCGAACTTAAAAACCAAATTGAAAAACCGAACTGAAAAAATGAACCGATGCCGACGACCTTGCTATCGTCTGAATCGATCATTTTCAACTCAAATCCTACCAAATCTAATCAAATCCAATCTATTCTAAAAATAATAGTCATAACCCAACATCCATAATACAAGAAACATCTCAAAATCAAAAAATACAACCTTTCAAATGGAAACATGAATTACACGTACCTTTCTAAGATGTAGAAGCTTGCCAGTGATTAAAGATCCTCTTGGAAGGTCAGAAACGTTGAGAGAATGGTTGGAAAAAGTTGAGTTGTGATCAGATTCGGGTCTTATAAAACAGGTCGAGTTTTACTTTTACTCGGTGATGAAAAGTGCTTTCCATCGAGATTATGAGAATATATATACAAGAGTTGTTTCATAGTTTTTTACATTTTAGTTTTTTATAAAATTATAGCAGTTGAGAGTTTATAGGTAAAAACGTGTAGGGGCGTTATCAGTAATTTGAGTATATTGAGAAATTAATTTGTTGAAGGGATTAAAAATAATTTTTTTTAAAATAGAGGATTAAAACAAAATTGACCCTTTTTAAATGGGTGTTCTGGTAATTTTCACTTTTTTTTAATACTCCTCTCCTCAAATTTAAAAAAAAAATGAAAAAAATAGAAAAAATAAGAAAAAAAAAAAGGAAAAAAAAAAAGCATCCAGTTCAAACATTATTGAATAAATCCAAGCTAAATTAACAACAATGATGATCTAATTGGCCCAGTAAGTTACAGAGCTACAACTTTTGATCTAGGATATACGGTGCAAACAAAGCTCTTTCTATCATTTATCTATCAATTTGATGTCAAATTGATAGCGTGAAATGTATCCATCACATTCTTTTGTTATTTACAGTATTGCTTCAGGTTTTGTGTCATGTGGAAAAAACAAAACACGTGTGGGATAGAAGGGAAAACAACTCTCACCATGTTTGACATGCTTCTATGACGATCAGATATGATAATTAAATCCTCTAGCACATCGATAATCACTTGCAATCTAGTTAAGAATCAAATTTAAAAATCATGGGATAAATCATCTTCATCTCATCTTTATATGTAACAACAAAAAAAGGCATCCAGTTCAAACATTATTGAGCAAATCCAAGCTAAATTAACAACAATGATGATCTAATTGGCCCAGTAAGTTACAGAGCTACAACTTTTGATCTAGGATATACGGTGCAAACAAAGCTCTTTCTGTCATTTATCTATCAATTTGATGTCAAATTGATAGCGTGAAATGTATCCATCACATTCTTTTGTTATTTACAGTATTGCTTCATGTTTTGTGTCATGTGGAAAAAACAAAACACGTGTGGGATAGAAGGGAAAACAACTCTCACCATGTTTGACATGCTTCTATGACGATCAAATATGATAATTAAATCCTCTAGCACATCGATAATCACTTGCAATCTAGTTAAGAATCAAATCTAAAAATCATGGGATAAATCATCTTCATCTCATCTTTATATGTAACAACAAAAATCACCCTTATGTATTCGTCTTTCATATGAGTGACATCAATAGCAATAAAATCAGAACCTCGAATGGAAGCCACCCCAAAATAGAGTGGGGATCAAAATATCGTTCCTTGCTTCAAAATAAAATAGCTTTTAACATTCAATCTCATCCTCTCCCCATACCCCAACTATCATGTACCAAATTTGTCCCAAACAAAGTGGATCCCCATAGGCCCCATACCGGTAGGGATTTTTGATGTCCCTAACTAGGACCCATGTCCCTTAGAATTAATACTAATCCATTAGGGTTTTGGCTCCTGCACGGCCTGGGTTCTCAATGCCGTACTCATCGCTTTTCCTATGTCAACCTTTATTTTTTCTTGATTGCCTAAGACAACCTGTACTTCATTCCAAGGACTCTACCCTATCTTCTCTCACTCTACTCTTCCACCCTCATTCAGCCAAGGGTGAGAGTTTTCTCTTCCCTCGATACTACTATGGGAATTGGTTCCCAATCCTTCCACTAGCTGAGCTTGATCTCTAGCCATCTTTTATAGTTCTTTGAATTTGGGCACAAGCTTTAGATCGACTTCAAATGCAATCAACGTAAACAACTCATAAAACTTGATGATCATGATTGTAAGGAACCACACATGGCCTTTGGGTTCCATATAGATGATGCCAACTGTTAACACCAGATTTTTGCTTGATATTAATAATAAAATAGAGCAAAGGAAACTCTTGAATGGATGGGGTTAAAGCCTGTTTAGGGAAGTAAAATGAACGATAAAACAATGTTAATGGGTTGGTTAGTGAGTGTATGAAAGCTAGCTCGTGGTTCAGCTTGTTTTCAGATAAAGAAACTGATCAATGGACGTGAAGGAGGCATCGGTCCGGGTGACACCGACAAAATCCGTGTGACACACTCCAACGGGTAAAGTCAGTTAGTGATCGAGATGAGGCACCTCTAAAATATGCTAGCATAAATGAATGGAGATGGATAAGATGAAAACTAGAGAAGATGAAGAGCCAAAATGATAATGCATGAGGGTTTATACAGGCAAACTTGGCTACCCTTTTGAATAGATGTTGATTCTTCATTCATTCTCCCTCTCCTTTGGTCACTCTTGCCACCTTCTCAACACTACTGCCCGACACACTCTAACACACTCCCAGAGTGCCAATGCTTAGTTGTCTCCTTTCGATTGGATCATCATTGTGCTTACATGCTCCTCTTTCTACTTGACAGACTCTTATTGGATGCCTTTCACCTTCAATTGAAGGCAGCCTTTTCCAGGCTCACATGATGGATCTGATCCTACCATTTAGCCAAGTCACTCGATTTGCTTCCCTTGATTCTTCATAGGTCGACATGTCCTCCTCGAGTTGGTCCACCCAGTAGCTGTCAGTGTCTCTGTCGGCAAGACCGTCCCCTATCTAGTAACAAATCTCGTAGAGGCTATTGGAAGGATGACTCACTGGTTCCCTTCTTTTGTGGTGGTATGTACAGATGTCTCCCAAATGGTTCCCGCTTCCCCATTGTGATACCATATTACTTTTGCCTAAGTTTCTTTTTTTGAGGGCATTTTAGGGAATACAAGCTCATTAATCCATGCTGTTCGAAGAAAGGGTAGATAGAACATGGCCTCTGGTCTCTCTTCTGAGATTTTCATCTTTTGGACATCTTGTGAGCTTCTCCTAGAAGATAAAAGAACACCTTCTGGTCGTTTGCTCTCAAATGCTTCCACTTTTTGCCTTACTATTCTCTTTTACTCATCATATTTTCTCCTCCTTCCTTTGACAATTATTTTTGGTACCCATTAGCGATTTTTATTGTTAACAATGCAACAATGCATATAATTCAAAGTTTTCAAGTGATGTAGCTTTTTCTTCTTTTGCTTCTTCTACAAGTAGAGAGGATCGTGTTTGGTCTAGGCTTGATGAACAAAAATGTGGTGGTATGCACGTACACTCTGAACCTGAAAAATACTTGGCAGCTGATTTTACATCCTTTCTAACTTTGGAAGACTTGGAACAGTCTGATGTTTTGGCCCGGTTGAAAATGCACAGAAGAGCTTTCCCTATGCTATCCATCATGGCACCTGATCTACTAACGGTTCCTATGTCTACGATAGTTCCGAAATATGTTTTTAAAGCAGGAAATCGGGAGTTGAACAATGAAAGAAGCATGCTACCCGCAGATATTGTGGAGAGTCTTTTCTGTATCAAGAATTGGGAAGAAGCAGAGAGTAGAGATCAAAGTTGGACGGATGATATGATAGATTATATTGGAAATTCAAAGGACTTTGCCATTTTTTATGACAATGAGTAGCTGAACGAATTTTTTTTTTCAAAGAATGTTTTTTTTTATTCAAATTGCAATGTGCTAGAGCCAACTCTCAAAATGTAGAACGCCTTTTTTTTTTTTTTGAAACAATGTAGAATGCAATTTCTCTATAAATAAATAATATAAATTATCATAATGTTACATTATTACTCTGACATGTTTCTAAAATCTAAAAAATCAAACTGAGGAAGATTACAACTGAGTTGCTCCCAAAATCACAAAATTATGTCCAGGATTTCCAAGCTTTCTGCATCTTTTTAGCTACATATCTAGCAGCATTAACACCACCAGCAGAAAGTAGACCAGAGACTGCCTGCCTTGCACTTGAAACCATTACCGTTCGCCTAAGAACCCTCTGCATGCACTTGGCAGCCTCTTCTCTTGAACCGATTATGACTTCATTTATAACTCGACCTGCAAAAGGCAGTAATAAATATAATAGTTTTCATTCAATGTAACATATTCTGCAAAATAAGTTAAGGTTAACTTCATACCATATTTGGATATTATGTTTCTCTCTCCGAGCTTCGTCCCCATTTGGCTTCTAATTGCAGGTGCAAGAGAAGAGACAAGGGAACAAGTGACCCGTAAATTGCAATCCTGGTTTAAGACCGTATATTTTGAAGAAGAAAATTCAATATTTGAGTGACAAAAGAAGCTACTATTATAATCATAAAAACACTGCCAATAGCATAATTTTCAGAGAACTGATTTGATTTTTAATTAGTTGCTTCATAAAGGCATTTAACCCAAAAAAAAAAAAAAAAAAAAGTTAAATGCGGTAGCTGTATCGAAATTGATTCACTGATGAGAACCAATACAAATCATTACTATAGAGTAACCAGTAAAACAAGAAACTCTACCAGGGAAGGGGAACAAAGATATAATGAAGGTAAATTTAGACAACCATCTTTGGATTGAGAAATGAGAATTTCAAGGTTGATACAAACCTGAGATAGCTGGTGATTTCCAGATGATGAGAATCTCAAGAATTCCTTGGCCTCGTACTCTTGAAGAAGTGGCTTGTACATTAACTGGAATAAATCAAACTGCCCTTGCACAATCTTTGTCACCTGGATAGATCATGTATTCCATCGTCATCAACTATGCCACATTAAAAAGGAACTATATATAAAAAGCAACAGTGGGAGAGATTCATTCTTGTCCAATGTAAGAATAAATAAATACATTCGGTATCCTTGAACCCATCAGAAACCATCTGTGTGCTCTTCTACAAATCCTGCCTGTTGCCATTCATCAAGTACCATATTACATGCATCAAACACGACAAATTTTCACACTCAGATATTTATGACTACAATGTTATAAACAATGTTATATTTAATACTACAACAAAAGTTTACAACTACAACAATGCATATGCACATGTGTATCTTCACCAGGCATATCTTCAATACATCAGTTTATACTAGTCAGTTTGTAGAATAACTTCATTAGGTATATCTTCAATATATCTGCCTAGTTATGGATGTGACTAAAATAAGTGTAAATCAAAAGTAGAGGTTGTTCATAAAATTGGCAATTGTTACTTATTACATTACAATTTCATCTTTTTATCCCTAATTTTGCACATGAAACATGGGCACAAATTAACAATTCTTCTACAACATTATTTTTAAGATGTGCTCAAGCTTTACCTTATTTTTGTCCTCTGCAAAAAGCGTACGCAAGTCACCCATATACGAAAGGCTACATACTTTGGCAAACAGATCTTCCTGCACAAACATGGAATTGATGAGCTTATTCTATTCCTCTCTACTTTGACTGAGCTGTGACACCAAAGCAAACCTGAGTGAAGTTAGATGGCAGGAGGAGAAGAGCAGCAGACACTGCAGCCCTCAGATTAACAGAGTTCAGATTTTGAATATCAAGATTATCCACAAGTACGTGTACCTGCAAGACAAACATTCCAAATCCCTGATATTTGTATATGACATTGATTACAAGAAAACGGCCTAATTTAATTATTGGATCAGAAATAAGATGAAAAAGTAGGAGAGAGAACAAGATGGCAAGTGCAAAGCACAATTTCAGGCACAGAGGCATATAGGATCTAATCATATTAGCATAATTTTGACTTTCATTGATATCATCACTCATTGAAAGAGAACCAACCGACATATATACACAGACATATATACACACCCTCTGGCAGTCATTCAGTTGTTAGTCCATGTCCATCATACTTCTTCAACTGTAAGCCTCTTGCTCTCTTACTACAGAGAAACATTATTAATCTCGGTTTCTCAAAAGGAACTTGTTTCTTGGAATCTTTTCTGAGTACTTGACATGCTTAAGTCTAGCAATCGGTTTTTGGAAATGTTGTCATATAGTTGTATTGGTATACAAACTGGGAGAAATTTAGTTATTTAAATAGGAAAATGTTAAAGCAATGTGTATGACAAAACACAACATTATTCTGAGTTTCTGACCAAAGAAATTTTTGCTCTGGATTTAACCTTTGCCTATAGCTGTCATTTTTATAATTGAAAGCATCAATCAAGATTTTTAACAATCTTTTATCCTCTAAAAGGCATGATTGTTTTGGAACCCCAGTCCTGATTTCTTAAACTTATCTTTGTCTTTCTCCCATGTTTTTCTGCAGATTTCAATTTCATTATCCAGCATTAATTGTCAATTTCATTTGTTGATACTCATTTAAATGAACTTTAGACAGTGGTTCAGGAGGCATTATTTCTCCTGCATCACATAATATTATACACAACAATTTTTTTTTTTTTTATTAAAAAAAAAAAGAATTTAAGGAAATAAGCAAGCATGAAAACCAAGAAAGCTCTATGTAGTTTTACTGTAGACATTTTTAAAATTTTTATCTGAGAAATTCATTTCACAATTGCTGTAAGTTGTATGAATCGTTTAGCAGAAAAAAAGAGTTGAATGCATTACAAGAAAACCCGAAAAAGTCAGTTATGAAGAGGATAAATTTTCTACTCTAACATACATTGGTTATATTCAATATTTTCGCCAAGGACAAAAAAGCAACACATATAACATATTACAATTAATAGAAAGAAACGAAAGAAAGATCAAAGATTGGGAAGACACACCGGTTTCTGTAGACGACCACTCAAATAGAATCTCTCCCAGTTTAGTATGTCCTGCACCAAGTCATGCATCCGAACAACCCCATACTTCAACATCTGCCCACAATAGTTTTCATGTAAGAAGCCATAAGAAATCATCGTGCACCTTGCACATGCACAATTGGTCCAACTATGCCACCCAAATGAAAGTCAAATATCATATAAACCTCCTTTCACTTAACTCATTAAGTTTGGAAAGGTAAATACCTTGCCATTCCATGCAACAAACGGGTTGAAATGTACTCCTACGCCTATTTCATCTGCAACTTGGGTAATCTAAAACAACCAATCAAATTTCAGTCTCACCGTTTATAGAATGAATAATTTTACAGCATGTGTGATTGAGAGAGAAAAGCACCAGTTTTGCCCCACCAAGCAGCTTCAACCATGTTGCATAATGATCTGGATTCATTTTCAGATTCTTCATTACACAACAAACGTCATTACATTAATGAAAATGCTTTATGGAATGAACATGATACAAAAACAAATACTCTGGTGTTTATAATCTGACCTGAGAATGCCATTGCAGAGGGTCTGCTACGCCCAGAATGTAATCTACCATAGCTGACTACATAATTTGAAGTCAAGAAAAACACACAAACTTTTAAAAACCTACAATAATAATAACAATAGATAGATAGATAAATGAAAAAAGAAAGAGTAACCACCTTGTCTTTGTTGTTGGGGTGAAGAGAAGAACCATAAACGCAACAAAACTCTACAGGAGGAACATCTTTCAAAAACTTTGCTACCTCAGCTTTCTTCTCATTCTCCATTTTTCGTACCAATAACCATTAAGAAAAAACAACAATTTCAAGAAGGCCAAATTTAAAGAGAACCACAGCAATTCATATGTTTTCTCAGAGGCATTACATCGAACAGTTGGCCGTCAACGGGGCTGATGAATACCATTTTCCGTTTTTAAACTAAAAATTAAAAAACAAGTAATTAGAAAGTGATGTCAGAGTCATGGGCTTTACACTAGGAATGGGTGTTTTTGGTTTTGGGTTTAGGTTCTAATTACATTAAATCGTAATATATATCTTTTATTTTTCATTATTTTTAAAAAATTAATACTGATTCAAAAATTAATCAGAATCAAATAAGATAAAACTCTGATGACACAATTCGAGAAACAGCTCTCAAACGGGAGATCAATTCACATACACATAAGTAAGGGGAAGAAACTCATATAACAGCGGGGAAATATAATTTGAAATCCATGACTTTTGACAATATGGGTGGGGACTAGCATTTTTATTATTACGTCAACCCCACTTCGTTTTTGTAATACGTATATGTGCAAATTATATTGATACAAATCATAATTAATCTAATTAATATCGGTGTAAATTGGAATTTCATATACAAAATCTACTCCTTTTTTTTTATAATAAAAAAAATATTTTATTTTCTTTTTGAAAAAAGAAAGTGAGATTTGATACGTTCTAACTTCTAATACAATATTTTGAGTTAGCAATATAAAATAATTACGAATTTGTTCACTAAATCCCTCTTCAATGTATAGATATATATGTCAAATGCATAGAAGTTTATTGCAGAAACAATAAAATTATTTGTTGAAATTCCAAAGAAAAAAGTGATTTTTGAAATTAGTTAAAATTTTACATTAAATATGTTAAACCAAATTTAAATGAAGATTTCTTTTTATGAAAAAGTTCTAAATCAAAATTGATGATATGACTAGTAATATTAACAATTTTATGGCAATTGCCAATTAGTACATATAAAATTTGCTAGAAATGGGTGTCTCAATGACAAAGATAAATACAAAAATTCTTTGATAAAACGTTGTTGATATCACAATTTTATGATGCTGCCAAATAAGTAGGTCAAGCTTGCCCTTCATACCACTTGGATATTTACTTCAGTACTTGAACATTGTTTGATTTACTGATGTTTATGAGCCATCTCTTAGAGCATCAGACAACTCAGTGGCAGCTTTGGCTTCAAATTTTGTTTAGATAGAACAACTTCAATAAACAACGTGGAATAATTCGACCATCAGGACTTCTTTTCAAATCTATTGCTAACAGAAATGTACAAGAGATGTGAGATGAGAGGACATTAAGACACTTAAAAATTGAAGTTTGAATAACATGGAGGACATCTTAATCTAAGTAAACACTGATATTCTAAAATTAGCATATCCCTCCCCACCATTACAATCATAAATTTTAAGGTCACAGGGTGTTAAAATACACCACACCGGACCGGAGCTGTAGTACGAACTGAGCATATATTCATCATTTGAAAGGTAAAAATTAAATAAATTAAAATATAGAAGTACATTTCAGGAAAAAAAAGAAGCTGGTTAAGAAGTCAACTTCTCTGAAGTAAGAAAATTTTGTACCACCACCAAGTCCGGAAGCACAATTGCACCGGATTTTCTCCATTCTTCAGCATCAGGTGTCTTGAACCTATCTAATAGTAATGCATGCATCCCCACACTCTTTGCTGGCAAATAGTCTTTGCGCATGCTATCTCCGATGTGCAGAGTTTCCTCGGGTGCAATATCCCCAGCTTTTTTGAGGGCAATCTCATATATTCTTGGGTCTGGTTTCTCTATACCTTCAAGACCAGAAAACACACCAAAGTCCCACTCGGTCCCCTATATTGTTGGTCACATGAGGCTGTTACGAATTTGAATGATCAAGAGAGAGAAGCAAAGCAATTGGTTGTACTAAGGTTTTAGAAACCTATAGAGATTTGTGCTTGAGCATCTAGTTTTGGTCATGTATTTTCCGAAAACATCTGCTTGATGTAGCTAAAAAGGAAAATGTACTGCATTTGCATGCTGCAGATAAGAGAAACCAGGTGTTTAACATCACCAGTTCTTGAAAATTCTCTCAGATGTGTAACACCATATTATGCGAGAGTCACACGTATTGGCATAAGTAGACATGCAAATGTTATGATTTGAACTGGTAGCTTTCTAGCAAAGTGAAAGTCCTGCTAAGTTCAAAACTGGATTATGTAAAAGCAACTACAGTAAAGAATTTAAGATTCACTGACATATGACAATTCGAAAAGAAAATAGGTTGTTGTTTACCTGGTTCAAACCCAAGGCTGGAAGAATTACATCCTGATAACGGTATTCAGCATTGCTGATAATCCCAACTTTCAAATTCTTTTTGCGTGCCCATCTTAGGAATGGTTGAGAGTCAGGAAAGACAGAATAAGGTGCAGATGAACCAAAAGATGCATATATGCGTCTAAATATCTTCTCAAATGTCTCCTCATCGTAATCATACCCTGCCTGTTAGTGGGACAAGAGATTGATTCATGTCATACGATATCTAAATGCAAATCATAGAACACAATGGGTTGTAATTATGACTCTAGAGTTTTTTTTTTTTTTTCCTTAATATCATTATAATCACAGAACATTAAAACAGATCAAAAATCAGGGCTGCTGCCATCAATCTAATGGTTGAAAAATAAGTGATTTATAAAGAAGTCCATCCACACTAGAAAGGACAATGAAAATGCCTAAAACTGAAATGCTGCATGCAATTATAATGGCAAAGCTCATCGTTGTCATGACTAAGAAAAGTTTCACAAATGTTTAATTTAAAATAGAGAATCAACTATCTTACCCTGACAAAGGAATCTCTCACACATGCTTTCCACCAGACGATGTTGGGCATTTTTGCTGCAAATCCAAAACATGGATACTTCGTTGCCATATCTTTATATGCCAGTTTAAAGCCTTCATGCACTCTTTTGTAATCAGGGCAAGGTAATCCAACAGATTTGGCTGCCATGCAATAGTAGTCACCAAGCTCCCCTTTGTAAGCCATGAGAGTACCAGTAACATCCACAGTGATACAGCGTAGTCTCGACAACAAAGACATAGCAACAACAAATGTGCAGCAGTTTCTCACAACTGAACAAAGTTACAATAAGCCCACCAAAATTAGTACATTTTGTTCTCAGCACAAAAAGGAACCTTCTATATAGTGGACCAACCAGTAACTTCAGTCAATCAAACAAGTTTGCCTCTGCATAATTCAATAGTGTTTTTTGTTATTTCTTACATATACATAACAATAAACTTGGTGTTCTTATTAGGAAAGACTAACTACAATATAATCAAATTTGTGGTATGAGAAACACACCAATCTATAATAACACTGAATATTTTACCGTATATAATTCTTAATTTCTTATGAAACATATGTTATATAACCAAAGAATTATGACTTACAATCCTATTTAGGATACTCAATACGCATCTGAATTGTCATACCTACTTCATTTTCTTTTCCTTATGTAATAGGAGTTGGCTCACTTTGGCATAAAAGGAGCTATAGCAGTTTATTGTGCAGTTTCTTTATATTAATGGAGCACCATCTTGTCAACAACGTATCTTAGAAAGATTAAAAAAACTAAAATGCAGGGACCCTACTCACAATTCAAACTACATCAAATGTTAGACTATGAACTACCATTATCAAAATGGTGCTCTAACAATAAATTTGAGAGACTCAATGCCTATGTACCAATTTTACTTATTATCACCTAGAAATTAATTTATTATCAACATGAAGCCAGGAATGTTACTCTCACCTCTTAAATGATGCGAATCTACCTACCTTCTTGTTCATGTTTACAATTCATTATGTCCCCTTATTAGTGTATAAACCTATACTAAACTAAATTTCCCAATAAACATTCTTCTTCAAGCACAAAAATTGTTTAACCATGTGACTAATCCATCAGTTTAAATCACTACATCTCAGCAAATAAAAACCAATCCAACCATCCACAACCACCTCAACTCAATCAACAGGCAAAACACTCCGCAGAACACACACACACATCTTACCTATACCAACTGAAATTATCATCTTAATAAAGAAAAGCTCAACCTAGAGCCCTTATTTAGTCAAGAAACTCAGAAAAGATTGTTAATTGTTATTACAATCACTACTATTATAATCTCAGCGTAAATATGAAATCGAAAATAATATTGAAAGAAATGGAAGTGATAAAAATAAAAATAGTGGACACAAAGTTTACATGGTAAAATCCCTAATATGAGAGAAACATTCACAGACCAAGATTAGAAAGATTTTATTAAACCAACAAAACTATAGGCTCTCTCTCTAAAATTTTAGGAGAGAATTACAAGAGGGAGAAGAGAAAATTCTCCAAGCTTAACTTGAGAATGGGATGATGAAGAATCAAGTACAACTACCTATTTATAGGCAATGGATGACGGTGCAAATCAATTAGCAATGGCAGTGATATGCGATCTGGCTTCAATTGAGGTTATCTGAAGCATTTATTAGATTAATATATAATCATTCTTCAAAACTAAGGCAACATCAATTTAAGCTCATCAAAACGGTGGCTTTATTTTGATTTTTTTTTTTTTTTTTGGTTCTTTTAATAATTCTTCGAGACTGTGTCAATAATTCCTTCTCCCGTTCAAGCCAATAAATGGCTTCACGCCTTTTAACATTAAATTTTCTTTCCACATATCTAATCAATCAAAAGCAAGACTCTGACTTAATCACAGCAAAAATACAATCTCAACCACAGAAAAAATCGATTCAATCAAGAACAATATAAACATTCAATAACAATGTAGATGACTTATTCACCTCCAACCTTAATTAACAAAATCCATTTCCCCAAATAAATGGCAAACAACAAATCAAAATTTATTTTTTCAAGAAAATCAACAAACTAAAAATATAAAGACACATAGAGAAAGAGAGAGAGAGAGAGAGAGAGAGAGAGAGAGCAAGCCAGAGATCAAAGAAACCCAGAAAGGAAAAAATATAACAATGATAATAAGACATACCCAAGAAGCTAAAATGAAAAAATATTTGAGCAGTACCTATCAAAACCAAGTCATATTATGAATATCAGACGAAAAGACAGGTACTTGACCAAGTTATAACAAGTGAAGACAAATAAAAAGAGAGAAATGGCAATGTCAAACCAGAGATCAGATTGTAAAAGAATAGCCATAAAAGGGAAAAAGAAGACATACCCAGAAGAAGCAGAAACGAGGGAAACCAAGACCAGATTGTTTGGTTTATGAAGTGGACCAACCCTGCTTCGACTACACTTCCATGGGACTACAGAGGTGTACATATGTATATATCCGACGCAGTTGAGAGCTGAGAGAGAGACAAACGTTCAAGTCTTGTCTTTTTTGCACTTCAGTCCCTGTATTATTCACTTTTTGGTGTAATTTTGGTTTTTTTTTTTTAAATATATTTTGAAATTTTGAACAAGTGTTATAGTATGTAGAGAGGTTTTCCCTCCCTAAACACAGATTTTTTTTTTTTAATAGAATAATATAGAATTGTTTTTAGGACAACGAATTTAAGTATTAAATCTAAGAAAATGGTGTCAAATAATTCAGATCAATGAATAATTGATTTTTCGTGTTGATTTGGTGGTGTTGTAGAATAATTTTTAAGTTAATTTATAATGTTACAAAATAAATTTTTCACAAAAAGAAATATATACAAACTTTCATATTTGATGATTATTATAATTATTTTATAGAATTAAATTTTGAGTAATGTTATATCACACAAATTTTTATCTAAATTGACTGTTTAAATAATATGGATTAATAAACTTATCTGTAACTATCATATGCATATTTTATAATTAAGATAGTTGTTACAAATTATCTTATCACATCATTACATTACTCAAAATTTTATCTAAATTTATTATCTAAATGATGTGGCAAGCTTATATTTAACTACCATATTATCAATGTTAAGTAGCTATTATAAATTATTTACTTAATATATCATTTGGATAAAAAAAATTTAGAAAAACCTTTCTGAAGTATAATATTATTATTAAATTTTTTATGATTATTTAGTTTAAATTTCTTTAAAGAAAAAGCTTTTTAAAATTTATTTGGACTTCAAGTTAAAAAATAAAAATAATAAGTTATATTTTATAGCATCTCAAAATTTGACTTTATCTTATATATTCTATTAAAACTATTTAAAATTAATTAAATTTTTTTTTTTTTTTTTTTTTGAAATTTTCTAAAAAAAAAAAAAAATTATTTAGACATAAAGTCAAAAAATAATTTAGTTAGACTGCATAGCATCTCAAATTTTCACTTTGTCTTATACATTCAATTAAAACTATTTAAAATTTTAAAATTATTTACAAATGATTTATTTTATTTTTAAATATTACTCTTAAAAATTTTAATAGCAAAATGTCAGTTTTAGGAAATAAAATTATATTATCATAATTTTGATTATAACATCTAGTTTTTTTTTAAAATTTATTTTAATATACAAATTTTATTTTAGATTTTGGATGTTTGTAATATTTTGAGGGGGAAAAAAACTCTTCCAAACAACAGCTCAATTATATTTTACTAAAAAATATTAATATTTAAATCGATATATGAATAAGAAAAATTGTATACCTAGCATTTAGATGATTAAAAAGAAAAAAGCTTGACAGATAGTTGATGATTTTTTTTTCAATCTACTCCCAATTTGCAAATAATAGAAGTTGAAGTTTTCATTGTTAAAACTGAAAAGTATCAAATTATTGCCATCAAATGCCACAAAGTTGGTTGAATCATGTCCTGCATCATTTATCGTTAACTTTCCAAGCAATATACATTGCCTATAAGTTAGTTCTAAACTAAATTTAATATGTAAAATTTGTTGAAAATAAATCATTCATGTGCTTTTTCAAAATTTGGACAAGAAACTATTTTGAATCATTGCATGCCCTCAAAATAGTTAAAATTATATATTTTTAGATATATTATATGAATATTATATTAATACGTATGTATTATATTATTATTAATTTTTTAAACATCAACTTAGTTGGTTACTAACTTAGTACACTTTGAAAGCCTAAAAGATCATTTATTTTGCAATTTGAAGTGTTATTAATTTAAAGTTAAATTAAATTGGTATCTAAAATCTTATGGTGAGTATACTAAAAAAATAGTCAAGGATTTGATTTTTAAAATACAAATTTCAAATTTTTATCTTGACAAATTTTATGCATTTTAATCTTAGCTGTGAGCAGGGACATAGGTTGTTAGGGCTAGGGGTAGGCTGAGCCTACCCAAGCCCCCCTAAAATTTTTATGTTATATTTGTTTTAAATTATATATTTCATTTATTAATTTTTGTGATTAAAAAATACATATTTATTTCAAACCTATTGAATGTATTTTTTTACTTATATTTATATTTCTATTTAAATATTATATATGTAATAATTTATTTCATACATTAAATATAAAATTTCATTTAAGTTTTTCATATTTTACCTTTTTATCATAAGTTATTAATATATTATTTAAATTTAATATCTTTGATGTTTCTCGTAATATACTCTTAATTTAAAGTGTAGTAGTAATTATAAATTATGATTATTAAAATGTCGATTGTATATTTAAAAAAAAAAAATTGGTGTCATAGCATGACTATAATTTTTATTTGATAAATTTTATTATTTAAATATTTTGTTCAATCTTTTTATTTTACTTTTGTTAACATATTTATTTATAATATGAAATTTGAGAGGTAAAACTTATTATATCTCCTTTAACTAAGTATACTTATATTTTTAATTTATAAAATATTTTATACTATTGGAAGTTTATTTAAAAAATTTATTCTAACCTACTCAGATATAAAATCCTAGTTATGTCCGAAGCTGTGAGTTTTATCACATCATTCTCCACCGGAGTGAATAGAGAGAAAATAGAAATAAAGGCATGCAAGAAGTAAATTCAATATTTTGATTAGAGGGTATAGATGAATAGAAGTTAAAAGTATTGGGTCAGAAACAAACATAACCAAAATACAATGGTCCAGATATAAACATCCTTACAAGGAAAGCCACTAAAAACCAGGGACGGTTGCCTCTGGTTTTAAAAAAACAAAACTCGTTTTTGAATTTCAAAAAATTCTAAAACCGAAGCCGCCTGACTTTTTACAAGCCATGTAAAACGTTGTTATCTTTCTGTGAGCATCAAAACCATGAGCTCCAATGGATTACTGCCCAAATCTTGTTTACTATTTCGGTGGGGTCCTTCATTAATGGCACATCTACTTCTGATCGTGTTATCAAATTTCAATTTTCAAGCTACGCCTTCTTTTCATGGGACACATGTATTACTTAATTTGTTCGACCAACAATATTTCGTAATCTATGTAATGATACATAAATATAAATTCAAGTTCATCGCAGGATTGTTTGTTTTTCAAAACAATTTATACTTGGTGTGACAAACTATTTATACAGATGGCATCATACTTATGCTTCCATTAAGAATTTCTCCATCAATGAAAATTTGATTTTATATAAGATAAAATTTGTCAAATTGCAATAATTTGTAATATATAGTAGATATCGAATGTCAACACAAAAGCACAATTTCAAATTTTAAAAAATCATCTTTTAGTAGAATGATTGAATACTCATCTTAATCTTAAAAGATCAAGAGTTTAAGTTTTATCCTTAATTATTAAAACACAAGACGTGAGTTGTGAATCTTCTCTTGATGATGAGTTGTCCTCTCCTCAGTTGTGAGAGTAGTGATCCAAGGCACGTCATCAATGATCAATCTCTATAAATCCTAGTAGTCATCTGATTCATAAAGTGTCACAAGCAATTATGTCAATATACTCTCAAACTGTTGTTCATGCTAATTGGTCAATTCAAGTCGCCTTATTGTCTTGAAATGATTGAACCCGTTAAATGTTCCTACCAATCTGATGCAACATAGATATAATTTTCATTTAATACAAAACATTTAGATTTAATTTTATGTGTTTGGCTTGTGAATAATATTTTATACGAATATCCTCAAATACGAAGCTTCCCACATTAAGTTACAAATATTATTATATGAAGTCATTATCGAATAGCACCTTTCGGTGACATATATTAACAAAAAGCTTCTAGAAAACTTGTATTTCTGCATTTTATGAAACCTGTTAACAAACAGCAAGTCCACATGTGGTATTTGAAGTGCCTTCCTAATTATATGCCAAATCGTTTAAATAATAAACCTCTTAAAAAATTAGAAAGTTTAATATATTGTGATGTCTGATTTGATCAAAATTTTGATTTTACAAAATCGAATTATGAAACTGTCATCCCAAGCAATAGAATTGGGAATTGGCATACCCTGTAGATGACAGAGTTAATTTTAGAATGCAATTGAATTTTAATATTTAGATTGAAAAAAGAAAAACAATAGATTAAACTATATTTTATAAACAGGTGAATTTGAACCAAAATTGTGATAAATAAAATGCTTTTTAATGCAACATTGATAATAGGGACAATAGCACTTGTACTCTTAAGCTTAGGTTAAATTATATTTTCTGATATTGCATGAACCTCCCCTAAATTTTATTGGCCAAACAGTTGATTCATAGAAAAAATAATGGTAAGGGCAAACTGGACTTCTTAAATATGATGCCAAAGAAGTCAAAGACTTACGAGATACCCAAAGCATATTCATCGACAATGGAGGTTTTTTATTTAATTAAAATAATAATACTATTATAATATTTAATTAATTATTAGGGGAATATGGTAGGGGTATTTGTGACCTTTAAATTGAGGCAAGCATTAAATGTACATGGCTCTTCAAGGTCAAGCAGGTCAATCATCAATTTCCATGTTTGGTCAACAAAATTTAGGAGAGGATTATGGAAGAATCTTTTGTATATAAAATAATACAATTTTGCTTCGCTGTAATGTTTCAAAATTGTTGCTTGGTTGGAAAAAGAACAAACGTATTCCACAAGTTTTTACGTACAAAATTTGACTCTATAATTGATTTGTTTGATAACATTACAAAGTAGAGATTTTGAAAAAAAAAAAAAAAAAAGTATTATTTTGCATAAAATCTTAACTCTCATACATTCGTATGTGACTATTATGTCATTTGTAAACGCCATAGTTCCATGTTTTGTGATATGAGTTTTACATCCAACAATAACATTCTCTCACCAATTTATATGGGTCAACTCTCTATCCTTATGTGGGCCATTTATCTAATTTTTATGTGGATTGATCTCTTCCATATGGAAACAGCTTCTTAGACCATGCCACGACTGGTCCAGTAAAAATTTGAAATTTGTTTTTTTTTTTGGGTTGCTTATAGTCTAAGTGAGTGGTTCTGACCTATTTGTTGGGCCCAAACTTGGCCCAAAAAGTCATAGGTCGTCCAACCGGTCATACTTACTTCGAGTGTCTATTTATTTATTATTTTTATTTTTAATCTTTTAAATTATTTTCATTCAATGCGTTTTGTTCAAGTTTAAGCAAATTTTTGGGTTAGAAAATGTTGGAGATAAATATTATTATATCACAATTTGTTTCCCTCAATAATATATATATATATATATACACACATATATCGAATCGCATTATGTGCATCAGCTATATGCATATACTTAATAAAACAAAATGTGATTATATATAGGGTACTTTGGGATATTTGGGTATACATACATTTAACAAAAAAAATGTGTAATTACATTTTAAAATGTATGATTTTAATTCATTATTTATGATTACAATTAAACATATTACAATCAGTAAATATGATCAAACATAATGATTGTGTTTAGTTATAATCACATATAATAAATTACAATAATATATTTTAAAATATAATCATATATTTTTTTATAATATACATACTTAAATATACGCTAGAATATGCCTCCATTATATATATAATATATGTCGACTCCGTACTCTTCCTTCTCTACTGAGGTCAGCCCTGCAAGGGTTTTGACGCTGAAATCGTCAGATGGGGAGCTCTTCCAAGTGAAAGAAACGGTGGCGGTGCAAGTCAGAAGTAGTGAAAGAGATGGTGGAAGATGGCTGCACTGAGGGCGCTATTCCACTCCATAACGTGACTGCCAAGGTACTCTCAATGGTTCTCGAATGGTGCAACAACCATGAAGATGGCAAGGAGAACGAGATGGAGCTGATCAAAAAGTGGGAGACAGAATTCATGGACGCTCTGGCTCTGCACCTGGATGACCTCCATGATGTGATGTTAGTGGTCACCTATTAGAACTTCAAGGCGTTGCTGGATCGTTGTTGCCAAAAGGTGGCAGACATGATCAAAGGAAAATCGCCTGACGAGATTTTCGGAAGTTGTTCAATATTGTTATATGTATTTTTTCGGACTCATTAAATGGGCTGGTAAAAGCCCACATAAGCCCAATAGGAGGCTCAATAAAGTCAACCCAAATGCAAAGGCCATCAGACGAGGTCCAGATATCAATTCCAAGCCCTGTGGGCTCCACAGTCCGACCCAGCAATCTCCTCAGCTTGCAGTAACGAGCTCATTTCATAGCCTTATGTAGCTCGTTCCACCATTCACCATAAACTAGCTTGCTTCTCAACGAGGTCCAGCTCGAGGTCGCCATAAACGACAGTTCGTCTAGAAGCGCAATTAATGCAGTATCTTTCAGAACAGGTAGTTACCTAATCAAATAGTGATTCTCTCTCTAGAAACGGAAGTTAATTCAAATTTAAATTCAGTCAATCTTATCTCGAGATATTTGGGACAGTTTCCTGATTTTATTCAAACAGATTAGGAAGTGTAATTAATCATGATTTTTTCCTATTTTGTTGATTCCTAAATTGTAACGATACTTCCCCGATAAATAGGGGTTAAAATCATTGTAACAACGACACATTGAATATCATACTGTCACTCTGCAGAATTAAGAGAGACAATCGTGGACGTAGGCACACTTGCTGAATCACGTTAAAAATCCTGTGCATTCCTATTTGGTTTTTTGGTTCTTTTATTTTTCTCCTCAATTTTGTGTTTTCTTACATTGATTATAGGTATTGGGTATTGATTACTCGTCGACTGAATTCCAACGTCGACAAATATCAAGAATGATTTTAGTCCCGACGAAGAAGAAGAAATTCGAAGAGAAAATTCATGGGCTTTCGAGTGATGGAACTATATATAATTATAGTAGTTATATATGTTTTCAAAGTTATTTCATTTTTCCTGTTGACGATATTTTTTTTTGGAAAGTCTCTTTTGACTATTAGAAAATCATTATTTTCTCTCTTATTGATTTAAAAAATGTTTCATAAATTATTATTAACGTAGGTTAAAAGAAGGGTTAAAAAAAATTTTTTGAATCAATAGAAAAAAATGATGATTCTTCAATTGTCAGAGTAGAAAATAAAAATAACTCTATATTTTTACAATTTTGACAAATTGTTTGGCAATGATAGGCAAATTTTGGCAAATGTTGTACTTGTTATATTCTTTTGATCTTGATTTTGTACTCCTATTAAACGACCGGATATGAAAGTAGGCACGGCATTATTGGTTACGACGTGATCACAATCTCACAATCAAAAGGAATTTGACGAAGTTTGGGAATTCAGTACAGTGTATAAGGGAATCTCATCATTAAGGAGAAAGTTTAATCGAATGGTAATGTCACTATAAAGTTTGGTATTTAGTCCAGATATAATTCAATGTCACTTTTATCTAGTTTCGGAACAGATACTAAATTGAATGAGATTATCGAATCCTGTCAGAATCATACAATATTGAAATTACTCCAACACATGGAGAGGTGTCTTAAATTTCTTTTTGAAGAGTAAAATAAGACTTGAACCTAATTATTGACTTCAAGATAAAATGCAAATCCATGAGAAAATTGTACTAAGATTTCAACAATTTTGGTCCTTATTTATGGGAGTCATTTTCATCCCACTAAACAAAATCGTGTTGCTTTGTTTGCGCTTGATAATTTATATTTTGGTAATAATTTATGTACTCAAATTTGGATTTTTGCCCTTTTGTTTAATGTTGAAACCGAACAAGTGAGAGATTTACAAGGATCTACCAAGACCAAATATTATATGCACAAACCAGATATCTATTATTATGAATGAGAAACAACTATTCCTACGAAATTAAAAAAAAAAAAAAAGAAATTTTAAGTGTGTGATTATTGTTTTCATGTAATGAATATATTTGATTGGTAGGAGAAACTAAAATTGTTATTACTATTTTCACTATGATTTGTATTTATAAGAAAGTTGAACAATGAAAGCTATTTTGAATACATAGATATTAATGTACTGATACTAAATCCAAAAAGACATCTAAAATGAATCAAAATAATATAACAAATGAATCGTCCAAAACAAATAATGTAATGCACTAGTTGCATTAACTTTTTAATAAATTTTTAGAGATGTATAACTATACTAATTACCACCATATTTATATAATTTATTTTATATAAAAGAGCAATTGCACAATTTAATTTCAAACTCAATATTTAGATTTTCTATAATACTAACAATAAAATAGACCAAGAAAACATATCTTGATGCAGATGCAATACTGCTCGATATAGATCAGACTCCAACTAGAGCCAACTGTTTACATCTGAAAAGGAATCATTGCCTATGCATTGAAGAATTTGAACTACATATTTTGGCTTCAAATGTCAATTCTGAATGTCAGTGACTACCTATGAACATGACAAAATCCCACCAAAACAACTGAAAATGCCACAGGCATCCAAATTAAATGTAGCAATACTGGTAGTCAAACTAATACTTCAGGTGGAATGCAATTTCATATAAAGTACGGAAAAGTTATTGCAAGTTGCACTAGTTTAGAGACTCTTGACTCGTAAATGATATTATATGTATCGATAGCATTATAAGACATGACATTGATATAATTTTCAAAAGTCGATCAAAGGTCCGATCAAATGAGTAGAACTACAAATAGGGGATCGGATTAAGAATGAATTGATTTGATAACACTGATATTCTAGTTCATATGTTTGACCAGAAAATGGCATCAGATAAAAGAAAAGCATGTTTGTAGAAGTACTTGTTACCTTTAAATAGCTTGCAAGTGCTTTTTTCAGATAAATAGATTCAAAGACATCTTAAAAGAACTCATGTTTTAAGTATTTTTAGCGATCTGGTGATAATTTACATAAACAATCACTTAGCCAGTCATCTAGTTGCAAAGAACATAAACAAAACCAAAAGGGTTCCTTCACTTGCATTCAACAAGGGCAGCAATTGTTTCAAAGCAAGAATCATAGACAATGTTCTACAGAAAGTCATAAGCAGTAAAAATACGATCCGACACATGGAATTGTGCCATACTAGTCCTCGAACTCGGATCTAATTAAAATACAGCAACCTAGGAGGTTTCAGAAGTCGGTTGAGTCACACCAACCTTTACTAACAACTTACTTAGGGACTCTGGAGAGCATATCTGGTACTTCACTTTTCCGGAAGGCAAAAGGAAGACCTCAGCCAATTCGAGCTTTTCTGAAGTAAGACTTGTGCTGTCCATAGTCTTACTAAGCACCTTCAGCACAAGCTGAACTGCCTCTTCTCTTGTGATGTCATCCTTATAGTCCTGCTTCAGCATTGATTGTGCTGCCTGGTTGTTCGCCCCGATTGCTGCAGCCTTCCATCCACTGTAGTTTCCACTTGGATCACTCATATAGAGTTGGAAACCATAGTTTTTGTCCCATCCTGCAAAGAGAAAGGATACACCAAATGGACGAAGCCCACCAAACTGTGTGTACCCTTGTTTGGTGTCACAGAGAGATTGGACAAGCTGTTCAACAGGCATTGGTTCTTGGTAAGCATACGTGTATCGCTGGGCTTGGACTCTGGCAGTGTTGATAAGGATGTTGGCGTCAGACATTATCCCAGCCACAGCACATGCCACATGATCATCAATCTTGTACATCTTTTCAGTAGATGTTGAGGTTTGAAGAAGCTTGGAAGTGACCTTCTTCTCACCAACTAAAACAACCCCGTCTTTAGCCAATATCCCAATTGCTGATCCTGCATTTCCAATGGCCTCCATCGCATACTCAACTTGGTATAAGCGACCTTCTGGCGAGAAGATTGTTGTACGGCTATCATACCTTCGAGACATTTTGTGTCACACTAAAGATAAAAAGAAAACCAGTCATAATGAAAGGCCACAATCTCAAAACTACACGACACATACAGACATGACCAGATGCAATGTATGTACTAAGTCTACTATCAATCATAACGATATTCCTTCTCTCTCTGAATCTTTTTTTTTGTTTTTCCTAGTTCAGATGCAATTTTCAAATACTGTTGTTCACAGTCTGCCAACCAAAAATTGTGCCAAGCCCAAAAAGTACTTTATCTTCAAAATCATCATTTACCAGTCCATCATATCCTCAACCAAAATTTCAATTTGATTAACAAATTAACCAACTGAATGCTCTCCAAAACTTTCAAAGTTATTTAAATCTCTTATAGAATTTTGACTTGTATGCACAAGAAGCATGAAAGTTTAGCCCATATACTACTTTTTGAAAGATTCAATAAATCAGATGGTGGTAGAGGACTATTCCTCATAGCACAAGAATGCATCTCTACCAGCAAATGAAATGACCAATATGACGCATTAGAAAAATAAAAAACTAAGTATAACAAAAAATTCTATGACCGGTGTATTAAATTTTAGATGTTAACAGCCTAGATACCATTGTTACAATTTTAAAATATATCAGCTGTAATTACAAATTCAAGAATTTGCGATGAACAAAAACCAACAAAACAGCTTGAACCAGACTGAAAATGCAGACCACCAAAAACTACAGTGAATTATTTTTTTTCAACCAGGAAGATTCTTTCACTAAATGCTATTCAGTATGGGGTCTATTTTCCATATGATTATGCTATTTAACAAATGTATTTGATCCTCAAATCACACCCACATGGTTCAACTTCAATGTTTACGAAATCAAAACAAAAGTCAAGCCCAAGTGAAGTTTACAGAATGAATAACTCAATAATTTCAAACACAAATTTCTCAAAACCATGAATTTCCTTTAAAGCATTGGTCAAAGAAGCAACGAAAATTTTTTCTTTTAAAGAAGTGAAACAATGATAACATATACAGCTTCACAGCAAGATACAATTATTTTTCTATACATCTTCAAAAATGTTAATTTCCTTCACTGAATAAACTGATGCTTTATCTGTTTGAGTTGACAAATAACATTTGAGTAATTGCTTTTCCTCACAGTCACTCACAACTGAACGAGTAATCTGATTATTCAGTCAAAAAGTGGACTTCCATAAGCTAATGAATATAAAAAACAAAAAAAAAAGGAAAAATAAAGATGCCATCAAATGATCTTACATCTCGGATGGCTCAAACAACATCCAGCAAAGCAATACCATTGGTCTACAGGGAACTGACTTCCAGTAAGTTGAAAAGAATTTGTAATACTACATACTACTAAGGAGCCATTCCAAGATGAGAATAGCTTAAGATCAATCATATCAAGACATGGTACAGAATGTGATAGATTCACTAGAGAGTTTAAAGCCAAATGGTAAAGATCCATGAAGTAAATTGCGAACTAAGAACAATCCATAGCTCAGAAATTCACTACTCCAAACAACTAACACGTTTAGATGATATGAGCTTAAATTTAGTACCACCCAACAGAAAAATAACTTACAACACACCCTTCATCTGTCCCTCTAAAGCAAGAAAGCACTAACGATGATGCTAAAGAAAAATCCTAAAAGGTCCAGTAATACACTGGCTGCACCACCTGAACCAAATCTAGAGGGTGCAAAATTTGCTAGCACCAACCCACCTAATCAACAATTATGTTTTCAAACAAAGTAGACATTACCAATGAAAAATATATACACAACAAAAGCAGATTCCAAGATGGCATTCATCAAAACACCCCATTCAACTCACTGCTTTAGCAGTATATAATCATGTCAATTAAAAAAAAAAGAAAAAAGAAAGAAAAAGTAGACAATGAAACTGCCTATATAGTTTGTGCTTAAAACAAACATTTAAACATATAATCATTTAAACATATAATTCCTCTCTGGGGATACACATATCCTAGCAATTTCTAATTTTTCTCAGAAATACAGAACAAAGATCCAAACTTTCTGAGTTTTTAAGGTGAAATTAAATAGCCCTGAACATTTTGAACCAATATAAAATTCTAAAAAGAAATGCGAAAAGTCGTCAACATATAAGATGCAAATCAACACAATGTATTACATTAAACGCTAAAATTAAAGAAAACCCACTTCTAAACTCACTTTTTTCTAGCTGAAAACACAAATAACAGAACTCAATTCCGTCTCTTTTGTCCCCATTTTGTTGGCAACCAAACAGGTCGTTAACCAGCAAGATTAAATTAAGTACAGAAAACCGAAAAACTAAGAATTAAAATCCCATCTAGCAGATTTATACAAACACAAATGTGTTAAATGATAGATTAGTATAAAGAAAACAGACCTGAAAAAGGAAGAGAATCGAGTTTGCCGAGCGACCAAGAAAATGTGGGAGAGCTGCAGAGTAGTTGCTTGTGTTTTAAATAAATTTATGGGATAATTTTATTTTTCCCTAAATAATAGTCCAAACACCTCTATTAGTTTGGGAAATCACTAAAAATCCCCAATCGTTTGATTGATTAGACAAAATACCCTTAATCGTTTAAGAAAATATCCAAAAGAATCTTTACGATCAAAGTTGACGTTAAAAATTAAGGTTTGACCATGGATGTGGAAGTGCAAAACTATCAAAGCACCCTCCATATTTTTAAAAAACTATTTTTCCTTTAAAAAATCTATTTTATTAAAATAGATCTATATTATCCATCTAGTTCATCTAAAAAAAAATGGACAGTAGATATCATATTAGAAAAAATATATATGGCAATCTATGAATGTGGAGGTTTCGATCATTCAAAAAATATTTTGTATACAAAATAGACCCAATTATATTTTTTACGGCTTATATATTAATTAATCTTTTTTTTATATAGTATTTTAATTAATGGTATACTTCGCAAATGAAAAATAAACATTATTCTAATTTGAATTAAAATATGGTAAAGAAAATCTCAACATTATGAAATAAATTTGAATTATTCTTTTGTATTGTAATGATAAACATATCATATATATCACATCCATACACAAACTGGAAGCAAAACGGAATTAGAATTAATATTCCAAATATTATAACACAATTTGTTCCCTCGTATGTATAGATACACACATATATATGGGATCACATTATGTGTCTTGGCTATATGCATACACTTAATTAAAAAAAAGAAGTGATTATATACATAGAATACTCTTGGATACACTTGGATATACATATACTTGACAAAAAAAATGTGTGATTGCATTTTAAAATGTATGACTTTAATTTATTTATATATGATTATAATTAAACATATTTATAATCAATAAATGTGATCACACATACTAATTGTAATTATACATATTTAAGTATAATCATATATAATAAATTATAATCATATATTTTAAAACGTAATCATATATTTTTTCTGACAAGTGTGTGGGTACTTAAATATATGCTAGAAGATGCCTCTATATGTCGACTCCGTACTCTTCCTCCCTACTGAAGTTAACCCGGCAAGGGTTTTGACGCTGAAATCGTCAGATGGGGAGCTCTTCCAAGTGAAAGAAACGGTGGCGGTGCAGTCAGGAGTAGTGAAACAGATGGTGGAAGATGGCTGCACTGAGGAAGCTATTCCACTCCATAACGTGACTGCCAAGGTACTCTCAATGGTTGTCAAATGGTGCAACAACCGTGAAGAAGATGGCAAGGAGAACGAGATGGAGCTGATCAAAAAGTGGGAGGCAGAATTCATGGACGCTCTGGCTCTGCACCTGGATGACCTCCATGATGTGATGTTAGCGGCCATCTATTTTGAACGTCAAGGCGTTGCTGGATTGTTGTTGCCAAAAGGTGGCAGACATGATCAAAGGAAAATCGCCTGACGAGATTTAAGGAAGTTGTTCAATATCAAGAATGATTTCAGTCCCGAAGAAGAAGAAGAAATTCGAAGAGAAAATTCATGGGTTTTCGAGTGATGGAACTATATATTATGATAGTAGTTATATATTTTTCAGAGTTATTTTCATTTTCCTGTTAACGATTTTTTTTTTTTGGAAAGTCTCTTTTGACGATTAGAGAATCATTTTTCTCCCTTGATAATTTAAAAAACATCTCCTAAGTTATTGTTAATGCAAGTTAAAAGAAGGGGTGCAAAATGTGATGGAGAAATAATAAATACTAACAAATCACACAACGAATTTTTTTCCCCCTGAATGAATCATATGAAAAACCACTAAATAACGCACAAATCCACCTTAATATATATATACCACCACCAATCAAATAATGAGTAAATAAAATCACTACCATATGTACAAATAACACAAATCAATTTTTATGTGGAAAACCTCCTCAATGCGAGGAGTAAAAACCACGGGACCGTAGTCCACCCAAAAATATCCACTAATAATCAAATGTGAGAGTAACAGACTGTTCTTACATCAAATAGAAACCAAAACCGAGTAACAATTATCTAGGTTCCCTAGTAACACAAATTTAAGTTTTAAATAACAAGTGAAGAGAAAAAACACAAACTCAGCAGGAGGTTCTGGACTGCGTCGCTCTTCACTGGGACCTCCAAATCCGATCTCCACCGTCCAGAATTTAGAATCACGAGTTCTGAGTATACTGTCCAAATTTGAGCTCGATCCAACGGTTAACGAAAGAGATATTGTTCTTACAAAAATACTGTGCAGACAGTGATGAAAAAACTGACAGCTCTGTTACGGGCTGTTTATCACACGAACGACACCTCCGTTCCCGATCTCCACTGCTCAGAATCAAGGTCCAGAAGAGGTCAATGTGCTGTCCAAATTTCAGCACGATCCAACCTTAACGAAAGAGATATTGCAGCAACTCCGAAACTATGCGGGATGAATTTCCTTGCAGAAAACTCACTCTCTTGTTTCCTCCTCTCTTCCACACGAATTTCACTCTTCACAATTGATTTTTCTGCCTCAAACCTCTCAACTCTCACAACCACAAAACCCTAGCCTACAATTAATAAAGGGAATCAAACTTAAATAGGGTTATGATTCCTAATCACACTAGAATTTCCATATGGGCTCAATTTAACTTGTTGAGACTTGTTGGGCCTCTACATAAGAGGGAACCGAACCAAACAAAATGTTTTTTGAATTAATAGAAGAAAATAATGATTCTTCAATCGTCAAAGTGGAAAATAAAAATAACTCTATGTTTTAATAATTTTGACAAATTGTTTGGCAATGATAGGCAAATTTTGGCAAATGTTGTACTTGTTATATTCTTTTGATCTTGATTTTGTACTCCTATTAAACGACCGGATATGAAAGTAGGCATGGCATTATTGGTTAGGACGTGATCACAATCTCACAATCAAAAGGAATTTGACGAAGTTTGGGAATTCAGTACAGTGTATAAGGGAATCTCATCATTAAGGAGAAAGTTTAATCGAATGGTAATGTCACTATAAAGTTTGGTATTTAGTCCAGATATAATTCAATGTCACTTTTATCTAGTTTCGGAATAGATACTAAATTGAATGAGATTATCGAATCCTGTCAGAATCATACAATATTGAAATTACTCCTACAACACATGGAGAGGTGTCTTAAATTTTATTTTGAATAGTATAATGAGACTTCAGCCTAATTATTGACTTCAAGATAAAATGCAAATCCATGAGAAAATTGTACTAAGATTTCAACAATTTTGGTCCTTATTTATGGGAGTCATTTTCATCCCACTAAACAAAATCGTGTTGCTTTGTTTGCGCTTGATAATTTATATTTTGATAATAATTTATGGACTCCAATTTGGATTTTTTTCCTTTAGTTTAATGTTAAAACCGAACAAGTGACAGATTTACAAGAATCTACCAAGACCAAATACTATATGCACAAGCTAGATATCTATTATTATGAATGAGAAACAACTATTCCTATGAAATTACAAAAAAAAAAAAAAAAATTTAAGTGTGTGACTATTTTTTTCATGTAATGAATAGATTTGATTGATAAGAGAAACTAAAATTGTTATTACTATTTTCACTATGATTTGTATTTATAAGAAAGTTGAACAATGAAAGCTATTTTGAATACATAGATATTAATGTACTGATACTAAATCCAAAAAGAAATCTAAAATGAATCAAAATAATATAACAAATGAATCGTCCAAAACAAATAATGTAACGCACTACTTGCATTAACTTTTTAATAATTTTTTAGAGATGTATAACTATACTAATTACCACCATATTTATATAATTTATTTTATATAAAATAGCAATTGCTCAATTTAATTTCAAACTCAATATTTAGATTTTCTATAATACTAACAATAAAATAGACCAAGAAAACATATCTTGATGCAGATGCAGTACTGCTCGATATAGATCAGATTACAACTAAAACCAACTGTTTACATCTGAAAAGGAATCATTGCCTTCGTATTGAAGAATTTGAACTACATATTTTGGTTTCAAATGTCAATTCTGAATGTCAGTGACTACCTATGAACATGACAAAATCCCACCAAAACAACTGAAAATGCCACAGGCATCCAAATTAAATGTAGCAATACTGGTAGTCAAACTAATACTTCAGGTGGAATGCAATTTCATATAAAGTATGGAAAAGTTAGTGCAAGTTGCTCTGGTTTAGAGATTCTTGACTCATAAATGATATTATATGTATCGACAGCATTATAAGACATGACATTGATATAATTTTCAAAAGTCGATCAAAGGTCCGATCAAATGAGTAGAACTACAAATAGGGGATCGGATTAAGAATGAATTGATTTGATAACACTGATATTCTAGTTCATATGTTTGACCAGAAAATGGTATTAGATAAAAGAAATGCATGTTTGTAGAAGTACTTGTTACCTTTAAATAGCTTGCAAGTGCTTTTTTCAGATAAATAGATTCAAAGACATCTTAAAAGAACTCATGTTTTAAGTATTTTTAGCGATCTGGTGATAATTTACATAAACAATCACTTAGCTAGTCATCTAGTTGCAAAGAACATAAACTAAACCAAAAGGGTTCCTTCACTTGCATTCAACAAGGGCAGCAATTGTTTCAAAGCAAGAATCATAGACGATGTTCTACAGAAAGTCATAAGCAGTAAAAATACGATCCGACACACGGAATTGTGCCATACTAGTCCTCAAACTCAGATCTAATTAAAATACAGTAACCTAGGAGGTTTCAGAAGTCGGTTGAGTCACACCAACCTTTACTAACAACTTACTAAGGGACTCTGGAGAGCATATCTGGTACTTCACTTTTCCGGAAGGCAAAAGGAAGACCTCAGCCAATTCGAGCTTTTCTGAAGTAAGACTTGTGCTGTCCATAGTCTTACTAAGCACCTTCAGCACAAGCTGAACTGCCTCTTCTCTCGTGATGTCATCCTTATAGTCCTGCTTCAGCATTGATTGTGCTGCCTGGTTGTTCGCCCCGATTGCTGCAGCCTTCCATCCACTGTAGTTTCCACTTGGATCACTCATATAGAGTTGGAAACCATAGTTTTTGTCCCATCCTGCAAAGAGAAACGAGACACCAAATGGACGAAGCCCACCAAACTGTGTGTATCCTTGTTTGGTGTCACAGAGAGATTGGACAAGCTGTTCGACAGGCATTGGTTCTTGGTAAGCATACGTGTATCGCTGGGCTTGGACTCTGGCAGTGTTGATAAGGATGTTGGCGTCAGACATTATCCCAGCCACAGCACATGCTACATGATCATCAATCTTGTACATCTTTTCAGTAGATGTTGAGGTTTGAAGAAGCTTGGAAGTGACCTTCTTCTCACCAACTAAAACAACCCCGTCTTTAGCCAATATCCCAATTGCTGATCCTGCATTTCCAATGGCCTCCATCGCATACTCAACTTGGTATAAGCGACCTTCTGGCGAGAAGATTGTTGTACGGCTATCATACCTTCGAGACATTTTGTGTCACACTAAAGATAAAAAGAAAACTAGTCAAAATGAAACGCCACAATCTCGAAACTACACGACACATACAGACATGACCAGATGCAATGTATTTACTAAGTCTATTATCAATCATAACGATATTCCTTCTCTCTCTGAATCTTTTTTTTTGTTTTTTTTTTTCCTAGTTCAGATGCAATTTTCAAATGTTGTTGTTCACAGTCTGCCAACCAAAAATTGTGCCAAGCCCAAAAAGTACTTTATCTTCAAAATCATCATTTACCAGTCCATCATATCCTCAACCAAAATTTCAATTTGATTAACAAATTAACCAACTGAATGCTCTCCAAAACTTTCGAAGTTATTTAAATCTCTTTTAGAATTTTGACTATTATGCACAAGAAGCATGAAAGTTTAGCCCATATAATACTTTTTGAAAGATTCAATAAATCAGATGGTGGTAGAGGACTATTCCTCATAGCACAAGAATTCATCTCTACCAGCAAATGAAACGACCAATATGACACATTAGAAAAATAAAAAACTAAGTATAACAAAAAATTCTATGACCGGTGTATTAAATTTTAGAGGTTAACAGCCTAGATACCATTGTTACAATTTTAAAATATATCAGCTGTAATTACAAACTCAAGAATTTACGATAAACAAAAACCAACAAAACAGTTTGAACCAGACTAAAAATGCAGATCACCAAACACTACAGTGAATTATTTTTTTTCAACCAGGAAGATTCTTTCACTAAATGCTATTCAGTATGGGGTCTATTTTCCATATGATTATGCTATTTAACAAATGTATTTGATCCTCAAATCACACCCACATGGTTCAACTGCAATGTTTGTGAAATCAAAACAAAAGTCAAGCCCAAGTGAAGTTTACAGAATGAATAATTCAATAATTTCGAACATAAATTTCTCAAAACCATGAATTTCCTTTAAAGCATTGGTCAAAGAAGCAACGAAAATTTTTTCTTTTAAAGAAGTGAAACAATGATAACATATACAGCTTAACAGCAAGATACAATTATTTTTCTATACATCTTCAAAAATGTTAATTTCCTTCACTGAATAAACTGATGCTTTATCTGTTTGAGTTGACAAATAACATTTGAGTAATTGCTTTTCCTCACAGTCACTCACAACCGAACAAGTAATCTGATTATTCAGTCAAAAAGTGGACTTCCATAAGCTAATGAATATAAAAAACAAAAAAAAAAGGAAAAATAAACATGCCATCAAATGATCTTACATCTTGGATGGCTCAAACAACATCCAGCAAAGCAATACCATTGGTCTACAGGGAACTGACTTCCAGTAAGTTGAAAAGAATTTGTAATACTACATACTACTAAGGAGCCATTCCAAGATGAGAATAGCTTAAGATCAATCATATCAAGACATGGTACAGAAAGTGATAGATTCACTAGAGAGTTTTAAGCCAAATGGTAAAGATCCATGAAGTAAATTGCGCACTGAGAACAATCCATAGTTCAGAAATCCACTACTCCAAACAACTAGCACATTTAGATGATACGAGCTTAAATTTAGTACCACCCAACAGAAAAATAACTTACAACACACCCTTCATCTGTCCCTCTAAAGCAAGAAAGCACTAAGGACGATGCTAAAAAAAAATCCTAAAAGGTTCAGTAATACACTGGCTGCACCACCTGTACCAAATCTAGAGGGTGCAAAATTTGCTAGCACCAACCCACCTAATCAAGAGTTAGGTCTTCGAACAAAGTAGACATTACCAATGAAAAATATATACACAACAAAAGCAGATTCCAAGATGGCATTCATCAAAACACCCCATTCAACTCACTGCTTTAGCAGTATATAATCATGTCAATTAAAAAAAAAGAAAGAAAGAAAGAAAGAAAAAGTAGACAATGAAACTGCCTATATAGTTTGTGCTTAAAACAAACATTTAAACATATAATCATTTAAGCATATAATTCCTCTCTGGGGATACACATATCCTAGCAATTTCTAATTTTTCTCAGAAACACAGAACAAAGATCCAAACTTTCTGAGTTTTTAAGGTGAAATTAAATAGCCCTGAACATTTTGAACCAATATAAAATTCTAAAAAGAAATGCGAAAAGTCGTCAACATATAAGATGCAAATCAACACAATGTATTACATTAAACGCTAAAATTAAAGAAAACCCACTTCTAAACTCACTTTTTTCTAGCTGAAAACACAAATAACAGAACTCAATTCCGTCTCTTTTGTCCCCATTTTCTTGGCAACCAAACAGATCGTTAACCAGCAAGATTAAATTAAGTACAGAAAACCGAAAAACTAAGAATTAAAATCCCATCTAGCAGATTTGTACAAACACAAATGTGTTACATGATAGATTAGTATAAAGAAAACAGACCTGAAAAAGGAAGAGAATCGAGTTTGCCGAGCGACCAAGAAAATGTGGGAGAGCTGCAGAGTAGTTGCTTGTGTTTTAAATAAATTTATGGGATAATTTTATTTTTCCCTAAATAATAGCCAAACGCCTCTATTAATTTAGAAAATCACTGAACATCCCAATCATTTGATTAATTAGACAAAATACCCTTAGTCGTTTAAGATAATATCCAAAAAATCCTTATGATCAAATTGATGTTAAAAATCAAGGTTTGACCGTTAATGTAGAAGTGCAAAACTATCAAAGCACTCCTCCATATTTAAAAAAAAACTATTTTTTCTTTAAAAAATCTATTTTATTAAAATAATCTATATTATCCATCTAGTTCATTTAAAAAAAATGGACAGTAGAGATCATATTAAAAATATATATAGAAAAGAAAAGGTAAAAAAGTCAAAAAACATATAAAAAATCCAAAAAAAAATTCTCTATTCATTTTCTCCATCCAAAAAGGAAAATAGAATGAAAAAATAATAATAATAAAGTAATAGAGATATATGAGTGGGAGAGAGAGAGAGATGAGTTTTTAACATGGTTCGTCCCAAAAAATAATGCTTACATCCATGGTTATATTATTGTTGGGAAGGAAACTAAGTTTAAGAGAGTTTCTAATAGGAGAGAGGATGCTGACGAGCGTATAAAAGCTTTATTGGGATTGCAACTTGCCACGATGCCAGATGACTGTTGGTACATACAAAGGACCCTTTATATCTGATCATGCTAAAAGATACTGTGATTTTATATTCATTTACGTAACCTTTGTGATAAAAATTCGAGTAATTATGTATGCTTTTAATATTTATTTGGTGAATATTTTTAGGTAAGACATGACAGGTAATGTTGAGTAAAAAGATGATTTTCCAAGGCATATGTACAAAAATATGGATGTTGAAGTTTAAATGGTAACTAATCGAGAAAATCTTGGATTTTTAAGGAGTTCGGGGTGAAATATAATTGGGCTGCAAGAAGAGATCGAGAGCAAACCACTGGCAGAAGATACTCGCCATAAGAGGCAAGTCTTGGTCGCAAGCGAGGTGCTCATGGTAGTGCCTTGCAATAGGGTGCAAGAATGGATAGTAAGCATGAAACTCGCGGTTGATGTTCACCAAGGCAATCATAGGTTGTGAACGTGAAGAAGAAGTTCGCGACCATTGCTGCCTAGGCCAGTAGCAAGCTGTTGTCATGAGAACGAGCTAGCAATTCAAGGTTGCGATCCACGTGGTAGATAGAGAGTTGGTCCATGTTCGACAAGCAGATCCTATGGTGAATAAGAATCCTTGTTCATTAAGCAAATTCAATGGCTAGGAGAAGAATTTGTGGCCGACATCTGATTTGGAAATTCTAATATAAAAGTTTTCCAAGATTGTTTTCGGAAATATTTTCTTTGCTGACTCTTGCTTAAAGCCCTATATAAAGAGAGCTTTTTTAACATGAAAAAGAATCCAATTCACAAACAGAGAGAGAAACGTACACAGCTGTAAGAGCGAGAGGGATGGGAGAGCTTTGGGCTTTATGGTATGTTTACTTCATGGATTAAGGAATGAGATTGATTGATGACGTTTACTTGCTTAAAATTCATTCCGTAATGAGAATGAAAGTGTGGGTCTCACATCAATTTAGGGTTGTAGAATGGGAATCCCATTCCCCCCAACCCACTTGGGAATCCCATTCTCATTCTTTTTGTAGAGATGAAAAGTCTTCTATACCCTTCTTAAAAAATATATATATTTTATTTGATATTAAAAAAAAATTGCATATTATAATAAAAAATTTCACACCATTAGTTTTCACCACCGATTTCTTAATTATCATAATGGACTATAAAAAATAATATTCATATTTTTTTATTATAATATGCAGTTTTTTTAAATAAAAAAAATGCATATTATAATAAAAAATTGCACATTAAGTTAATGGACTATTAAAATAATATGCAATTTTTTTACTATAGTATGCAATTTTTTTTTACTATAGTATGCAATTTTTTATTTGATAATAAAAAAAAAACTGCATATTATAATAAAAAACTGTACACTATTATAATCAATCAATAATTTTAATTAAGGACATTTTTGTAACTTATAATTAATTCATTCCGATTTCAAAGTAAAGTAAATAGTTCAACAGGAATACTACTGATTCCGATTCCGATTCCGATTTCTGTAGTTGAAGTAAATAACTTATTCTAATTCCGATATTTCATTCCTATTCCTCCAAATGAAGTAAATACACCATTAGTGTAAAATCTCAACTACAACCCCTCAATTACACACATTGCAACAACTTTGGAGAAGGATTTAGCAAGCACACATCACATCATCATCAACAATGGAGACACGAGTCACAACATACTGTCTTGGGAACTAAATGGATCACACCATATTCAATGATATTTTCTTTTTCCTCATTTTTATTCAATTAAATATGTTGATTGATTCTTGATTTGATGATTTAGTTTGTAAATTGGTGATGAACTAGATCTAAAATCTTGAGTTGCAATGTAGCCCTAAAACCTTAAATTCACCTATATAATATTGTTTTTGATTAAATTCTCATTATTGTGTTCTATTCTATTTTATGCTTAATGCTTTTGAATTAATTGACACTAGTTCAATTGATTTAGTAACCTTGAGTGCGCTTGGAAAAGGTACTCATGTTTTAGATCTAAATAGGATGACATAAATTATATAGGATAGAAATATACCTATGTGATTTATGTGGTCATAATGAGTAGTTGATGTTTAATGTGCCTAAATTAACTGATCAGTATAGGAATATAATCAATTAAGTGATTTAGATAATTTCACTCGACCGTTCGGAAAAGACTTGTGGATAGTTTAGAAATATTTAATCAATCACATGATGAGAATAAATTATTAATGACGGAAATACAAGTTGAGTAAATTGGTAGGGTGAAATTGTAACTCTAGAATTATTCTCCATTGGTTGGATAAGGTTTAGTCTTGACCGGTCTAATACTTGTCATAAATAATTTGGGCAATCCTCGTAGAAACAATACTCTACTTATTAATGCATTACTTGTGGACTATACATACATATACGTGTTTTTGGTGTGTGTATTTTATCCATTAGAAAATAGCCCATCACTTAAATGAGCTTATAAAACACATCAAAAATTTATCCACCAAGTTCCTTGTTTTCATACAATTTGATTGCTACAAATAGGAAAATGTTAGGATTTCTCTTTCTTATTTTACATGAAACTATATTAAATACTTAGATACTAAATAAAATTGTAATTAACTGTGTCCATATTTGACTTGTAATGCAATTATGATAGTTTCTAGTTCGGAAAATTTTCTATGTATTATAAGAGTCTTCCTATTTGATAAACTACTTTTTCTTTTTCCAATGATTCATTGAAATAAAGAAATATGTTAGCTTTTGCTAATTGGTAGAAAGTTGTTAGTTTTCAATTCTTTCTCATAGTTAAAGAAATAATGAGCTAAGGATGTGCCATCAACGTTCTATGACTACGACTTCAAGCTATGACATATGCAAGTTCTTTATCCTGAGCTTATTCATTGTCTTGGCACAATTGAACTCGTTTGGTGTTCTTGCTGATGTGTCATGGTATGATGAGCTTTGGATTGTTTATTCTTCGTCTGACCCTTTAAACTGGTTAGCCTATCAAGCTCTTATTGGGATTCCAGCTATTTTTGAGCACAACTCTCCCAGCTTTCAATGTTAGCTGATCCTTTTGGTCGCATTAGAAGCTTGATCCTTTGAGTTTTTGCGAAGCATTTGAATTTCTACAAGTTGGTTCATCTGGTGAATAGCTTTCAGCCACTAACTGTAACCATTATATCCCATTAATGTGATGTTCACCATACGAGATGTTATTTCCTACCTCTTATGCAAACGTGATGTGAGTTTTATCCTAACCACTGAATGGGTGATGGTTATTATTGATTAAATCTAACAGTTTTGACAGGTTCATAAAAAAATGAAAAAAGAGTTGTGTTTTTGTCCTTTTCTCCTTTTGAAGAGCTCTTGAGCATGTGAAATTCTTTTTTTCTTTTGAACTTCCCTTCTTCCTACATCACTGACTCTCCTTTTCTATTTCTCTAAATTGCTTCTGCTTCATGCCATCTTTTTTCATAAGGTAAGCCCAAGCTCCATTCCTTTTTGAGTAATATTTCTTTTCTCTTGGTAGGCTATTTAGTTGTTTGTATGTTCATTTTATTGTCATGATGCCTGAGAATTTGTTTGTTTGGTTTACTTGTACAAAATGTCATTGCTATAATTTTGTCCGCAAAGAAGTCCTTGGTTGACCTTCTTTTTAAATATGCTTTTAGGACATTCAGATGGTTGATTTCAAGGTTTTCTAACTAGCTAGTTCCTGTTCCCTTAGGAGATGCTAATAGTGTAAAACCCAAAATTCCTGAAATTGTATTTTCGGATGAATAGTATTTTCGAGTGAATAGTGATTTTCAGGAAACATTTTTTTTTTAAATTTTGTGAGATATAATTTTTTCGGTGAATAGTATTTTTGGATGAAAACCATTTGTGTGAGTAAATTTTTTTTGAAAAGTGGACCTTGTAAATCAAAAGTTTTGAAATTAGTATTATAATTAAGAAAAACTGAAACGGATCGAAATTAAGTCCATTCAAATAGGTTATAAGTGATCTGAAAATTTATGAATAAAAATACCCTTTCGATGAATTAGGGAATAATAAAGTAATTTAAAGTACTCAGAGGTGTAAATCAAATTCTAGTATGATCCTTGGATAGATCAAAAGTAATTTTGAAACCCATGAAAATAAAATAATGTAAAGTGATCAGATCATAATGCGTAATCATATTTTCGTAGAATTTTTAAATATGTTGATTTGATTATATGAAAGTTTTTGGATGGACCGAAAATTATTTCTGAATCCGAAATTGACATGAAAATTAATTAAGGATTAGAATAAAATTTAGTGTCAAATAAAATTACCAAAAAAGGCATGTATATATTAAATGGTAAAAGGGCTAGTACAAGTGCATTTTAGGAATTGATAGTGTGGATAGAATGTATGCAAGGTGGCGTGAGAAGCATGAAAGAGAGAATGTGTGGCATGCATGGAGGACATGTGAAAAGAGGGCATGAGTGACATGTGGACCAAGTGGAAGAAAAGATCATTTGCATGGATGACAAGTGTTAGCAATTGAAATGAGCTTAATGACAAATGACATGATAATGTGAGGCCTATATAAATGAATTGGAAAGAAAGGAATGAGATGTAATTGGTCAAAGACTTAAACAAGCAAGAGAAACACATTTTTTTCCTTACAAGAGAGGAGAGAGTGAAAGCATTCGATCAAAGGAGAACAAGAAAGGGGAGCTCTCGGCTAAAGGGGGATTCATGACCAAGGAAGAGAGACCAAAGTAAGTTTGCTACCCTTGATCATTCTTAAACCATTCTTGAGTGTTTTTCTAATACATGCAAACCACTTGGAAGGAAGAAAAATCAAAAAGGAAAGGAGGAGGTGAGGTCTTGGCAAAAAGGGGTATGTTTGGCCATGAATGGAAAGGAGAGTAGTAGCTTTGCATGACCATTTTGAAGCTTTCTTTGAGTGGTTTTCATGCCAAGGATGAGTTGCATGCAAGACTAGGAGGAAGGTTTACCCATTGCATGTCAAGTTAAGAAGGTAAGCACCTAATTTTTCATAAAGTTGGTTATGTAATTGATGGGTTTATGTATGTTGAATGGGCTGATGTGATATTTATATTTGAGTTGTGATTTTGCATTGGAGTTTGATGGATTTAAGGTCTCAAAATGTAGATATGAGGTTGCATGTGATGTTTGGTGTAAGATTTGAAAGAAATATGAATGTTGGAATGCATGTAGTTCTTGGCCATGATGGATTTTTAGTGTTTCAAATTTATTTTGGTTGTGTTACCATGAAATATGATGTGATTTAAGATGAGTTGGTGTTGGTTCAGATGCCTAATGATTTGCCATGATATTTGAAGCGGTTTTGATGAGAATGATGATGTAAAACTTGAAAAAATGTGGGAATGTATTGCTTGTAGTGTTCGACCAAGGATGGGCTTGTGTAATTCAAACTTTTTTTGTTTGTTTTGACATGAAAAATGATGAGATTGTGATGTGTTTGCTAGATAAAAATTTGATGAAAAGTTGGTGTTGTATGTGTGTATATAGGTTCAACCAAAGGGGTGTTGAAATGACCCAAATTTATTTGTTTTTGAGTTGAATGGATTTCATGCATGAGAATATGTTTGAATTATGAAATTTAGTGTTGAAATGAGAAACAAAAACTAGGATGTATTATCATGCTAGGGTTCAACCAAGAGAAGAAATAAATTGCCCAAATTGAATTTGATTTATTTAGGTATTTTTTATGCTTGTATATATGTTAGAATATTGAAGTTTGATATCAAAGTTAGAAGTAAAATTCTAGTATGCAAGCTGTCATGAATTGTTTTTGAGTGTATTAAAGTGTTATGTAATTATTTTTGAATGATTTGAAGGATTTTATAAGCTATCTTGATGATAGAATTGACTTGGGATTGAAAGGAATTGTAATTTGGATGTTATATAGTCATTTCGCAACTAAATATTCTTCATAGTTGCACCAATGTGATGCTTGATGGATTGAATTAAGTTTACACCATATTATGTGTATTTGAATGTGTTTGCGATGAGAAAAATCAAATAGGATTGATAGTGTAAAAATTGATGGATATTCGGCCAACATAGGCCAAGATGATGCAAAAATGCGTTTAAAGCATTAGTATGATATTTAGGCTTGAATTGAGGTGTTTTGCATGCTTGAATGTTGAAAAATCTGAATGGAATGCATATATGTGTAATTAGCATCGTTACAGCTCGGAAAGGGTATTTCAATACTCTCAAATAGTTAGAAGTTTATGTGTTGCGTGTGTGTACATTCTAAGCGAAAATCGTGCTTGTGGCCTATTACAATTTTGTGCTATCGCTTAATAAGAACATGTCTTATACTTTGGTCTTACCTTAACTGTAATAACTTGTTTTTCTTAGTGCATGTTGTCTTTTTCAGATGGTTTAGGTATTTGTGCTCCTTAGATCACTGAAGTGGATAGTAAGGTTTTGGCCCCAATTCGCGAGCTTGATCTTTCTAAGAGGTTAGCTAAAAAATTAGTGATCTTGGAGAATTACATGGCTAGTGGTTTTCTCGTTGTTACAGAGTAGTTTTTTTTTTTTTTTTTTTTGTTCGTTCGTTCTAAAAAAGAGTTAAGCCTTAGTTCTTAAAAGGGTAAATATTTTGGGATGGACTACAAACTAAAATGGGTTGACCCTTTTGTTAGGAACACTTCTAGGGGAGTCGATACCTCTAAGAGAGCAACTATTAAGCATTGGTAATCACACTAAAATATATCATGATTTTATACTTAATTACCTAACATTTGCGATGATTTCCCTCAGTAAAGTGCGATATTTGTTGTAAAGTGAGTCAATTGTGAGAAATGGTGATTTAATTGTAAATTTTCAAGGCATTTTAAAAATATTTTAAGATCAATGATGCATGTGTGATAAGTAGAAATGCTGCCATGCAAATTCTTAGAGCTTAAGTGTGATGAGTTGCCATGTAAAAATCTAGAAGGCATGGCAAGACTTGATTGCCAAATTCAAATGTAGTAATCATGCAACACATATGGATTGTCCAGTCCATGTTGGTTGTTGCTATAGGTCTTTAAATTGTCCAACCCATAACACATGAAAGCATCACTTGACGCCAGTTAAGATGGCGAGCTGCAGCAGAGGAGGAAGTTGTGACATGGACTAATGATGTAGTAACAAAAGCATGGTGAAGCAGCAGATTGTAACCATTATTCATGACGCATGACAAGGCAGTTAAAAGAGGCTATGACAAGGACACATCGTAGCTAAGGTTTACCATAGATGGCAAGTTATGTTGGCAAGGCAGCTCCTAGCGATGAAGGCTCATCATAAGAAGATGAAAGCTATCACGAGACACGATGGTGAAGAGACTACTCGTGATCCACACTCCTCATGGACCAAACAATTGCATCATGAGGCAAGCTGGCGAAGGAAAGATTCGTGATAACGATACGACATATCTCAAAAGGAGAAAGTCTCGCATATACGTATCAAATCCATAAGAGAATCTCGCATAAAACATATCAAATCTATGAGAAAATTTCACAAAGTTTTTTCAAATGTGAATTGCTTCAACCCTATTTTGCACCTTATAAATAGGAGCTTTTAGAGAGGGATGCACAACTTTGAACAAAAAGGGAGCCACAGATCCTACAACATAGCCTTGAGAGGAGAGCGTTCGAAGGATTTTGAGTGTGGGGTTGAAGGTTGTGAATCAAAAATAGCCTCTAACCCCAGTTAATTTTCCCATTATTTTCTTTTTATTATTCTTATTATTTTTCAATTCATTTTCATCTCAAATTAATTTTTAACTCTCCTAATTAATTGCAACTTCTCCTTCAACATTTATCTTTCCAATTCAATATTTATCCTTCTGATTTCATATTTATCATCTTTCAAATTTGATCATTATCTCTATCAAATTCTATCCTCATCTATTCCGGAATTCGATCTAATCTCCAACTCTTCCAGATAAATTTTTAATCCTAATCAAATTCTTTTGGATAATCTTTTAATTTGAATTGAACTCTTCTTCAACTAAAATATTCTAACTCAAACTGAAACTCCCCAAAATCTCAAATAAACCTAGAATTTTATCCAAATTACAACTTGACCATATTTTCCTTAATCTGAACAAAATCTTCAAAATTCATGAAAAATATCAAAAATTACCTAAGTTCTCATCACAAAAGCTTAATTTAAGAATACTAAATAATGGTATATTTTTCCATTATCAACATCCACATTGTTGACATTATAGTAAATAGGATACATGTTTGAGTAGTCAAGTATCTATAGTGAAGATTTCCCGTGTGAGTTGTTAACATTTACTTTTGAGGGAAATTTTTCTTTATTATTCCTAACACTCTTCTTATATTTTTGAATTGTGTAAATTGACTTCTATAGGTTTTATGCTGGAGGGAAACAGTATGTTTCGCATCCAATAAACTATTTACTTTGAATGAAAAGTTTGACGACTTTCAAGAAATAATACTAAGCTTTGTGTGCTTTAACTAGTAAAAGGCCAAAATACTTTTCCTTACATTTGTGTGTGTGCTCCGATAGCCAAATTTGGAGCCAAACACATAATTAGCGTATTTGTTTTTGTTCTTTACCCGTATAAATCCATGTCCAAGCCCGGAATATGTTAACCTTACCCTTTTAGAGTTTGAATTCATATGTTGTGACTTAGATTTAGGCAAAAGAAAGGTGCGGGTGAAAAAAATAATAATGTTGGATAAATTGGAAGTTGAGGAGACTGAGACTTGTTGTGCATACTTACAAATGTTTTGAATGCATGAAAATTTTAAATGTGTAAGCACAAGCACGAAAAAGAAAGGAAAATGATGAATGACAAAGAGGAAAAAAATAAAGATCAAAAGCAAAAAAATATGAATTGAAATTGAAAAGTAATCGAAGAAGGTGAAAAAACTTAGGAGAGCTGAACAATCAATAGAAATTCAGTGTCATAATCATTAAATTCTTAGAGCTTATTTTGTGATGCTAAGTTCATTTGAAAACTCCTTTATCCTTTCTTTGTTTTTAACCATTTACCATTTAGCCCTATTACAACCCAATGAAAAGACCTACTAAACTACTTAAGAAGTTCCAGTATTGTTTCATTAAAGTAAACAATGCTTGATATGTTGTTAATATATGATTCTTTCTATGAGGTCCTTTAAATACATATGAGTTTCTATTAATTTATCACACGCATTGTATAATATTGAAAATTTTATTATGCATAACTTCTGCCTCACATGTGTTGTAAGAGTGTTCTTGTGTAGGTTCTAGTGAATTTAAAGAGAGATATCCTATGAGGTTTAGATTCAAAGTGAATTAAATCTTGATACTTGAGGGTTTAATTCTTGAAGATGTGGTGTTTTGGGTGTTGGCTTTCATAAGACATGAGAGACACGAATTGGATTTGTAGGATTACACTCTACTTATTGATTGAGCTTCTAAATTATTAGCAACTAATGTTCTAGTTTGATTCTCTTGGTTGTTCATGATTTGTGGAAAGATGTTTGTGAGTATCATAGCTGGTAAACCCTTTGAAGACACAACTCTTCAAACTAGAGATATCTAGATGTTTAAAGGCTTGTGATATACGCTTAATGCCATCGTGTTTAACTTTGAAAATGGATTTGTTTTTGTTTTTGCTTTTGTTTCTTTCTTGTTTATCAAATTTGCTCGAGGCAGAGCAAGGTTTGGAGGTATTTAATCACATTAAAATATATCGTGATTTAATATTTAATTACCTACCATTTGTGATGTTTTCCCGAGTAAAGTTTAGTATGTATTTAATGTTTTTATGTCTTATTCAGGTGAGCCAAGGGTGACAAATGGTGATTTAATTGTAAATTTTCAAGACATTTTAAAAATATATTAAGGTCAATGATGCATGTGTGACAAGAAGATTAGTTGCCATGCAAATGCTTGGAGTTGTGAGGTGATGAGTTGCCATGCAAAAAACTGGAAGAAGTGGCACTAACCATGCAGCACATAAGCCAAATTTTATTGATAAAATTCATCTTTATCATTGAATATGTTTAAAGTCATCCATAGATACTAGTGTTAGAATTATGCCCTAGAAACATCATGATGAATAAATAATTATTCATTTTTTAAATAAATGAATGTGTATCATATAACATTATCCAATTGTCACTAGTGTACCAATATACATTTTATAAGCTTTTCAATTCATTATACAAGGTATTTGATTCATACATGTTTGAGAAAATACACATGGATGAACATGAATAGAATGTTCATTATAAATAAACAAATGTTTAGCTCCAACAGTTAATGGATCTAGACCATCTACAAAATGACGTTATAATACTGGTAACTTACAAATTCATGGAATAGCGATGTCTGGTTTATCTAGGTGGGAGTCTTCAATTGGATTTAAAATATTAATGTATGGCAATACATTGAACCAAAATACATAAATGAAACCATTTTCACAAAGATTACTATCCAAACAAGAAGTAGCATATCAATTCTAGTGATGCTCATCTTAATTAAGAGAGGATGATGAAATCATACTATGTAGCAGACTCATTTAATCTATGAATGTGTGAGTTCTATAACATGGTCAATACCTTAATAGGTTAATGAGCTCAGTATTTCCGTATGGAGGCAACACACACTCAAAGGAATTTTTACTAACTTATTTGATATGAATATTCCTTTATGAAATTATGTGGGTTTGTGCCCTAAGAGCTTATAATTTGTAAACGTTTAACTCAATAATAATAAAATATGTTTATTTTATCTAATTTATGTGTATTTGTGAAATATTTATTTTATATGAATATCATAAAACATCCATGATTACTTATGTAGTTTCAAAATAAGTATACAAGTGTTATATACAAAAGGATTTAGTTTGAGATAAGTAATTTATTGAGTCTGCAAAAAAGAAACAAAGTCGGATACTTTGTTTGTTGTAAATCTATAGCTATGATTTATTTTGTATTTGATATGATGATTTTATCTAGGATCGTTCATATGATAACATGGAAATAGAGAAACCTTATATAATAGAGATTATATAGGACTAAACTACGATAAAAATGAATTTCTTATTAATATCCACTAAATAAATAAATACGTACTTATCGATCTGATGATCATATATGAATTGATTTTAATTTTGAGTATATTATGGACTTTTATTTGTTAGGTCATATCATTTTATTCACATGGGGGAGATTATCATAGATTTACAGTCAATAAGTTTCGTACTTTGGAGATATAATTTAATAAATGATTGAGAATATTCTACATAATAATAGAATCCACTAATTTGTGTAAGAAATAAATGAGTAGTTTCCTTAAGTATTTGTTTCATGTCTTGAATAATAAGTGAGCCTCAACTTTTTGTTTAGAAGTAAACGAAAGATAAATTCATAAGTTGTTATGAATTAATTGTTTATTGGGATATTATAAAAATCCCACTTAGAAAGCAACATAATTTTCATTGGACTCCCCATTTTATATTAGAAGGGTTGCCTCTTACCGTTAACTTTTCATTTGAAAAGTTAATATTTTCCATCTGAAATTATAAAATGACCAAAATGCCTTTACCAAGATTTTATAAAATGCCTATCATATCATTTAAATTTATATAATGACTAAAATACCCTTTAAATTATTAATTAATAACAACATTTAAAAACCACAAAAAAAGCCTCTTCTCTCTCATTCTTCTATCTGATTTTCTTTTCTCTCTAATTTCCTCTATGTCATTTGTGCTCTTTGATTCTCTCTCGTTTTGTTTCTTTTTATTTTTTCCCTTTTTTTTTGTTGATAATGGCGGCACTACTACAATATAGTTAAAAGACATCGGTTATTTTATAGGCTTTACATTGGTTTTATTCGATTTTGTAACCGTTGTCTATTTGAGCGATGTGAAAAAAACATTGTAAAGACATCGGTTATAAACCGACATGTATTCTTTTAAAATATATCAATTACACATAAAAGTAATGTTATATATATACTAATAGACATCAATTTTATATTAAAACCGATGTTTTTAATACAAATAAAAGAAATTAATTTGTGATTAAATGCAATTTATTTGTTTGATTATTTCTTTATATTTCATTTAGTTCTTATGTAATTACTAAATTATATTTCCTATCTAGTGTATTGTAAATCATAAATTTTTTAACATTAAAAGTGCTTTAATAAGTCTCCTTTCTATTAGAATAATAACACAAATTTAACAATTCAACTAGTACATAACTCTAAAATGAGTCACATTTCCACTGGAATAATAACACATTTAGCAATACAACTAGTATATAACTCTACAATGAGACAACAGATGTAGTAATTTCCAAAACAAAAAGGAAATGTATATCTTAGAAGTTTTATTTCTAGATTTACAAAATATTAATCATCCATTCGAACCTATTAACTCCACATAAAATCAATGTCTTCTCCATTCTTCTTGTAAGCAATCTGTTTGAAAAACGTCAAATTATAGCAAAATTATTATACATTGTTAAATAATTGAAAAATAAAATATAAAACTACATTGGTATACATATACATACGAACGTATAAAATATTAACTCTTCAAAATAAAACCTTATTGACCCATTTGAAACACATTTGGTGGACATATTGCACATTATTAACAAGACATTTATATAACAAAAACACAATCAAATATAATATTTAGAACTAATCTATATGTGTTCAAATTCATATGAACTCATCAAATGACATAACCCACTATATCCATAAAAATTATTCAACCCACTCAATGCACAAAAAGTCAATATATAAGAAAGCACAATAATTTAACTTTCGCACATCACATATCTTATGAAACAAAGCACACGAAGAACAACTGGAAACCATAATCGCATGAACTGATAATAACTAATCTCATTTATGACACAAGCTTGTTATGGACTTGGAGAAAATTCTCATGTGGAATGGTTAACATTTTACTGATGAAAGGCAAAGGTATTGGGTTTTAGTTGGCCATCTATCTAATCAAGTTGAACATTGACTTAAATAAATATTTATTTCATTCAAGCTTATAAACTCAAAAAAGGTCACAACATAAAACATGTAAGGTTGCTTGCAAACAAGCAGTGCATGTACATAAGCAAGAATAGTAGCCTTTAAAAAGTATTGCACTACTATGAGTCCAATGTTGCCATGATAAACATGCAGTACTTGTGTAAACCCTATATCATGGTTATCAAGTATCGATGTGGCCCTTGAAGGTCACCATCCCATTGCACCTAGTGGCTTCCCTTGAGAGTCACATAGGCACCAAAATTGATGAACCCCATCCTCATACGATTGGCAACTCGCTCGGTAACCCCATAGTGGCCTTCCAGTCGTGGTCTGTTACGGTTGAAAGGTTCCCGTGAAGTTAAGTCTTTTACTTTTACTAAAAATCTTTAGAAGTTTCTTTTCTAGTAGAAATGGGTGGGAACTTTTTTTTTTTTTTTTTTAAATATGCATTTGCAAAACAGAATTTATAAAAATTTTGACAACACAACTAAAAATTTTTACCTTGCAAGAACTTATAGAAAACCTATACATATCTGGAGGAACCTAATTCTTAAAATATTTATATGTCATGCATAAATATGTTTGCATGTTTTTTTTTTTTTTTTTTAAAAAAAACACATCTAGTTACAAACAAATGTTATGATACCAGTTTCCAAAAATATTTATAACAAAGATACATAATCATAGCAACATAAACACATGACTATATCCGTCTAGTTTTGGGTTGGAGTCCCTGCAACTGAAGCGCCTGAACTTGTACCTGCACCTAGAGAGGTTTTGTTTACAAAACACAAAATAAAGTGAGCTAAACGAGCTCAGTGAGTGTTATGCTTTTCTATTCAAACTATTCTTTCAAAAAATAGGCCTCCCTAAAAACTTTAAAAGCATTTCATAACTGTTTCAATACTATAAAATTGAAATGCATTTTCTGAAAACCTCATCTGTATCAAACACATGTATAAACATTCAGTATAAATATAATTAATGCATGATAAAACTAAAATTTAATAACATATTGAAAAGCAAGTTTCTTAATTTCGGAAAACTATTCTGAAGCGCTTTTCAAAACTGAATTATAACGTAGCAGTCTGTATTATTTCATCTTTGTAGTAAAGTATAAAAGATAGTGGCAATACAATATATATATATTTTTAAGATATCTCTCTATGAAATAAGCTAACCATTGGCACTTGAATACCACATGTCACCCTAGGTATATAGTAGAGTGTAATTTATCCTTGCTCCTAGTGACATTATATAGTAGAGCAGAATTTATCCTCGCTCTAAGCAACATTTATCCTCGTTTAGTCCATCTATCCGGTTCTACATAGCGGAATCCTGTATTTAAAAGGACACTCGCTACTAGGGGCTAGCCAATATATGCCTCTATGCATGCATGAGCGACACTCTAAATTAAACTAATTGACACAGTTCCTCCTGCAAGTTTTCTTCCGTTGTTAGTAACAGACTCCCTCGACACTGCCATGCATGCTTAGGGTACTCTGATCAGTAACATATATCTAAGATACCAATAAGGCGTATCATAGGCTTACAAAAACATTTCCAAACATGTTGCTTTTCATGGTATAATCCATATTTCACATAAACTTTCTTAAATTCATACAAAAGGTTTTCATATTGAATTTACTTACTTTAAAATCAAATTTCAACATTTCAATGATGAATTTCAACATATCACATAAATTCATTGAATAGAAAATAATTGCGTCAAAATATTTTGAAAGGACACTCACTGTTTCTTAGCTCACATTAACTTACGATTTTGGGTTCCCTCGCCTCTACATTACCTGTGTATTTTCACATTCTACTTTTAGGCAACGTCATAACCAAAATGATTCGTATATGCACTTCCAATATCATACATTAACACATAAATGTCTAACTACCCGAGGATTTTGAAATACACATTTTTCAAGTTAAAACGACCCAAGTTATTCGCATATACATTCCATTCGAATTTCTCAACAATTAAGCATGTGAAACACTTCAATTAAAGTCCAAATTTCACATTAATGCATTAAACATAATTTTGGACCATTTTAACCCATGTTGGCCGAATTCACACCAAACTTTACACCATCAATTTCATTCAACTTTTCTCATTATAATCACACACAACACATGTATAAAGGTGTAAATTCAAGTTAAATTCATAAAACACCACATTTTCACAATAACACAAGCTTGGCCGAACCTACCATCAATTGTCATCTAATAATTTTTTTTTCAATTTCCATGTTAAATCCATTATTAATCTAGCTCATAAAATCATTCAAAACATTCAAAAATAAATATCCATCATTTTAAACCTATCATGGCTGAACCTAAACATCTAGGGATATCATATTTTTTCTTCTCATTTCAACACCAAATCTCAACATTTTAACACATACTCATGCATGAAAATCACTCAAATAACTTAAACTTAACTTGAGCCATTTCAAGCCCTCCTCGGTCGAAACCTACATGCAAACACATAACATCACATTTCTTCAAGTTTCACACTTGCATGCACATCAAAATCACATTATTTTTCATAGCAAAACAACAAAACTAAATTTGAATCACTAAAACATGTCTTGGCCTTGAACCATACACAATTCCAACATCAACTTTCCTTAAATTTTCACACCAAATTCACATGTAACATAACAATCATGATTTTGAGGTCACAAGTCCTCAAACCCAAACATGAAGTCACAAACACTTCATTAGAAATCACAACCCTAACATTTTCACAAGAAAAATCATGGAACTTAAATTCTTACCTCTTTAACTTGACTTGAAATGGATTGATCTTGGTCCTAAGCTTGCATGCAACCTTTAATGACTTGAAAATCACTCAAAAATCAACTCAAAATGACCAAGTGCAGCTGCTGCCGTCCCTCTTTCTCTCTTGGCTGAGAGCTTTCTCTCATTTAAGTGTGTATTTTGTTTTTCTCTTGTGTTGATCGAGTGGCACTATTTCTTTCTTTCATTTCTTTCATTTCAATTATATATCCTTCATATTTTAATGTCATTTGTCCTCTCTTTGCCATGCATGGATCCCGTATATCTCACTTTGCATGACACTCTTTTTCCAAATGTCAAGCATGCAAGCATCTCATTCTCTCTTTTCTTGCCACATGTCACACATGCAATGTATTCTTTCATGCTTTTTTGCCATTTATCATGCATGCATTCTCCTTCTCTCCCACTTGTCATGCCAACTTATGCATACTTTCACACTTTTCGATTTCTTAAAATGCCTTTGCCCGAGTTCTTTTACCATGCAATATATTCATGCCCTTTTTGGTAATTTCTTTGACACAAAAATTTATTTTAATCCTCAATTAATTTCCATGCCAATTTTCGTATTGAAAATTATTTTTGGTCCATCCGAAAATTTCATTGTAATTCAATTAACACATCTGAAAACTCTACAAAAATCCGATTACACATTCGGATCCGGCTGCTTTACATTATTTTACTTCCTCGTGTCTAAAAATTATTTCTAGTCTATTCAGGAATTATATTGGAATTCGTTTACACATCCGGGCACTTAAATTTATTTTATCACTCTTTAATTAATCAGAAGGATATTTTCGTTCAAATAGTTTTAGACCACTTACAATCTATTCGAATGAACTTATTTTTTATCCGTTTTAGTTTCTTTAGTCTCTTATTCTAAAAATTTACGATTTTTGGGGTTCGTTTCCTAAAAATACTATTCATTCGAAAATACTATTCATATAAAAAAATTTTATTATCTCATAAATAAGCGTATAATTTATAAAATACATGTCCGATACACGAACCCGGAAGGGTATGTTACAAAAATTACCCCTTCGTAGTTTCTTACATGGCCAAACATTAATAAAATATTAGCAGAAAACTGAAACCTCCTAAGACATAATTTCATGTTGCAGTTAATGTTGAATTATCCTTATCAGACAATAGGCATATCATAAAAATGCTTACCATGTCTTTCGAAATATATGATGCTCTTGGAGGGGAGTTCCCTTTGTCATGAAATTAAATGCAGTTGAAAGTTGTCTAGTGTCATCCATCTAGTTGATAATCCTTTATCTAGGGCTATCTGCAACTAAAGGTTAAAAATAAATAGAAACGACAATTAACTTACTGTTAGATTATATTCAAATAAAGCATATTTGAATTTAAACCTGAGGCCTTTAAAAAATTGCAAACAAAAGGAAGAAAAAAGCAAGTAAAAATGAACTATGATTAAGTCATGCAAAAAATAAAATCAAGTAGACACTGTTATAAGATCCAGTAATTGATATCGGCATTCAGATAAAAGTATAAGAATGTCTTTGAATAGGACATGCTAGCTCTTCAAAACCAATAAACAAGTACAAATTAACAATCCAATTAGTTAGAGCATAATTTTAATTCAAAAATTCAACTTAAATGACCAATCACTTTCATTGTAAAGAATGCATATCATTTTGCAATTCAAAATTCAGCTTACCTTACCTTCACAAAGTACTCTATCCTTTATTTGGTGCATGATAAATATGAATGATGTATACCTTGGTAGGAGGATTCAAGTTCCCATTAGCTGCCAATGATTGTGCATTGGTGTCGACCCCATCAAGCCTCAATGTTGGCACATTATGACAGGCATCATCCATATGGCTTCTAGCACAATCATCTACACACATGAGTCCACTCCTTTCCTTCAAGGAGGCAACCAAAGGATTGTCACCTTTAAGAATTGTAACATTCAGCTGCTTATCAACACCAATTAAAACCACAAACACAGCAAATGAGGATGATTAATACATTACCCTTGCCCTTAAACGTGAAAATACAAGGAAAAAAAAGGCCTTCATGTTTTGTAAAGCACATTTAGGCATCATATCTCTTTTATGCATAATAGACAAAAGAACATCTCATTTTGAAAGCTTCAGTCCAGTTATTTTCAAATCTACTTCTGGTGTCTAAAAAAGTCTCGGCAAAAATATTTAACGCAATAAAGAAAATAAAAATAATTAATCCATAATGATCACATACCTTAAACAGATTGGCTTCCAAATCAAATTGAGAGCTGCAAAATATAATAAGTTATCAAACACACCTAAGACCATCATCACCTAAGCAAAACTTTCAATATCTTTCTTGCTTTCTTACTCATAAAAAAAAAAAGCAAAGGCAAGGGCATGCACATCTAGAAGGCTGTTATCTACAAGTAATTTCTTGAGTTTAAGAGCGATTTTGAGAGCTAGCTACATGATCCGAAATATGAAATTATCAAGAGTCATAAAAAAAACCTCTATTATGCCTTGTTATGTAATCATCAATACAAAAACTAATGTAATCTCTAGTATACTATACTCATTTTGTAGAATTAGAAGACAATTTCTATCCATAAGAATCCAATGATTCTTGAAACTTCACATTCTAATAGCAAAAATTGAAAAAGTCCTCCCATAAGTAGAGTAACAAAATCCATTTCAAAGGAAAAAAAAAAAAAAAACAAGAACATGTGTACAATAAACATGTGCATTGATAAAATTCAGTAGTTTCACTTATCTAATTCTAACTTGATATGTTCAATTGTAAGAAAATGGAGACCTTGGTCATGGTTAACATTCTGCTGAGAAGAAATCAAAGACATAGTAGTGATCAGTGTGATCACCAAGCCACACCTTTACTTGTAAAATGATCAAACAATCGAATCAATGATAAATCAAACACAATCTTATTCTCCACAACAGAAATACCATCTTCAATCGAACCAAACAAATCATCTAAACATCTCAAAGCTACTATTCCCCTTATAGTTTTGGCCAAATCATTAGGTGATTACGAAACCATTTCAACCAACTCCGAATAACAATGGACAAGAAAATCAAGCACCTAGTTCGACGACATATCTGAACTCAGGAACAGAGACAATAGTAGATTTGAACCGAAGAACGACGTTTGATCTAGAGAGAAGAAACAAAAAAATAAGAAGAAAATGAGAAGAAGAAGATCGCACACTAAGAAGATAAAGAAGAACAAGGGAAAAAGATGTGGTGTACCTAGTTCGGCCGTGCGGAGGAAGAAGATGAAGGGCTTGAACTGCGGTAGAGAAAGTGAGGGAGGCGATGCAGCAGTTGGCGAAGGAAGAAGATGAAAGAGAGGAGCAAGTTGAAGGGTAAAGTATTCAAACAAATATATTTAAGGTATGAGTTTTTTTTTTTTTTTTGTTAATTAAATAGTTAAGGTATGAGTTTTGAAAGGAGGAATGTAAAATATCTGATATCCTTTTAGACCACAAAAACTTAATATATCGTTTTTTTTATTAACTAATATCTTCAATTTTTTTCTAAATCGATTTTTTCAAAAGCCGATTTCTTGCTAGTGATGTTTTTAGACATATTTGTAGTAGTGTGGTGAGTCATTTAGAATGAACCTAGATTATGTTCATCTAGGTTCATGCTAAATGACTCACCTTATCTGGGTTCCAATTGAACCTAGATGATTTTGGTTCAACTAGAAACTTAATGGACATTATCTAGGACAAACACAAATGATATTCATATGGATTTGAATAAGTCGGATGAACATCATCTGGGTTTGTCCTAGACGATGTTCATATGGGTTTGAACAACTTAGATGAACATCATCTGGGTTCGTCCTAAATGACCTACCTTATCTAGGTTCTAATCGAACCTAAATGATCTAGATTCAATTAGATGTTCATATGGTAAGGTTGAGTCTAGTTTTCGATTTTGCCACTATCATTTGAGAGTTTCGTTTGATTATTGGTTGGGTTGTGTTGTTTGCTGGTTGATTGGTGGTGTTGATAATAGGATGGGTTACTGGAGGTAATTGTGTCTTGAAGGTGTTTGATGAAATGCTAGTGGTGATGGTAAGAGATATTTGGTTTGATTTATGCTTGATTTGGCTAGAAAGAGTGGTGCCTTGATGGTGCTTGATGAAATGTTGGTGGTATGGCAATGATACTGTGTTTGGGTTTATGCCTGATTTGGTTCTTATGGTTTATTTATTTTTTCTTATTTATTCTTTGTTCTAATGAAATGCCGATGGTGTTTATGCCTTGTGAAAAGCTAATGGCAGTGGTAATGTGTTTGGTTGATAAAATACTAGTGGTGCTAATGTCGAACCCAATTTGGAGATGGTGATGGCTAATGATTAATTGGAGTTGGAGATTCGATCTCCAAATTTGATCTCTACCATCCATTCCACCCCTAATTTTTTTTCTAAATCTAAAGAAAAAACTTTTTTTTTAAAATTTTTTTTAATGATGTCCACCAATGGAAATATTTTAACTTTTTTGTGAAAATTATTAAAATTATTTTATTTTTATTTTAAAAATTATTTTTATCTCCATAGTTCATCTCTAACATGGACAATGGAGATTTTTTTTAAAAAAAATTTGTGTGTTTTAATTTTTTATTGTTATCAATTAATAGAGTTATTAAAACAAAATTTTTCTAATTTTAAAATTTTAATTTTGTTATTAGATTACCATTTTACTTTGAAATTTTAACACTAATTGGATTTTTAAGATGGTAGGGGTGGTTTATATATTAAAAAAAGGAGTCCAATTATGATTAGTTTACTTTTAGGGGGGTTTTTCATAATATCCCTTTGTTCATTAGGGAATTAATAGTACTTACAGGAACAAGATGTAATTAAAGACTTATAACAGACTTTAAAATCTAGAGCTCTAATTATGACCTACTTATGGAGAATCGAACCATATGCAATGATTATATCGATGGACACTGAAGAATTTAAATTGTGTAAAACATCTGCATTTTTAACACTATAACTTTAGATTTTTAGTAGAGTAATTCTAAGGTTAATAATAGTGAATTATTTAATTAAAGAGTTATTAAAGTTCAAAATTGTAGGTCCATTTGGTCCCTTTCCTAGCTCATACTTGTTGGCACTTTTTAGTTCCCATTTAGTAATAAAACCTCGCAAGTATACGAATCGTATAGATACCGTATATCGGTTGCGAGATTGTCTCCACAAGGATGCGCAAATCAATTACGAAACTAGTCCTAGTCGCAAATAAATATACAAAAACAAGTAGAGTGTATTAGGATTCTTGAAAATGCCTGTACTACCTAATTTTATCTCCAAAGTATGGTGGATGTGATGTTGGTGGGTGAAATTTGAAAGTGAAATGGTGGTGGTTTCGGTTGAGAATCAAGGTGAGAGAAGGGGCATGAGAGCCCCGTTCTTAGCCCTTGAAACTCCAAAAAAAAAAAGGGTTCTTTGGCCCCTTTTTAAAGTTATGGAAGTTAAGACACGAATTTAAGGGTGAAAAGTCAAAAATAACCTTGGTAGCCCCCTTGTACACTAGTAAACGAAAAGGCATACAGCTAATCACGATTGTGGCAGTATCTCGTGCCTCTCAGCACCCATGTTGGTGTGGAAGCACTCAAGGCAGCGCGCTGGTGCAAGAAGGCTTGTGGATACACGTTTGGATGGGGGGCTGACGGATGAGAAAGTGTGCTGGTGTGCGCACAAGGCAGTGTGTTGTGTGCTGACAGGCTGGTCTGCGCACAAGGCAGTGTGTTGTGTGCTGACAGGCTGGTCTGCGCACTGGGGTGGTGGAAGACATCTAGGTGAGCGCACCCACTACTTAGGAAGGTGCTGGCACGCTGGTTGGTGCGCAGGATGGCAGGTGAGAGTGCAAGGAGGCGCGTTTGGGTGCTGGCAGGCTGGTGTGGTTGTTGCGCGCTGCTTGAGGGGCTGTTGGACATGAGAGCATGCAAATCAGCGCACTGCAGGCTGTGAACAGGGATGGACACACTGCCTTGTGTGCTGGCGGGCACAAAAGCTACTGTGGAGGCACGGGTGAGCTGTTTTGGCTAGTCTATACGCTGTTGTGGAGGCTGGTCAGCTGGGATGCACGAGCGGAGGATTGGACCTGGGCTATTACATGTAAGGGCTGTATAGAAGGCTGGTTAGTGTGCAAAAATTGGGAGTGTGGACTGGCTCACGTGCTTGTTCCAAATTCTGTCCATTTCCCTTAATGATGCTTGCTTGCTCGACGATGCTTTCCCATCACTTCTTCACCAAACCTAGGGGTGGCAATTCGGAACCCGACACGAGGGGTCGACACGAACCCGACACGAAAATTACGGGTTAGGGTTGAAGCTTAACGGGTTGGGTAAATTAACGGGTCAACTCGTTTAATCCATTAGCTTATCGTGTCGGGTTCGTGTTACATGAATCGTGTTACGGGTTGACCCATTAACGAGGGTAAAAACGTAATTTTATATTTACAGGGTATTGATGTAATTTCAAAGGTACTATATATATTTTTTTTCTTCACAAATCAGCCCTAGCCGCACAGACACCCTTCTTCCACTTTGACAGCAGACTGCATTCGATTTCGAACAGGAACAGCACCCTTTTTCGGTTCTTCCATTTCGACAGCAGACTGCATTCGATTTCGAACAGGAATAGCACCCTTCTTCCACTTCGACAGCAGTGCTTGACCGTGAGGCGTGACTCGTCAGCAGTGCTTGACACCGTGAGGCGTGACTCGTCACAACACCCTTCCAGATCCAGCATTCCAGCCACTCCCACCGTCTGCTCGCTCATCTGCGTCTGCTCGCTCGTCTGCTCGCTCATCTGCCACCGTCTGCTCGCTCATCTGCTCGCTCATCTGCTCTACTCGCTCATCTGCTCGCTCGTCTGCTCGCTCATCTGCTCGCTCAACCAGCTCAGATCTCGTCTTCTTCATCTTCAACAACCAGCTCAGATCTCGTCTCCTTCATCTCCGAGCTCCTACAGTAGGTAAATATTTCATTTGTTTTTGTTTTTGTTTTGTTTTTTTTATATTTCATTTGTGTGTGCCGTATTCGTTACAACAGCCAAGACGCTCCTCCTCCTGCTTTTGATGAAGGCCAACAGTACTCTCCTCTCTCTCTCTCTCTCTCTGAGATCGCCTCTCTCTTTTCAATTTTTATCACTCTCTGTAACTCTCCTTGTTGGGTTCTGCTTCAATTATGATTAAATTTCACTCTATTTGCTGTAATTTGTTGGTGTTTATTTATATATTTATTTATTTTATATATTATTTGATGTACTACGAGTTGTTCGATTATTCAATTAGATGAAATAGAATGGTCAAATGTGTCTTGTGATGTTAGTGAAACCACTGAATCTATTATGATGTTGTTATTTTGAGTGTTGTAAAAGTGACAGCTTTGATCTACTTTTTGATGTGAATTCTTGCGTGTGCGTGTGTGTGTATATATATATATATATACTGTCATATATACTGTATAAGACATCATTTTTAGAACGATAGCTCCATTTTTTGTTGTTTGATATTAAAGTGACTGTTATATCCTTACTTTGTTTGAAATTTACTTAAGAGTATACATAAATATTAATGGAGGAGGGGGTTAGATTTGTCATGTGAGTTGATTATGAGATTGATTTTCAATTTTTCATGTACAGCTTAAATTTATGGATTCCAACGATATCAATATCAACGATTGGGAAACAAATAGTATGGAAGAGGATTTCGATGAGGAAGGAGATGAGTATGTCGAAGTAGAGACCAAGGATACAGAAAATGGGAAGAATGTCATGGTGACTAAACCCACCCCCAAAAGAAAGCTTAGATCAAAAGTGTATAATTTCCTAATTAGTTAACTTTTAATTATTATCTTTTGGCAGGTTTCGTTTGGTGGATGCAAATCATGCAATCAACTCTTAATGTTGTTGTTTTATTATAAAGGACTACATTTGCGGATATATTTTTTATGTTGTTGTTTTGTTTTTTAATATGTAAGACTATATTTGCAAGAATATTTTTATAATAATCTTTGTAAACATTTGTATTTTTATGGTTTGAATTGTATTTGTGGATGATTGTAATATTTTAGATCCTATGTATTTTTATTTTAATTTTGTGTTATATTAAATCTATAATTAAAATTTAAATGTATTAACTATCATTAAAATTTAAATGGGTCATAAACGGGTCAACTAACGGGTTATTATTCGTGTCGGTTAAACGGGTCACTAACGTGTCGGTTAACGGGTTGTTCAACGACCCGTTAAGAAACGGGTTAAACGGGTCGTTTTCGTGTCGACCCATTAGTAATCGTGTCGTGTTCGGGTTGAGGGGGTTCAACTCGTTTCCTTATCGTGTCGTGTTCGGGTCATGTCAAAAATTATCGGGTTGTGTTCGGGTTGTGTTCAACCCAACCCGTCAACCCGAATTGCCACTCCTAACCAAACCTTCAAGTTTTATGCTCGCTCACCATTTCTGATTTTATTTCCTGAAAAGTACTCAAAAACACGTAAAATCCACTTGAGAATAGTAACAAAGATAAAGATTTAAAGGCCTAAATCACTACTAAAAATACCCTTATCAATATTCACTACAAGAAACAAGAAAAGAAGAATATAATTGGAGTATCCAATTATATGTGTTACACATGTAACACTATTACATTTATTTAATATTTATATAATATTGATTATTTAAATTAATGATTATTTAATTAATAATTATGAATTATTTAGTTATTTATCTACAAAAGATATGGGTTCAAATATTTGTGGCTTCATTAAATAAAGAATGATTTTGAATGATTTAATTTAATAATCATTAGATTTGAAAATGTCAAAGTCAATTAATGAAAATAAATTTTCATTGATTTGGATATTGCATCATCTAATTATGAATTAGATTTTCCAATTGAAAAATGGATAATGTAATTATGAATTAGATTTTCTAAATTGGAAATTAAATATTCTAATTAATAAGGAAATATATTTCCTTATCAAATTAGAAAATCCTAAATTGATTATTATAAAAGGACGTTTTATATTTCAAGTTATTTTTATCAATTTTGACTTTTATATAACTTTCTCACCCTAGCTGCATATCACATTAAAGAAAATAGAAAACCCTAGAAGGCTTAGGGTTGGCCGCACATCATAGAAGGAGGGAAGATGGTTGGCTGAATCTTCTCTTGTGTTTAGGCTTTGTTTGGTATAGTTTCTCCAAATAGATATTTTAGAAGTAGATCTTTTGGAAAAAAGTTATTAGTTGTTTGGTTGTCAATTAAAAAAACTATTTTAAATTATAGACTGTTTAGTTAAATTATTTTTAAAGCACTTTTAGATTATTAATTTATCAAAAAGAATATGAAAGAGAAGAGTGATATATTTATTCTAGAAATGTAATTGCTTCAACCTTAACCATAAAAAAATTAATCAATTAAACAACCAATAATTATTTGATATAAGTATATTTTCAAAACACAGATTTTCAATAAAATAAATATAAAATTATTTTGTTTCTCTATTTTTTATTTTCAAAAGAGAAATATTTATTTATATTTGTTAATAAGGTTTTACATTTTCAATCTTATTTGATTTAAATAAATTTTCAATAACATTTCATCAATGGAATATCATGTGATTTTTCAAATCATTCTTTAAAACAGCTTAATAAAAAAAATAGTACTATCTTTAAAATTAAATATAAAAAACTTAAAGTCTAACAATAATAACAGAAAATTAGTACAAATAACGAAAACTAATTAATTTCGATGCATGAGAAGAATTACAATTTGATCACGTTCCTCATCCATTTCATATTTACGAAATAAATTTGTATTATGCTTTTCTCCAACTCTTTCTCTTTCATTCTCTTCTTCTTCAAGGATAGCTCATTATTATTATTATATGGCTTAAACTCTTGATTATTATTTGAATGAATTCATATGAAATTATGAAGAGCCATTGAAGCAATTACAATCTTCACTTGCTTGCTAAAAGGGAAGTTAGGCATTTGGCGCAAAATCTTCCATTTATTTTTCCACACACCAAATGTTCTTTCAATAGTACATCTCAATGAAGAGTGTGTATGATTAAATATTTCTTTTTTCCCTCTTGGTTGACTTCCACATCGAAAATTTGGAAGATGATAGCGCTCTCCCTTGTACGACCCTAAATAGCCCTTCATGTGAGGGTATCCAACATCTACAAGATAATACTTACCTACATTGACAAACAATTATATAATTTAAAATTGCTTACTTATGAAATTAATATAAATATGACAAAATCATATATATATATATATACACATTGCAATTGCAGTGTGTATAGATATATATACATATACTTATAGACATTGCAATTGCAGTGTGTATATAGACATTACAATTGCAGTGTTTATATACACACTACAATTGCAATATATATAAACATTGCATATACACGCTACAATTGCAGTGTATATATGTCAATGAACCACAATAACAAATTCAATTAAAATCAATTACAGTATATATATATATATATATATATCAATGAATGATAATAATAAAATTAGTTGAAACCAATCGCAGTATATATATATATCAATGAACCACGATAACAAAACCAATTACAATGTATATATATGTATCTCAATAAACCAATAACAAAACCAATATATTTATATATATGTTAAACTTGGAATATTTTCGTTGCTTATTTCAAGGAGTCCACATGCTAATTTGCTTGCTTGATTTAAGGGATTCCGCATTATATTATCCATATTTGATTTTTTGACCGTTGGCTCTCTATTGTTAGCAATCAATTTAATTTCTTACCTTGTGTATAGATTTGTTTCCTTAACAAAGCTACTGTCAACTTGTATATATGTATTACTATCCACATCAATAAAAAAAAAAAGAATGTGTTTTTCCAATCTTAACACTATTTTACATGGTATCAGAGTTTGATTAAAAATCAAACACCGATATATTTTTTTTATTTCTGATTTTTGTTTTGGTAAAATGGCACAAGAGACCATCAAGTCATCAACCAATGCGAACGAGAGACCAGTTGAATATCAGTTGGGTTCAGTTGATAGGCCGGGAGATCAAATTGTATCTCACCCGCTTAAAGGCACAAACTACTCAACATGGAGGAGGTCAATCATCAATGCGATGGTATCGAAGAACAAACTCAGATTCATTGATGGAAGTTTGCCAAAGCCAAACGATAGTAAGCCTTATGTCAAAAATTGGGTCCAATGTAACTCAATGGTAATGTCTTGGATCCTAAACTCATTAAATGAGGAATTACATGAAAGCATTGCATATCATGACACAGCACATGCTATATGGAAAGACTTAGAGGAACGATTCTTACAAGGGAGTGGACCTTGAATACAAGAAATTAAAAGGGAGATTGCCAATACTCGACAAGGTGAGTTATCAATCTCACTTTATTATGCTAAAATGAAAAGTTTGAGGGAAAAACTTGTAGGATTTGCCAAGCCCTACAAAGCAGGTTGTATAGGATGTACGTGTGGAGTTGTAGCAAAAGAAAATAAGGAAGAGCGACTCCATCAGCTTCTTATGGGATTGAATGACGCTTATAGCATCGTTCCATCAAACTTACTATGCAAAGAACCATTGCCATCTCTGTCCAATGCCTATTCATTCCTAGCTTCTGAAGAGATTGCGATAGGAAAATCTCAAGTTGAAGTGGTAGCCTTCAAGGTACAAAGTGATAACTACAAGGGCAAGGAGTAGAACCGAAAGCCAAGGTGCGATCATTGCAAGAAACTTAGCCACACAAAAGAAAAATGTTTTCAAATCATAGGGTATCCACCCAATTTAAAAGGAAATAGAGCCAAGAAAGAACAACCATGACAAGAAAAATCAGTTGTTAATTTATCAACTATAGAGCCAAAAAATGGAGAATAGTAGGGGCATAATGTATTAACAATAAATCATTCAAGTTTCACGCCAAAACAATTTGAGCAGCTAGTTGCATTACTTGGAGAAAGATAGCAAGGAACTTCAACCGTGAACTTTGTTGGTAATGTTTCTAAACCCATAGAAAATCATAGAAAGTGGATTTTAGATAGTGGGGCATCAGATCACATTACTTCAAATGCCATGCATCTAAAATCCATTAAAAAAAGAGTAAGTCAAATTCAAGTCTCATTGCCAAATGGTGACATAGCTCTTGCAAAACAAGCAGGAAATGTACAATTGGCACAAAATATTTGCCTACAAAATGTTTTATGCTTGCCTGATTTTAAATGCAATTTGGCATCAATTGGAAAACTAACACAAGATTTAAATTGCAGTGATATTTTTCTTCCTAATGAGTGTTATACATGCAGGACCTAGCAACCAAAAGGATGATTAGAGTGGGTAAAATGCAAGGGGGTCTTTATTATTTCGATGGGGACACAAAGAATAAGGTGCACACCATCAATAGAAAGACTAATGCAGAAATCTTACATCGAAGGCTTGGACACATTCCATTTCAAAGACTTAAAACTATTTTTAATGTTGATTTTTCAAAAGAAAATGAATTTGATCCTTGTGATGCTTGTCATCGAGCTAGACAAACTGGAAATATTTTTCTTGTTTCGAATAATAAATCAAAAGAAATTTTTGATCTTGTTCACTTAGATACATGAGGACCATATGCTATAAGCACACATTCAGGTGCATCTTATTTTCTAACTATTATAGATGATTGCACACATTGCACTTGGGTTTATCTAATGAAAACAAAAAGAGAAGCACCATTTTTATTTGAGCACTTCACTAGGATGGTTAAAACTCAATTTGATAAATAGGTAAAGAAGGTAAGATAAGATAATGCAGCTAAGTTCCTTTCAAATGGCTTCCAAAAATTCATCTCAAAAGAATGAATGCTCCACCAGACGTTTTGTCCATATACATCGCAACAAAACGGTGTAGTAGAGAGAAAACATTGATACCTCCTTAAAGTAAGTCGTGCTTTTCGATTCCAATCAAATCTTCCACAAAGATACTGGGGTGAATGCATTTTAACGATAGCTTATCTTATAAATTTGCTCCCAATGCCCAAGCTACAAGGAAAGTCTCCATATGAAATAATGTTTAACGAAAAACCTAATTATGAACATCTTCGTGTTTTCAGATGCCTATGTTATGCCTATATTAACCCCAAGCCATTAGATAAATTTGTTGCAAGAGCAAGAAAATGCACATTTTTGGGATATAGTATGGGTAAGAAAAGGTATAGGGTGTTAGATATGGAGAACAAAAGGATTTATGAGACTAGCGATGTAATTTTCTATGAGAACATATTTCCTTTTAAGCAAAATGATATTATGCAAGTAGAAAAAGAATCGAATGAAGAAACAAGCAAGACAGTGCAACTTCAATTTGGTAATTCATCTATAGATCAAACATTGTCCTATGAAGACAATGAAATTCCAATAAGAATTGAGGAGGACCCTGACCAAGAAATTGATCGTGAAGAGCATGTCACAAATAATTCTATAGATGACATTATAGACTTTGCAGTAGACAACCAAATCAGTGAGGCACCATATGATCATGAAGGGAGGCCAACTCGTGAAAGGCGAATGCCTACAAAGTACAATGATTATGTCTTACACCATGTCAAAGTGCCTTAAAATTCTTTTACGAAAGAGTCTATGCCAATCACACTTCATGAGCCAGATAAAACTACTATCTCTATTAATACATCAACTCACGACATGTTGTCTTCGAATGCAGGATATAGGTCTTTAGAAACAGAACCCACCAACTTCGAAAAAGCCATGCAACATGTGGAGTGGCAAGATGCCATGCAACAGGAATTAAAAGCTTTGTCAGCCAACCAAACTTGGAGTTTAGTTGAATTTCCGAAAGAAAAGAAAGCAATAGGTTCCAAGTGGGTATATAAAATAAAATATAACCCTGATGGAACGATTGAATGATATAAAGCGCGCCTCGTCGCCAAAGGGTATACTCAAGTGGAAGGACTCGACTGTAATGAGACATTTGCACCCGTAGCCAAATTTGCCACTATGAAATGTCTTTTGGTCATAGCTACTATCAAAACTTGGAAATTATATCAGTTAGATATCAATAATGCATTTCTCAATGGAGACCTTGACGAAGAAGTTTTTATGAAACTTCTCCAGGGCTATGGACATGTTGACAAAAGCATGCGCGCAAACTTCATAAGTCTCTATATGGCTTAAAGCAAGCATCTAGACAATGGTTTGAAAAGCTCACATAAGCTCTAATCAACTATGGGTTCAAACAAAGTTTATCAGATAGTTCTCTCTTTATTTTATTTTTAAATAATGATTTATTAATTGTTCTTATTTATGTGGATGATTTAATTCTTGTAGGTAACAATAAGGACAAGTGTATTCATTTCAAAAAATATTTACAAGGATGTTTCAATTTGAAAGACCTTGGAAATCTCCACTATTTTCTGGGTTTGGAAATCACACGCACTAAAGAAGGAATTTGACTGAACCAGCATAAATATACAAATGATATTATTTTTGAAGTTGAGGTCAGAGATGCTAGAACTGTTGCTAGTCCAATTCCTTAACAACATGGACTTACTACAGGAGAAGGAGAACCCCTTGAACAACCTTGGATGTACCGTTGATTGGTTGGTCAATTATTGTATCTCACTTTAACTTGACCTAACATCATGTATGGAGTGCATCTTTTAAGCCAGTTCATGGCTCACATCAACCATATATGGCACTAGCCACTCGTTTAGTTCGTTATCTCAAAGGTTCCCCAGACCAGGGCATATTCTTTCCTAGTAATAACACAATTCAGCTTCGAGCCTATTTTGATTTAGACTAGGCCACATGCCCCACTTCTCGACGTTCAATCACTGGCTTTATTACTTTCTTAGGGACGACACCCTTAACTTGGAGATCAAAGAAACAACAAACTATTGCCCTTTCATCTGCAAAAGTCAAACATCGAGCAATGTCACAGACCACCAAATAATTAGTTTGGTTGGTCAATGTCCTACGAGATTTACCCGTTCATATCCTCAAGCCCATCGAGATGTTTTGTGATAATAAGTCAGCAATCCATATTACTAATAATCCAGTTTTTCACGAAATGACAAAACATATTGAGCTCTACTGCCATTTTATTCATGAAAAGGTACAAGCTAAATTATTAGTTCTCAAATATATTGCATCTCATGAGCAATTAGCCGATATCTTCACCAAAGGCCTAGGACACGTTCAATTTCATCATCTTCTTCAACAAATTGGTGTCTCCCATGCACACTCAGCATGCTTGAGAGAGGCAACAACAATGAAAATAACCAACTTAAACACAAGCTACGATGTGTGCTATCTCATCAGCTTGAGGGAGGCTGTTAAACTTGGAATATTTCCATTGCTTGTTTCAAGGAGTCCACATGCTGATTTGCTTGCTTGATTTAAGGGATTCCACATTACATTCTCCACATTTGATTCTTTGACCGTTGGCTCTTTATTGTTAGCAATCAATTTAATTTCTTACCTTGTGAATAGATTTGTTTCATTAACAAAGCTACTGTCAGCTTGTATAAATGTATTACTATTTACATCAATAAAAAAAAAAAAGAATGTGTTTTTCCAATCTTAACACTATTTTACAATATATTATAAATATGACATATAATATTCATGACAATAAAATAAAAAAATTGTAATATCGGTTAAAATCAATTGAAAAAAAAAACACAAAATATAGAAAACTTATTAGTTAGAGAAGAGTTCTCAGAAGTTTTTATGAAATAAAAAGTGAATGAAAATAGAGGCTATGTGTTTATATTTATAAAGAAAGTGTAATAAGGTTATAAGGGTATAAAGAAATTAACAAAATAAAATAGGAGCATATTCGACATTTTAATCTTTTAATAAAGCTCAAAAAGATCTATTTGGAGAAGCTTAAAATTTGAGTTTCTCAAAGTAGACCTTTTTCAGCTTTTTTAATTTCCCAAAATCTCTACAAAGATGTCAATCAAGCGACGTAAAAAAAATCAAGTAGAGCTTTTGACATTAAAAATGTACTTTTGGTTAGTAGATAAGTTGTACCAAACACACACTTAGTCATTAACCATTTTCTTTTGCTACAAATTTTCTTTCGAGAAAAGAAAAGTAAACGAATTCTTCAAGATCGTGCCCGCACGTGATTTCTTAGTAAAGAGTCATAATGAGAAAGATCAAGTGATGAACAATTTGTGAATCAAAAGGGATCAATTCAATCTTCACGCAATGTAAGATTCGATCTTATTTATTTAAAATTATTGAATTGATATTATTAGCGTCTAATAGACATGTTTTTATTTGGAAAAAATTTTAAAATCCATGCTTCCGCTTTAATCATAAATCGATTTTTTCCTTCAGGTTTATGACTAGGAAATAAATATGCAACTAGTCGTAATAGAACAATTTAGATACTTGGAGATATCATAATAGTCAAAATTTTGAAATTAATGTGAATCAAGAAACCAAATTGAGGATGAAATCATATGTGGTTTATATTATAGATATCTGAGTAAAGGTTGATGCTATATAAAATATAACCTATCAATGACAATTTGATAATTCAATAAATTACTTCAATACTATATATATATATGTATGTATGTATGTATGCATGTATTTATGTATGTATGTATGTATATGTATATAGACATATACACATGCACATTTGGATCTTAGTTATAATTTTATAGTGGTATAATTTACAACTAAAAAAATATGAATTACGACAATCAAATTTATGATACATATGATAATTTACATTTATAGAATCCAAAATCAATATTGTCCTTTTTTTTTTTTTGGAGCTTGATTGTTAAATATTTAAAATTTGATTATTTACAAGTGATTTTACTTAAATTGAAGGACTTATGAGCAAAAGGTGATTTAGGTTTGGAAACCCTAAGTGATACTATAAATATAAACTTATGGGTTGTAAGAAACTAAGAAACCCAAGGCAAACTAAAGTTGGCTAGTGTGTGAGAAAAGAGAAAGAGTGTTGTTGGCCCTATGGTTCTTCTTCTCCTTTCTCTTCTTTTCTTTCAAGGAAAAAGAGACCTTGGCTTTTAAGGATTGATTTCTAGATTGCTACACCAAATGTATTCAATTCAGTAAATAACCACACATTTAGTCACTTGAGAAATCAAGAATTAGAACGAAGACTACTACTGATTGAAGTGAAAAACAAAAAATTGCAGAACAGAAAGGTGTTAAAGCTAGGAACCAAGAAGGCTTTGTGGAAATTTTTTGAGTTGTATACGAATCAACTCTTGGTATAGTCTAATCTCTCTTATTTTTTTGAATCTAATTACATATGCATGATCCTTAGGGAAATTATATTTCTTAGGTTTATGTACCCCACCCCTTTTTCTACCTCAAGTCTTATCACTTATTATCATATTTTTCTACTCTTGATTGCTAATGATCATCAAAAAAGTCCTTAGGGATTTTTGTGCATGTTTTAGGATGGTTTTATTATTATAAATCCTTTAATTCGTGCAAATGGTAGGTTTTTTTTTTTTTTTTTTTTTCCGGTTGGCAAAGTAGGTTGCATCATAATGATCAATCTGATTGATAAATGTAAATTAAATTCTTCCTTAAACATTAGTATAATTAACAATATGCCGCACAACGCCTTTATTATAATGTAGCCTTTTGAATTAAATTAAAGGATCAAATTTGGTATGATATTAAATCTTATAGTTGTATATTAGTACAAGATGGTAAAGACATGCTGACGTAATTTACGGCATCAATATCTTATTGGTTAGGGTGGCAAGATTGTCATGCATAAATATGGTTTATAAATCTATTTTATAAGTACAAAAGTTAAATCATCACTATAAACATCCAAATTAATGTCAATAGTACCATTATCCGCTGATAAATAGGATTTACACACATTTTTATAAGTACAGGCTTGTATAACTCTCTTAGCATACAAATTCCTGTAATTATTGAACATCTTATGCTTTTTTTTTTTGTTGTTGTATGTCTTAAGAAAAAACCCATTTCAATTACCAATTCTTGATCAACTATTCTCTCTTTAAGTTGTGCATATGTAAATATTATACTTTGATTTATCAGATTCCCTTCACTGCCACGGTCAAACATACAATGGGATTTTTCCTCTACTCTGTCCATCTTAAGGTCCATACTAACTAATCATTGTATGATCAAACTTGTCTAAAATTTATTATTTTTTTCATTACTTTGTTTTTTTGTTTTTTTTTGGGAGACTATTTTTTTCGTTACTTTATTATATGATGATTGTGTATGTCATGAATAACCTTGACACTAGAAATTGACCTAGGGTTTATGATTTATTTTTTTTCCTCTTTTATCTTTTTAAGTAAAGGGCTTTAACGGGATAAAATTAATGCGTCTACATAGTATTTAAATTCTTCAATTAAACAAGTTATCCGTATTAGTTATTGTGGATGGCAATTATTGTGTATTAGTTTCGATACAAATATTTGGATAGTGAAATCACAATTTTGAAAAAGAAATTAAAATAAATATAAATATACCTACCATCAAATATACGGTAAATAGAACAAATATTTATTGTGGTTACGAAATAGATTATCCGAGCTATAAGTTTAAAATAGATGGTAAGAAGACAACTAAGAGCATCTCTAATGTTATTTTGAAAAAAAGTGACAGGTCATCGATATTAAGGGATTTGCTTCCTACATAACATAAGTATCATTTGATAGACATTTAAATTGAAAAATTGTTTTTCAATGCTTTCATGTATTTTCATTTAATGCTTCAATATTTTTCATTTAATGCTTCCATTTTTTCTTTAACTTAATTAGATTTGAAAATTAATTAATCATTAATTTGTTGACATGGCTCTTTAACATACCCTTAATAAATAGATGGTCATGTTGATAATATCTTTTTTTATTTTTTTGTGCCACCTCAGCTTGACATTTATGAGTAATAATTGCATTGGAGAGGATTATTTTAACTCAATATCTATTCATTCTATGTGGCATATAATTTTTTTTATAATTCATGAAAGTATTGTAAATGCTCTAAGAGATATACATTCATGACCTTGGCTTAATATCACTTTTTGAGTTTTTTTTTTTTTTTTTTCAAAGAATGCTTTTTGAGTTTCATGTCTTGTAAATACTTCCTAAATCATATCATGCCAGACTACCACAATATCACTTTCTTTCACAAATGTAACATGTTTACGTATATCTAATTTATTATTGTCTTTTGCAGAATTTGTTGATCATGGCTGAATCAAGCAGGAAATCCAAAGGCAAACAAAAAATTGAAATAAAGAGGATTGAAAACTCTGATGATAGAATGACAACATTTGCCAAACGTAAATCTGGCATTTACAAAAAGGCAAGTGAGCTGGCCACTCTAACTGGTGCTGAGGTGGGGCTTCTGGTGTTCTCACCAACGGGGAAACCCTACTCATTTGCTCAACCGTCTATGGAAGCTATTTCAAATCGCTTTCGAGGAGTGAACCCATTAGAAAATGGCAACATCCACTCTCTTATTGAGGCTCACCGCAAAGTGAAAATCGATGAGCTAAACCAATACCACAATCAGCTTCTTCGCCAACTAGATACTGAAAAGGAGCATGAGAAGACGCTAAAAGAGAAATCGAAGGGGAAAGAAAGTCAAGGCTGGTGGGAAGCCCCTCTGGATCAATTAAGCATGGAAGAATTGCGTCAGATAGATAAGAATTATGAGGAGTTAGTGAACGACTTGAGCATTAAAGTGAATGAAAAGAGTCTTGAAGGTGGACGGGCCTCATCCTCTTCACGTCCTCCAGAACACCCTCCCTAACTAGGAAGCCAGTTTCTCCATGGAAATGCTTATGACTTTAATAAGCCCAGCCATCATCATGAATCATGATTATGTGATAAGGTTATTCTAGTTATTTTGTGTCATCATTAGTAGTTCGTGTAGACTCTAATACAATAATGCTAAATAATATTTGGGGTAATTAAGATAACATTTCCAATAAATAAATTACATTGCAATTCTACACCAATAACAAAATAATACGTGCACAATTGATAGCATGTGCTTTAATTGACGTTAATATATCTCCACAATCTTGAAATAATACACATTAAATGATTTAACACATGCATATTTGACATATCAATTTGATTGTTATGACTGTAGCCCATCAATGAGATGTATGGCATATTGTCAACTAAGCCACATGTCATTCTATTCTAGAAAAAACTATTCATTTATCTTAATATTTATGAAAAAATTCAATACATATATTTCATTAATTGAACATATTAGCACAATTGCAATAGTTTGGTTATGTAGTGTTGAATAAACAATCACTATGTGAACAATTAATTCGTACAAACAAAATTAAATAGTAATTTAAATAAACACTATATTAATCAAAACTGGAGAAGAAAAGCAAAACTGAAAGCGCTGAACATAAAATCGAAATCAGAGCAACAAAAATAAATTTACTGACTCAAATGAATGTCGAAGATAGAGACTTGCAGTAAATGTGTGCGACGTCAAAAACACGAAATTTCTGCCCCTTCTCTGTGCTTGTAGAGCAGTTTGGGTATGCCTGCTTGGATTCAACTATGATTTCTTGAATTCTAACACTAAATGAAAAAAACCTGACAAACTAGAGTATTATCTGCCGCTGAATGTAATTCGTATGATGTGCAGAAATGAAGTAAAAGTAGAAGGAAACATTGTCATTAGCCTGGAATAAAAGTTTAATTATATATACGTTTATAAGCGAGCTAGCCTATGATTTCTTACTGTGACTTTAATTTTGTCAAACCACCCCCATTCACTTCGAAGAATCGTTAATAACTATATATTTTGTTTGTATTGGAGTTGCCTAAATCTAATGTCATTTAACTTTAGTGATAAAATTCATATTTTCTTCGAATATGTTTAAATTCATCCATAGATACTACTGTTAGAATTATGCCCTAGAAAAATCATAATGAATAATATTTTTTACTTATTCATTTTTGAAATAAATAAATGTTTATCATATAGCATTATCCATTATCAATTGTGTACCAATACACATTTTATAAACTCTTCGGTTTATTATACAAGGTATTTGATTCATCTATGTTCGGGAAAATACATGTGGAATATGGACATAAATAGATTTTTTTTTTTTTTTAAATGAACAAATGATTAGCTCCAACAGTTTATGGATTTGGACCATCTACGAAGTGATGTTATAATACTCGTAACTTAAAAATTCATGGAATAGTGGTGTTTGAGCTATCTCAGTGGAAGTCTTCACTCGGAGGCGAAATAATATTGCATGACAATACATTGAACTAAAATACTGACTTGAAACCATCTACATAAAGATTACTATCCAAACAAATAACAATTAGCATAGAAATTATAGTGATGCTCATCTTAATTAGGAAAGGCTGATAAAATCATAGTAGATAATAGACTCATTTGATCTATGAATGTATGAGTTCTGTTATATGATCAATGCCTTAATAGGTTGGTGAGCTCATTATTTCAATATGAAGGCAGCACACAATCAACGGAATTTTACTAACATATGTGGTTTAATTATCCCGTTGGAAAATTATGTGAGTTTGTGACTAGAAAATCCATATTCAAGTGGTCGTAATAGAATAATTATGATATTTAGAGATATCATAATAGTCATACTTTTGAAATTAGTGCGACTCAAGAAACCAAAATAAAGATGAAATCAATGTGGTTGATAGTAATTTATACTCTTTCTTGATTATAGATCTCTGAGTAAAGGTTGATACTACACAACATATAACCTATCAATGATAATTAGGAAATTCATTTAACTACTTCAATATTTTATTTATATTTCAAGCTTAGTTATAATTTTATAGTGGTATAACTGACAACTAAGAAAATATGAATTATGACAATCAAATTTATGCATGCTATATGTATATGTATATATACAATAATTTATATTTAAGGAATCCAAAATCAATATTGTCCTAAAGCTTTTTTTTCAGAGCTTGATTAGTAAATAATTAAAAATTAATTATTTAACTAGTAATTTTACTTAATTGAAGGACTTATAAGCCAAATATGATTTAGGTTTGAAAACTCTAATTGATACTATAAAATATAAAACTTATGGTTTGGAAAGCATGGTTGTATTAAACTAAGAAACCCTAGGCAAACTAAAGTTGGCTAGTGTATGAGAAAAGAGAAAGAGTGCGTGTTGCCCCATCGGTTCTTCTTCTCCTCGTGCTTCGTTTTCCTATTAAAAAAATGGAAAATGAAAAAAAAAGAGACGTTAGCCTTGAAGGATTGATTTCTAGATTGCTACATTAAAGGTCTTCAATTAAGCAAAAACAACCACACATTTAGTCACTTGAGAAATCAAGAATTAGAAGGACGATTTTTGTTGATTGTAGTGAAAAACAAAAAATTGAAAAATAGAAAGGTGTTGTAGCTAGATCTCAGAATGCTTTTTAGAATTTTTTTGAGTTGTATAGGAATCAACTCTTGGTATAATCTAATCTTTTATGTTTTTGAATTTAATTACATATGCATGATCCTTAGAGAAATTATATTTCTTAGGTCTATGTACCCCAACCCCTCTTCCCTTTCACCTGAGGTAAGACTTTAAAGATATGGATAAAGTTTGGGTTTTATAGCAGGATAGCCTCATCTTAATGGTCAACAGTAGTCACAGTCAATAAGGTGAAGTGTATTTCGCTCCATTAATAAGGAAAATTAAAAAATAATAACAAATTTTTTTTTTCTTCTCTTTCCTTCTCATCACCCTCTCCCCCTAAAAAAAAAAAAAAACCGGGTTCATCATTCTCCAGTTCATCAACAATTGAAAAAAAATAAAATTGAAAAGAAACTAGGTTCTTCAAAATCTTCCCCATCCTCTCTCAAATCACTCAGTTAATTTCTCCCCCCATCTTCAAATCTTTTCCCATCTCTATCTATGTCTCTATCTCTCTCTCTCTCTCTCTCTCTCTCTCTCTCTCTCTTAACTTAACCTCTATCACCAACTCAACCTCATCGGCGATGGAGACTCTTATCAACACCCTATCGTCAAATCTTTCCTCATCCCCATCTTCGTCTCTCTTTCTCAAGTCAACCTTCAATCCCTTTCTTTCGAGCAATAGTGACCTCTCTCAACTCAACCTCCCTCTTTTTCTTTTTGATATATCTCTTTTACTCATATGGGTTCTAATCCACCAATTGGGACGAATCCAAATGATGTTCATCAACATCATTTGGGTTCTTACCAGATGATGCATAGTCTCCAAGTCGATGAAGACCTTTGGGTCTCTTGCATCGACGATTCGATTTGGATGGAGGGAGAAATAGAGCAGCTGGAGTTGCAGGACGGCGATGGAGACAACACACTTCTCTCTCTCTCTCTCTCTCTTTCTCTCTCTCACACACACTCTCTCTCTTTCTTTTTTCTCCTTAGGTATTTTTTGGTACACTTGGAAACCCATAAATCTAGGTTTTATTATTTGGGTTTGATTGAAGATGATGTTTGAGGTTTTTGCAGATGATGTGTTTGAAGATGATGTTTGGGGTTTTTGGTGTAGATGTGTTTGAAGATGATGTCTAGATGTGTTTGTAGTGGGTGGGTATCTAGGGTTGATGCGGTGGAAGATTAATTGATGATGTTCTTGGGTTTCGTAGATAATTGATGATATGTGTGGGTTTTTGTAGATTGTTGTTATAGGTGTTGCAATGTTTGGGAGGGGGGGGGAGGATGGGGGGTTATGTGAGAAGTGAAGAAGAAAATGAAATGGTGGACAAGTCTGGGTTTCTAAGTTTAGAGATGAAGATCTGAAGAATAATGTGAGTGACCAGATGAATTGAAAAAGAATGTTCTAGGTGTTTTTGTGTGTGTGTGTGTGTTTTTCCTTATTTTAGAGATGAAGATTTGGAGAGGGTGAACAGATGAACTAAAAAATTTGTTTCCAGTTTTTTTTTTCTTATTTTATCTCTACCATCCATCTTAAAAGATGTACAATAGAGATTTACTGATTTTTTTAATTTATTTTTATTAAATTAATTTTTATTATTTTAATTTTATTATTATATTAATTGTTATGATTTAAAATTTTAAAAGAAAAGAAAATTAATTTAAAAACTAAGGGCATTTTTATTTTTGTCCTTCAAACCAAAGTTGACCATTAGATTTAACATATTTTAATCGTTAAGTTGGGGCTATCTTGTTACAAAACCCAAACTTTGTTTCCAAGTCTTTAAAACCTTATCTCAGGAGGGTTTTGTGCATTTTTCTCTTTTTCTTATTATCATATTTTTCTTCTCTTGATTGATGTTAATCATAAAAAAAAATCCTTAGGGATGTCTATGTATGTTTTAGTATGGTTTTATTATAATAAAACCCTTAATTAGTGCAAAAGGTTGATTTTTTTTTTTTTTTGGCAAAGTAGGTTGCATCATAATAATCAATCTGATTGATAAATATAATTATGAATTAAATTCTTCCTTAAATATTAATATAGCTGACAATATGCCACACACCACCTTTATTATAATGTTGCCTTTTGAATTAATCAATCAATCAAATTTAGTACAATATTAAATCTTATAATTGTATATGAGTACAAGATGGTAAAGACATGTTGACATGATTTACAGCAACAATATTTAATTGTTTAGGATGACAAGATTGTCAAACATATATATGTTTATAAACCTATTTTATAAGTATAAAAATTAAATCAACACTATAAACACCCAATTTAATGCCAATAATACCCTTACTGCCAATAAATAGGATTTACACCTTTTTATAAGTACACAACTCTCTTAATTAGCATACATAAGATCACTTGAAGTTCTATTGCTTGTCAATTCTCAGCTTTTGCTTGATCTTTTCCTGTACTTGTGCTTTCTGTTGCTGTTGTATGTCATAAGGAAAAAAAAAAAACCCATTTCAATGACCGATTCTTGATAAACTATTCTCTCTTTAAGCCGTGCATATACGTATATATTATACTTTGATTTATCAGATTCCCTTCACTGCCACAACCAAACATACAATAAGATTTTTTTTCTCTACTCTGTCCCTTTTAGGACCATACTAACTAATCATTGTGTGATCAAACTTGTCTAATTTATTTTTTTCATATCTTTTTTTTATTATATGATGATTGTGTATTTCTTGAATACCTTTGATAATTGAAATCGCCTTAGGGTTTATGATTTATTTATTTATTTATCCCTATTTTGTCTTTCTATTTAAAGGGCTATAATTGGGTAAAATTAATGGGTCAACATAGTATTTAAATCGTTTCAATTAAAACAACTTATTTGCATTGGTTATTGTGGATGGCGTTTATTGTGTATTAATTTTCTGACAAATAGTTGGATAACTTTGAATAAGAAAGTAAAATAAAAATAAATATACCTACCATCAAATTTATGGTAAATAGAACAAATAATTGTTGTGCTTACCAAATAGATTATCCGAGCATTAAAAGTTTAAAATAGATGGTAAGAAGACAACTAAGAGATATACATTAATGACCTTGGCTTAATAATATTTTTGGAGGTTCATGTCTTGTAAATACTTCCTAAATCATTAGTCTTCAAGGATTGATTTGTAGATTACTACATTAGAGGTCTTCAATTAAGCAAAACTAACCACACATCCAGTCACTTGAGAAATCAAGAATTAGAACGAAGACTTTTGTTGATTGCAGTGAAAAACAAAAAATTGTAAAACAGAAAGGTGCTGCAGCTAGGTTCCAAGGAGGCTTTTTGGAAATTTTTTGAGTTGTATACGAATCAACTCTTGGTATGATCTAATCTCTCTTATGTTTTTAAGTCCAATTACATATGCATGATCCTTAGGGAAATTATATTTCTTTGGTTGTGTACTCCAACCCATTTTTCTATCTTAAGTCTTTTCTCTTATTATCATATTTTTCTTTTCTTGATTGCTGTTAATCATAAAAAATCTTCAAGTAGTTCTGTGTATGTTTTAGTGTTTTTTTTTTTTAATAATAATTATAAATAAAACCTTTAATTACTGCAAAAGGGAGATTTTTTTTTTTTTTAACAAAGTAGGTTGCATCATAATAATCAATCTGATTGATGAATAAATTTATGAATTAAATGCTTCCTTAAATATTAGTATCAAGGATGGTTTTATTTTATTTTTATATATATATATATATATTTTTACAATAACATGATATAGTTGACAATATACTGTACACCGGCTTTATCTAATATAGCCTTTTGAATTAAATTAATCGATCAAATTTGGTACGATATTAAATCTTATTGTTCCATATTAGTACAAGATGGTAAGGACATGTTGATGTAATTTACAGCATCAACATCTTGTTGTTTAGGGTGATGATATTGTCACCTATAAATATGGTTTATACACATATTTTACAAGACAAAAATTAAATCACCACTATAAACATCTAATTTAATGCCAATAGTACACTCATACATAACTCTCTTAGCATACATGAGATCATTTGAAGTTTTATTATTATTGTTTTTGTTGTCAATTTGCTACCTTTGTTTGATCTTTTCATGTATTTGTTGGACACCTTATATTTGTTGTTGTTGTATGTCTTAAGAAAAAAAACAATTTCAGTTACCAATCCTTGATCAAATATTCTCTCTTTAAGTCGTGCATACATGTATATGTTATACTTTTATTTATAAGATTCCCTTCATTGCCACAACAAAACATATTTCCCTCTACTCTGTCTCTTTTAAGAATCATACTAACGCTTCGTTTGGTACAGTTTGTCTAATAGATCTTTTAGAAGTAGATCTTTTGAAATATATCTTTTGGAAGAAAGTTATTGGTTGTTTGGTTATCAATTAAAAAAGCTCTTTTAAATTATAGACTATTTGATTAAATTATTTTTAAAACAAATTTAAATTATTAATTTATCAAAAAGGGTATGAGAGAGATGAGTAGTATATTCATTTTAGGAATATAATGGCTTCAACCTCAACCATAAAAAATTAATTAATCAAACAACCAATAATTATTTGATGTAAGTATATATCAATAAACCAATAATAAAACAATTGCATTATATATATATATATATAACAAATATAACATATAATATTCATGATAATAAAGATTAAAATAAAAAAAAAAAAAAAAAACAAAACATAAAAAACTTACTAGTTAAAGAGAAGTTCTCAAATATTTTTATGAAATAAAAAGAGAATGAAAGTAGAGGCTATATGTTTATATTTATAAAGAAAGTATAATAGGGTTATAAGGGTATAAAGATATTAATAAAATAAAATAGGGGTATAGTGGACATTTTAATCTTTTAAAAAAAACTCAAAAAGATCTATTTGGATAAGCTCAAATTTTGAGTTTTTTCGAGTAGATATTTTTCAGATTTTTTAATTCGCCAAAAGCTCTATTGGAATGTCATCAAATGATACAAAAAAAAAAAAAATCAAGTGGAGCTTTTGACATTAAAAATGTACTTTTGTCAGTAGATAAGCTATACCAAACGTACATTAATTAATGGTTGTATGATCAAAGTTATTTGAAATTTATTTTTTCATTACTTTATCATATGATGATTGTGTATTTTGTGAATATCTTTGATACTTAAAATCGACTTAGGGTTTATGACTTGTTTTTTTTCCTCTTTTGTCTTTTTAAGTAAAGGCCTCTAATTGGGTAAAATTAATGGGTCTACATAGTATTTAAATTACATGAATTAAAAAAAAATTATATTTCTCAAAAATAATAAAAATAAAACAAGTTATCAGTATGAGTTATTAAGGATGGGATGATTGTGTAATTAAATTTTTACTTAAAATATGAGTGTTTTATGGGTGGCACTATCGACTCCTATTGTTTAATATATATACTTTTAATAAAAGGGTATGAGAGAGTTTTGGATATTGAAACCATAACTTTAAATAAGAAATTAAAGTAATATAAATATACTACAATCAAATATATGGTAAATAGAACAAATGTTTATAGTGCTTATCCAATAGTTTATCCGGGGAATAAAAGTTTAAAATAGATGGTAAGAAGACAACTTAGATATACACAGTCACGACCTTGGCTTGATAATAGTTTTTGAGTTTCATGCCTTGTAAATACTTCTTCAATCTTATCGTACCAGACAAACACAATATCACATTCTTTCACATATGTAACATATTTGCGTATTTCTAATTGATTATTGTCTTTTGTAGAATTTGTTGATCATGGCTGAATTAAGCAAGAAAACCAAAGGCAAACAAAAAATTGAAATAAAGAGGATTGAAAACTCTGATGATAGAATGACAACATTTGCCAAACGTAAATTTGGGATTTACAAAAAGGTAAATGAGCTGGTCACTTTAACTGGTGCTGAGGTAGGGCTTCTAGTGTTCTCGCCAACGGGGAAACCTTACTCGTTTGCTCACCCATCTATGGAAGCTATTTCAAATCGCTTTCGAGGAGTGAACCCATCAGAAGGTGACAACATCCACTCTCTGTTTGAGGCTCACCGGAAAGTCAAAATCGATGAGCTAAACCAATACCACAATGAGCTTCTCCGCCGGCTAGATACTCAAAAGGAGCATAAGAGGACGCTAGAGGAGATGTCTAAAGGGAAAGAAACTCAAGGCTGGTGGGAAGCCCTTCTGGATCAATTAAGCTTGGAAGAATTGCATCAGATGGATATGAATTATGAAGAGTTAATCAAGAACTTAAGCATTAAACTGAATGAAAAGAGTTTTGGAAGTGGATTGGCCTCATCCTCTTCATGTCCTCCAGAAAATCCTCCCCAACTATAAGGAGCCAGTTCGTCAATGGTAATGTTTATGACTTTAATAAGCCCAACCATCATCATGAATCATAATTATGTGGCACGTGTTATAAATCAATTGTGTGGATGCCACCTTTGAAATTCCATAACCTTCATTATTATCTCTCAATAATACTGTCCTTAATAGTGCTTTAATATGATATGTAACTTGAGACTTTTTTATTATCTCTACTTATGACTCTTAGCCTACAAATAAAGGATACATGATATGTATTGTTTATTCCTTCTACAAATAAAATGAAAGAATTGGAAATTACTCTTTCCCTATATTTCTCTTGTGGTTTCTTATTTTCTTTTTCTAGTAATTTGCAATATTTTGATATTGCACTTGTTTTATAACACATTATCAGTAGAGTTCTAACCATTTGTTTTAAATCAAAATAGAATTTGAGTCAAACAGATTTTTGTGTAATATTTGCTTATTTCTCTTTTATGTTATTGGTATATAGTGCTTTAAAATGATTTATTTAGCACTCTTTGTTTCTGCTACGTTTTATGGATTTAGATGTTTATTATCATGAATTGTGTTTCTCCTACTTGGTCTATACATATTTTATATTCTTAGTATTCTTATGATTATTTATATATTTGGTTATAAATTAATATTACGTTATCTGATAGGTTATGCTTTCAATTCTTTATTAACTTAATCATTTGTTTGTTTATACAATAGATTGTTCCTTTCATCAAATATAATTTTGCTATAACGTTGATAAGCTTTATTATATGTTAGTTTTCTTTTTACTGCAAATCAATATATTGATTATATGCTAACGAATAGTTATAGCACTATTGTTAATATATCATTTATAAACTCTATTATATTTGTCATCATGTCGAACCTAATAAAGCTCAAGTTCATTGCCCTTGATATTTTTGGCAATAATTATTTGACATGGACTCTTGATGCAAAAATTCACTTAGATGCCATGAATCTTAGAGATATAATAAAAGAGGGGAAATAAGGCATCATCGCAAGATTATGTAAAGGCAATGATATTGCTTCGCCATCTTCTCCATAAAAGTTCTTTTATTTAAAAAAAGAAAAAAAATTGAATATTTGATAGTAAAAGACTCATACATCCCTTGGAATAATTTCAAAGAAACGTATAACTATCAAAAGATCGTAATATTTTCAAAAACTCACTATAATTGAATGCATCCATGGTTGCAAGATTTCAAAAGTATAAGTGAGTATAATTCCACAATGTTAAAGATTACTTCTTGATTAAAATTCTGAGGAAAAAGTGTTCCTGATGAATATATATTGAAAAAAAAAAAAAAAACCATAGTATTTTCATGCCTCTTGTTATGAGTATTTTTTGGACTGCAAAAATGGGCTGGTAAAAGCCCAAAGAACCAATCAAACAAACTGACCCAGCTCTCAACTCCTCAGCATCCAGCTCGTAGCTCGCAGCTCTAGCTCATAGCTCGCAGCTAGCTACCTCCAGTTCAGCTAGCAGGATGGAGCTCTTAGCTCTCAGCTAGCTTAGCCTCCAGCTCGCATCTCTCAGCTAGTTACCTCCAGCTCAGCTAGCAAGATAGAGCTCTCAACTCTCAGCTCCTCAACCTCCAGCTCGCAACTCTCAGGTCTCGTACTAGCGAGCTCCATGCTATTCCAGATCCCGAGGAGCAATTAATGCAGTATGACTATGACAGGGTTGTTAGTCAATACAATAAATGCTATGTCAAAGTAGTTGATTTCTTTACGTGTACATCACTCAAGTGTAATCCCCATTCCTCTATAAATAGGAGGGAGAAATTCATTGTAAAGGGACGAAGATTTTTAGTATTACAGTCACTCTAAAAAAATACATTGAGAGTGACCTATGGATGTAGGCCCCATTGCCGAACCACGTAAAAATCCATATGCATCTATCTTTTGATCTTCTTCTCTCCTCTCTTTGGTGTGCTCTTTGATTACAGGTATTGAGATTGGGATCTTCGGTTGACCGTTTCCGGACGTCGATACCTCTAATATGCTAATGTAATAGTAGTATTGAGAATGATGTTTTTTAAAAAAAAAAAAAATTCTGAGTTAATATTATTACATATTCTCACCAAACAAAGTAATAAACTATTGATGAAAAATCATCAATCCCGCCCAAGGGATCAACATCATTCCCTGAAGTGAATGTTGCATTTGTTAATGATCCTGAGCATGGTAGTGGGCACTTGTTGTAGATGTGGCATGAAATGACATTATAGGTGTATATGTTTTACATCAAAACATCTTGTTGATCTTTACCAAGTTTTTTAAAAGAAAAAAGAAAAAGAAAAGGCGTACAAAATAAAATTTGTGTGAACACCATGATTTTATGGATTTGAAGTACTTAGATGTTGTAAATTTCTCTAAAAATGATGATGGAAATTTTAGAATTCGATTGGCAATGGAAACATCAATGTGATTTAAAAGGATGTTCCGATAATAAGCTATTCTCAAGTGTGTTGTTTTCAATGTGTATTAAGTTTCAGTTTGTTTTGTTTTTTTATTTTATTTATAAAGAAATATGGTTTTGATTGATCACATGACTAATGCTAAAGTCAATGATGAAGTAAACAGTGAAACAACACACATCATACTTAAAAGATAAAATATATTTTCCAATCTTGTATTGATTTAATCTAATGTTAGTACAATATTTGGTTTTGTAAACCTTATTGAAGGTTCTAAAAGAGCTAATATATTATTGTTTGCTGGCACAAAGTTTATAATTAATGATGCTATGTTTGATAAACATAATTTATATATATTTATTACCCTTAAATATAGATTTATTAGTCTAATTTTATGTTAATTAATTGTGTTTTTGGTGAAATAGGAATAAAGGAGGATTTATGTGTTGAATGAGGAAAAGTTATAATTTTTGTCAAGTCAAAATTCAAGTCAATTAAGGATTCAAATCATGCCCAAAATATTTGTCAAACAATTAAGAAATTGGTTGAGACAAGAAAATAAATCAATAAAGAAAAAAGACAAATTTGGAACAAATCAATTTTAAGTTATTTTTTGGTGCTTAAAAAGGAAGCAAAGGAGATAGCATTGAGGAGTTACCCTGACAGGACCCTTCCCAGACCTTATCTAAGCTCTTGTCTGGAGGATTCTGCCGGGCACTTCAACGGACTCATCAAACCCGACTTGTCGGATCGAAGACATCCGAGAAACGAACCCTAACTTTTTCTCCGGTTTACTCGTTAAAACTTAATGATTTGAATTTTCTGTAATTGGTTGGGAGTGATAAAATTTTTTTCGCTTTTCTATTTTAAATACTTTTTATAAAATTTTCGGCAGCATAACGACTGCATTTTTTATAAAACCAAAATTTCACCTGTAATGAAAATACACTTCTACTATATCTGATCACCTCCCAACTTCTTTATTCACAATTTCCACAATATAAGCAACTTATAATACAATGTATAATCATATATCATATGAAGATATAAGAACCATTAAATATTTATAACATACGGTTTTAATTACATGTGTATCTAAAAAAAAATAATATAATCAATACATTACAAAGTTCAAATAATATAATGTCGTGGAGACTCGACCCACCTATACAAACGCAAAACAATGTCGATGTCTCGTCTGGCGGTGACACGCAATGAAACTAAATAAGCTACAAAATAAACAATAAGTTAGTGCAACAAAGATATATAAATATCACATACACTAACATAGTCATTTACTATTTATTCAAGTTTTATAATTTCTTTAAAAAAAACCCCCATGTATATCCTTTAAACATTCTAATCATCACGGGCGATTTTAACTAACGTCAATGTGAAGCTTACTGAGGTATCTCAACCACTACGTTACGGAATTTACTGCATCGTACGTAGGGCGCTAAATCTTATCACTGAGCAACTACAATGCGGGATTTTCTGCATCGCAAGTGTAGTGCTAAAACTCTAGGCAACTACGAGCGGAATTTACTGCATCGCTTCGTAGCGCTAACTGTTAATTAACCAACTACGTACGGAATTTTCTGCATCGCAACGTAGCGCTTATATTTTCTAGGAAACTGAGCAACTACAGACGGAATTTTCTGCGTCGTCTCGTAGTGCTAATTTCTCTATACTCTGAGCGACTACGGACGGAATTTTCTGCGTCGTCACGTAGCGCTAACTCTCATAAACTCTTAAGGCATATACATGTATTTTATAATCAATTTCTTCAAGTGCAAAAGCACAAAACTCATTAGTTTTACATCTTCTGAAAACTTTCTCATTTTACTCTTTCTATAACAACTTAGTATTAATTTCTAGTACAATATAGATTCCATAGGAATCCATATGCTTAACTTGAGCATTAACATTGAAAATCCTTTTCATTTTCATTTCTTACTTAGTTACAATATCCATTACGAATAATCATGAATTGATATAGAATTTAAACACTCATAAGTGGCGAACCATTTACCTTAAGGCCGCGTCAAGCGTCTCGATGAGGCTCCTGGACGCCGCTCACGCGCTTGTCACCTACACAACATGATCTCATCATTACTATTAACAAAAACCTCCATTTCTCAACTATATGCTAGAAATTCCCAACTATGCCCAATTCTCTCTATATAGCTTCTAACTCGTTTCTGAATCAACCGAGACTCTCAAATCCCGATTTTTGTAGAAAAGTTTTAGTTTTGACCCCTAGGGATATCCCCACACGGTTCGTTTACTTGTCAGAGGCTTAAAACGAAAAATCACAATTTTATTTAAAATGGACAGCCCTTGACAGAACAGACGATAACCTGCTGCTCGGGGCTCCGTTTTCCTTCGTTCTTTTTCCTATGGCTCACTTATATCACATTCTAGTCACACGACAAATTTCATTGAGAAATATTATCGTTTGCTATGTCAAATCTAAGGAAAACGTCCGTTTTGGACACTTTCGGACGCAATTTAATGCACGTTTTGTAAACTCTTGGTTTCGGATTAGCGACATTAGTTTTTCTTCCACAACTAAGCTTCATTTAACTAATAATGACTAACTAAACTCATTTCATGCTATAAAAATTGCATTAAGCTAACCGTTTCACTTCTCAAAGCTCTAACGGCACTATATTGTGCATAACTTGCACAATTTTTATCGGATTCGATCCGTTCCAAAACCTATGGTTTTCCATGGTTCCTAGGCATCATTTGAGGTGTAGAACACCCCCAAATAAGCCAAATATGGTCAGGTCTCCTCTAGCTCAAATTTGAGCTCGGGTTCACCAACATTGTCAGATTTCCCCCTTTTGCAACTCTAACTCTCCTCTAACTTTTCCAACCTCTTTAAGGCTTGAAATTGGTTTCAAAACCATCTAATTTCAAGGTCTAACTACTGCCCTTCAAGTCTCTAATACATACATAAATCTAACTTAGTCATTAGAGTGCTCAAACTTCACTCACAACTTCTATCAACCACTTGGTGTGCATAAAACACTATTTTCGGTTTCTATTTTGAGGGAGGATATAACAGCCCATTTACATCATTCTATGGCAGTTATTACACTCAAAACTCATCATTGATGATTCTATAACAATCATATAAGGTTCTATTAAGGTTTGAAGAGCCATCATCCAACAAATCAACAACAATTAAAATCAAGAAGCTGTCATCACTGCATTTCTGTTTCAGCAGAAAAATAACAGAGAAATAGGTTGTAATCTTACTTATTTCTTAGCTTAGGGGGTTGAGAAGAGTCTTGGAAGGATGTTTGAGGGCTTGGAAGGCAACTTGGGTGGTGGTTCTTCTCCCTTCTTTCCTGGCCGACCAGCCTTGTCGCGGTTCTGCTCGCGATTGTGCTCGCGGATCTGCTCGCGACCAGCTCGCGTTTCTGCTCTGTTTCTCACGACCAGCAGCTGCTGGTGCTTCTTCTCCTTCGTGTCTCCTCCCTCTCCTCTTCCTTTGCTGCCCAGCTTGCTGCAGTTCACGGCCAGGAGCTTCTTCCCTCGCGAGCTGCTCTTGCGCGAGCTGTCCTGCGCGTCTGGTTCTGCTTCTGCTTCCACGTCTGAACTGTTTTGGTTCAGCTGCTGTCTCTTGCTCGACCAGCAGCTACCTTGCTCTCTTCTTGCTTGCTGGTTGCTTCTCTTCTTCTCTTCTTGGCCTTCTCTTCTGGTTCACGCTACTCTCTCTCTCTTTCTCGCGATTCTTCTCGGTTCTTCTCGGCTAATGACTGAATTGTTTGTGATTTTTGCTGAAACAAATCAGCTAAGGTTTGATTATATAGTCATCAACTCTTCTTAATTACATCTTGTCCCAACTCTCTTTAATTTCATCTAACTCTCATTTCCTTTCTTTGATTCTCAAATTAGCCCATCTATACTTGTTTTAATTCTCGTTTCGTTAACATTTTCCTTCGATCGTCAAGATTGAATTATTGATCTTAACTCTCTCTTTTTAATCGAATTTTAAATTCGAATTATCATTGATCACTATTATAAAATCCTAACTTGGATTTTATTAATATGCTACTTAGATTTTCATAGCCGACGATTTTCGTCGTACTCTTAATTTAATGCTTTTGGAGGTCATGAAATTCAATCAATTAAATGTAGAGAGTTATATTATCTCTCTAACTTAGTTTCTAACATTGGGACTTAAGAAGTCGGAGCTAGGAGTTTACACACCCTGTCAACTTTTAAAACACAGGAAACAAATCAAGAAAAAAAGAACAAAGTTGTAGATTTTAAGAGAAAATTCAAGATTCGCTGAGTAGTTTTATGGAAAGACAAAAACAGTGTCTTAATTTAGCAATATAGAAGCAGTTTTCAGTTTACAAAAAGAGACTAGCGACAACAATATAAAAGAATGGAAAAGGAGCAGCTATAGAGACTTTTGGAGGAGAACGTAAGACAGTAGCAGTCATCTCAGGAAGAAGCAATGTAGTAGCTATTTTTGGAGAGAAATGCAGCCACAATTTCAACAAGATATTGGGTTTTAATTTTCTTCTTATTCTTGCTATCACCATGATTGCTTAATTTTCTTTTTTGAAGTGTAAGATGAAACCATATTAACTTTGTAATGATTTTGCTCTTGAATATTATTCTCAATTTTATTTTTAATATTTAATAATTCTTAGTTTCATTAATTGATAAAATAAAAATTGTTTCACCTTTAATATCAAGTATTTTTGATAGTTACAAAATTATTTTATTAATTTGACTTTGAATTGAAAAAGGTTTAAATATAAGATTTTTAGTTATGTGTTTTTCAATATTGGATACATATAATGCTTAGATCTTATAAATTTCAAGTATTGAAATAAGAATTTATGTAAGATTTATTTTTTTGAAGCTTAACGGACAAATCCTAAGAAAATAACAGATTGATTTCAAATTGTTTCTTTAATTTTTGAGAATAATTTTTGAATAGTAAAATATTAGAAGTTGATAACAGTGGATTCTAAACCTCAGATTTCTCATTCATTGCTTGAGTTTTGCAACTTAATCTTGTCTCATTGATTTATAATTTTATTTTCTTTAGTTTTAATTAATTCTCAATTTATAAACTTTGTTAACTAGATTAGAATTAGATTTAATTTGGATTTAGATTAATATTTTCTCAATCTCTATTGGATCAATCTCGTACTTACATAATCTATTCTACAATAGACTCGTGCACTAGCGAGTACTAAAATTTGCATAACAATGTTTTCTAGTATATCAAAAAGAAATCTACTAAGTTTTAAAGACAAACGTCGTAATGGTTATTAGAATACAAAAAAAGTTGAATATTTTTATATTATGTTTGTTGTCTCAGGAAGAAACATATATTGGAAAAATTACCAACATACTCTTCTTAACTGCATCATACGTTTATAAATCTTATGGAACACTATATGGTGATGAACCAAAAGTCATTGAATTCAAGGATTTATATTGTTTGGCATGACCGTTTAGGTCATTTGGATTCGATAACGATGCAAAAAATTATAAAAAAAATTCACATGGATATCGTTTAAAAACTAGAAGATTATTTTGTGTAAAGATTTTTTATATGTTACTTGTTTTTAAGAGAAACTAATTACAAGGTCATCCCTAATGAAAGTTACAATTGAATCTTCTACATTTTTAGAATGAATTCAAGAAGATAAATGTGAATCTATTAATCTATCATGTGGACCATTTCAATATTTTATAATATTGATAGATGCATCAACACGTTGGTCACATGTTTGTCTATTATTTACTCATAATATCGCATTTGTGAGACTTCTTGCTGAGATAATCCAATTATGGCCTAATCCTCGGATTATATATAAAATCAAGAAAATTTATCTTGATAATGCTAGAGAATTGACATCTCAAATTTTCAATGAATATTGCAAGTCAATTAGGATTACTATTGAACATCTTGTTGCTCACACACACATACAAAATGGGTTAGCAATTTTTTTTTTTAATTAAAAGGTTTAAATTAATTGTTAGACCATTTACTTATGAAAATAAAGTTGCCTAGTTTTGCTTAGAGGAATGCCATATTACATGTTGTAGCATTTATTCGCATAATGCCAACTACATATCACAAATAGTACTCCTCATCGTTACTTGTTTCTAGTTAAGAACTTGATATATATTATCTAAGGCGAACTTGATATATATTATCTAAGGTTTTGGTTGTACGATATATGTTACAATTGCTCCACCAAATCCACTAAGATGGGTCCACAAAGAAGATTAGGAATTTATGTTGTATTTGAATCCCCGTAAGTTATCAAATATTTGAATATCCTAACGGGTGATATTTTCATAGAACGGTTTGCCAACTGTCAATTTGATGAGATAGTTTTCCTAGCATTAAAGGGAGAGAAACAACAATAGAAAGAAAATTTTTATAGAATATATCATTATTATCTAATTTTAATCCTCATACAAATAAGTATGAATCGAAAATCACTCACTAATATAAAAGGTTGCAAATAGTTACTGGATACATTTACTGATGTTAAAAAAGTGACAAAGTCACATATAGCAGTTGTTAATGCTTTTGCTTTTATAAAGTTTCTAGTAGGACAAGTTGCTATGTGCTAGAAAATGAGAGTGTGGTATACCTTTCGGTTCCAAGGATAAAATTCCTAAAAAGTAGAAGAAGCAAAATAAGCGTTGACATTTATGAAGTTATTAGTACTCTTAAAGAGTCCATAATAGAAATAGTTGACATAATTGAACAAATAACCCTAGAAAAGATTCAAATACCTGAAAATAAAGATAATGAAGAAACCTTAATAAGTTATGTCACTTCAAGGAAAAAGATGGAATTGAAAGAAAATTGATGTTGATAACATATTTGCATATGTAATAGCTTTTGATATTACAAAAGAAAATAAGGATGTTATACTGAAGTCTGTTGATGAATGTCAATGTAAAATCGATTGGCCAAAATGGAAAAATACTATCCAAGAAAAATTACGTTTATTTGAAAAACGCCAAGTCCTTAGACTTGTTGTCCAAACACCTAAAGGTATGAAATCTCCGTTGATGAATGTCAATGTAAAACCGATTGGCCAAAATAGAAAAATACTATCCAAGCAAAATTATGTTTATTTGAAAAACGCCAAGTCCTTAGACTTGTTGTCCAAACACCTGAAGGCATGAAATCTATAAGCTACAAATGAGTATTTGTGTGAAAATGTTGTGAGAAAATTCAAGTTGTGAGGTACAAAGCACAACTTATAGCACAATGTTTCTTATAAGAACTTGATATTGATTAGAAAGAAACTTATTCTCCAGTGGTGGATGCAATTATATTTAAATTTCTTTTTTTTAAAAAAAAAAAAAAAAGCCTGACAATTTCGAAAGGACTTTATATGCGTTTAATGAATGTTGTAATAGATTATCTGTATGGATCACTTGATAGTAAGAGTTATATGAAAATCCCTAAGGGATTGAAAATACCTAAAGCATGCAATTTAAAACCCCGAGTAATTTATTCGATTAAATTATAAAGATCTTTCTATGAATAATCTAGATGCACGTGGTATAATCACCTCAATGAATATCTTTTGAAGGATACACTAACAATCTAATTTGCCTATATGTTTTTATTTGCTATTATTGCAGTTTATGATTGATGATCTGAATATCTTTAGGACTTTTGAAAAGCTTGCAGTATTTTTGAAAAATGAGTTTGAAATGATAGATTTGGGAAAAACAAAGTTCTATTTCAGTTTACAGATTGAACATCTATCTAAATGATTTTTTTTTTTTTTCCTCATCATCTAACTTCCACCGATAAGGTATTAAAGTGTTTTAACATGGATAAGTCTCTTCCAATGAGTTCTCCCATGGTTTTTTGATATCTTGATGTAAAAAAAATAATAATAATTCTTATTCATGTTCGAGATGATAATGAAAAAATTCTTAGTTAGCAGCATCATATCGTAGTGCAATTGGCGTATTAATGTATCTTGCTAATTGCACAGGACTTGATATAGCATTCTCTATTAGTTTACTAGCAAGATATAGTTCTTCACCAACTCGAAGACATTGGAATGATGTTAAATAAGTATTTTTTTTTATCTTCATCGAACATCAAAAAGGTTATTGGTTTACATATTAAGGTACTATTATATCTTGGTGTTCTACAAAGCAAACAATGATTGTCACATCTTTGAAGAATGTTGAATTACCAGTAATCCATGAGGCAAGTCGAGAATGCACATGGTTGAGATCTCTGATTCAATATATCTATAAAACTTGTAATCTTCAATGTGTTAAAGGAAGTCCAACGGTCTCATAGAAGGATAATGCAACCTGTATCATTCAACCCAAATGAGGTTACATAAAAAGAGATAATGCCAAGCACAATTCACTAAAGTTCTTTTTCACTTATGAACTTTAGAGTAAAGAAGACATAAATGTGCTTCAATTCGTTCTTGTGACAACTTGGCATATTCATTTACAAAAGCACTACAACGACATTTGAGAATTGGTGAACTAAATTGGCTATGTCGCCTCAAAGATTTTTGTTGAAATTGCTAAAAGAAGACATGTTGGCATGATGGGGAGACTTGTGCGTATTGCACTTTTTTCCCTTAGCCAAGGTTTTTCCTATTGGGTTTTCCTAGTAAGGATTTTAATGAGACAATTTTGAATGTAAATCCTTTAGGAATAATGTACTTTTTTTCCTTTTACTAGAATTTTTTCTTATCGGGTTTTTTCTCAATAAGATTTTTAATAGAGTGTATTCTTTATACGGTGGATATCCAATGAGTAGTGTTATAAATCAATTGTGTGGATGATGCCCTTTGAAATCCCATAACCTTCATCATTATCTTTCAATAATGCTCTCCTTAATAGTGCCTTAATATTATATGTAACTTGAGACTCTTCTATTACCTTTATTTACGGCTCTTAGCCTACAAATAGAAAACACATGATATGTATTGTTTATCCCTTCTATAAGTAAAATGAAAGAATAGAAAATTACTTTTTCCCTGTATTTCTCTTGTGGTTTCTTATTTGCTTTTTCTAGTAATTTGTAATATTTTGACCAGTGTTCCAAAACTCATTACTTGCTAGTCAATTGGTGATCCAACGAGCAGTGAGTAATCGATAACTCAGCAAGTAATCTTCGAGTACTCGAAAAAAACTGTTTAGGGGGGAAAATGATAACTTTTGAAATTTAAAGGCGTAAACTAAAATTTCTATAAAAGTTAGCGGCCATGGTAAAATTATCCTTACCATATACAGGGCGAGTTAGCCAAGTCGACTGAGTTGGCCTGAGTTGGACCTAAGTTGGGTTAAACCCGAGTTGAACCCCCGATTTGGGGGTTTCGAATTGGTAACCGGTCGAGCTGCGATTTCTCAACGAGAACTCGACCAACTCAACCAAGTTTTTAAATTATGATTTTGACACATTGCACTTGTTTTATAACAAGAAGGTTATTCTAGTTATTTTGTGTCATCATTATTAGTTCATGTATACTCTAATACAATCATTAAATAATAAAATTTCATATAAATAAATTATATTGCAATTCTACACTAATAGCAAAATAATACGTTCACAATTGATTGTATGTTCTTTACCTGAGGTTAATACATCTCCACCATCTTGAACTAATATACAGTAACTGATTTAACACATGCAATGACATTTTAATTTGATTGTTAAGACTACAGCCAATCAATGAGATGTGTGGCATATTGTCAACTAAGGCACATGTCATTCTATTATAGGAAAAACTTAAAAAGTCCAATACAGAAATTTCATTATTGAACATATTAGCGTGATTATAATAGTTAGGTGGGCCTCATCCTCTTCATGCCCTCTAGAAAATCCTCCCCAGCTAGGGAGCCAGATTCTTAATGGCAATGTTTGTGACTTTAATAAGCCCGACTATCGTCATGAATCATGATTATGTGATAAGGTTATTCTAGTTATTTTGTATCATCATTATTAGTCCGTGTAGACTGTAATACAATAATGCTAAATAATATTTGTGGTAATTTAGATAACATTTCTAGTAAATAAATTAGAAAAAAACTAAAAACCCCTAATAAATAGTCAGTTTATCATAACTTTTTAGTATATTAGCCAAAAAACCTCTTATTGTCAGTCAAAAGTAGTTTTTGTTCAAATTTTTAGTGGTTTTACAACAAAAACACTAAAAGACCAAAATGTCCTCTCTTTTTTAAAAAAAAATATAAAATTAAAATATAAAATATAAATATAAAAATAATTAAAAATGGGAAAAAGGACAAAAATTAAAAAAAAAAAGATGAAAAAAATATTTAAAAAAATAATATAAGTGTGGTCCACTAATCATGATGGACGATGGAGATTGGATCTCCATCCTCAATCATCTTCACTCATCTCTCTAATCATCTCCCCAACCACGTGGAAACACAAAAATAGCGCCCCCAACCATCATCAATCAATCTCCCACAAAACTATCAAACCCAACTTCATCATTGGAATCATCAATCTCCTACAATTAAACTTAGAGATCTACCTAGATCTTTAAAAAAAAATAAAAAATAAAAATAAAAAAAGAGGTTGAAGATCTATGTTCAAATCTTCAAAAAAATTAAAAATAAAATAAAATAAAATAAAATCTCCGAGAAAATGAAACCCTCTACCAAATAGAAGAGCATATCAAAGAAACCCTCCAACCAATGTTTTTCTTCCATCAAACAACCAAACTAGATCCCAGCAAAATGAAAAACCATAAAAAAAAAAAAAAAAAAAAAAAAAAACACTACCATTAATCATCCCAGCATTTTGGAAAAATTAATCACCAATAAGAGCCCTAAGATTCAATTGAAAAAAAAAAAAAAAAAAAAAAAATCTAGGTTCTAATCAATGAACCCAGATGAACCTTCATTTGGGTGTGTTAGCTCAAACCCATATCTCATATAGGTTTTGAGAACAAGAAGAAGAAGGAAAGGGAGAGAGAGATGGTGGCTAGTGGGAGAAGGAGAATAAAATAACCATTTTTACCCTCCAAATTGACAAATCCGTCAGTTCATTAATGAAATTACTATGTCATTTAACGATTGAATCGTTTTAGCTATTATTTTTAATACCAATTATGGTTTGATATTGTTTTCAATATCGGAGGGTAAAATAATAATAACAACCCAATACATTACATTGCAATTCTACTCCAATAACAAAATTGTACATGCATAATTGATTATTTATGCTTTAACTAATGTTAATATATGTCCACCATCTTGAAGTAATATAAAATAAATGATTTAACACATAAATCACATTGCAATTTTACTCCAATAACAAAATCATACATACACAATTGATATCATGTTAGGATTGTCGCCAGTCAATTTTATTTCCACCATCTTGAACTAATATACAATAAATGATTTACGATATATCAATTCAATTGTTAGAATTGTAGCCAATCAATGAGATGTGTGGCCCGTTGTCAACTGAGCCACGGCCCACATGTCATTCCAGGAAAAAATAATTCTTTTTTACTAATATTTATGGAAGTGTTCAATACATAAATTTTATTTATTGATCATACTATTATAACACGATTGCAATCATTGGATTATATAATGTTCAATGAACAATCAATAGGTGAACAATTAATTTGTACAAACAAAACCTACAATGTTATAAGTAAAAAGCAAGATAACAAAAGTAAAATTGAAAGCATTAAATATAAAAACGAAATTATAGCAATAAAAATAAATTTATTGACTTTAATGAACATAAAACATAGAGGCTTGTAGTAAATGTACAATATTCTAAAGACAAAATTGTCTCTCATTTGTTGTGCTCGAAGACAATTGGACTCTGCCTCCTAGGATTCAGCTATTTGTTCTCAAATTCCAGCACTTAACTTAAGAACTTGGTAAATTGGAGAATTTTTCTATTTATATTGTTATTTGTATAATGTGCAGAAACTGAATAAAAATCAATATTCTAAAAAGCGCTATGCACTCGTCAGGTGATGGCCGTTGCCTAGGTTGTGCCTGGGGAATCCCTCAATGGTCATGAAAGCAAGCCACCAAAGGTGAGAGTTGAAGGGTTAAAGGTTTAGGGCGTTTAGAAGAAGATGCATCGTTTGCGTTTAACCAACAACACCCCACAACCCTCCCCCACCCACACCCAAAAAAAAAAAAAGTAGCACTTAAAATAGTATTGTTTTGGACATATTTAAAACATTCAAAACTCTTGAAATAGTGAACCTAAAAAATTAAAATAAAAATAAAAATAAAAAGATTAAAAAAAAAAAAACCCTAATCTCTACGGTGACTATGCCACAAAGATTGCTTAACCTGCCTTGGTGCCATCTAATGTAGATTAGTGGGATCCTAATAGAGTGCCTGGAGGCTTTTCACCTTGACCAGCGACCACAATCACTTAGCGCCCGATTGGTGCCTAGATGGCCACCTAGGGTGATTTTTAGAACACTTATAAAAATAGAAGGAAAAGTTGTCATTAACCAGGAATAAATGTTTGATTATATAAGCATTGATATAGCTTTCTAAAAAAGTTGTGTCCACTTGAAGCAATGCACCTTTGTCTGAATAATAGGCACATTAATAGAATCTTTAACAGCGATGCCTAGAGGCTTTTCATCACAACCAGTGACCACTTAACACCTGGCTGGTGCTTAGGCGGCCACTTAGGGTGATTTTTAGAACAGTTATAAAAATAGGAGAAAAAATTGTCATTAACCAAGAATAAATGTTTGATGATATAAGCATTGATATAGCTTTCTAAAAAAGTTGTGTCCACTTGAAGCAATGCACTTTTGTTTGAATAGTAGGCACATTAATAGAATCCTAATAAGGATGCCTAGAGGCTTTTCAGTACAACCAGTGACCACTTAGTACTTGGCTGGCACTTAGGCGGCCACCTAAGTTGATATTTAGAACACTAATAAAAATAAAAGAAAACGTTGGCATAAACCAGGATACATGTCTGATTATATAAGCATTGATATTGTTTTCCGAAAAAGTTGTGTCCACTCGAAGCAATGCACCTTTGTTTGAATAATTGCAACTTTTTAGGTAAAAATTTAAATTTGTTTCACATTTATATTCAGGAAAAAAAAACTATCATTAGCATTTTTTCCCCTAAAAGGAGCACCAAAACGACATCGTTTTTGCTATCTTTTTAAAACATCCAAACAACGTCATATGGGTGTGTTTAAAATATATATATATATATTAGAAAACAACATCGTTTGGGGAGTTTTCTTTAAAATACCCAAAACGATGCCATTTTGAGGTGTATTTTAAAAGAAAATTGAAACTCTTGAAACATTGCCATTTTGGGTGTTCAAATCGGGGGAAAAAAAAACTTCTTCTCTGTGATGACTACACCATGGAGACTACTTAACCTAGGCGCAATCTAGTGTCGATTAGTAAGATCCTAACAGCGATGCCTAGAGGCTTTTCGCCATGACCAACGACCACTTAGCGCCTAGTTGACGTTTAGGTGGCCGTCTAGGGTGATTTTTATAACACTAATAAAAATAAAAGGAAAAGTTGTCATGAACTATGAATAAATATCCGATTATAAAAGCATTGATCTAGCTTTCCAAAAAAGTTGTGTCCACTTGAAGCAATGCAACTTTGTCTGAAAACAAAAATTTACATTTAAATTCAGAATATATATATATATATATATATATATATATATATATAGCGCTCAACAAGGCCCAAGGACCTTCTTTTTCTGAAAAGAAAATGGATTTCATTAATATTATAAAGAGGACAAACTAAAACATCATTCTGCAGTAGGTGCATCAACCAGTTTGGTAATACACTAGCTCAAACCGTTGAAGAAACATGATTAAGAGCCCATTTTGCAACTCCATGAGTTGCAGAATTAGCACTCCTATGAACATACTGCAGAGGTCCTAAACCAGAGCTGGTAAGGGCCAATTTAATATCATAAACAATGTTATCTACATCTCCTTAAAAAAAAAAAATACATCTCCTCTAACAGCTAACAGACCCTTACACAAGTTAACAATATTCAATGCATCAGATTCAACAATAACATTCCTCAAACCGTTGCTTGCAACAAGAAGGATTCCCTTGAGAAGTGCAGTTGCCTCTACGATTTCAGGATCTGCTGCAACACGCTGCTGCTAATACACATAAACCTTCTTCATTTCGCACCACAATGCCAAAGCCTGCCCTTGTCCTTCCAACATCTACTGCTGCATCTACATTTAACTTGAGGAGGGGGAGTCCACGTAGTAACTCTGACTTTGATCAACAGCTTGAGCAGATGAACCAGGAGCAATAATTCACTCCTCTATGCTGTTCAAAATCTCTCTAGTTTTTGACCAAATAGCATCAACCAAGCCACCCTCAAGACCCCTCACTAGCAGATTTCTCCTCCACCATATTAGCCAGGACACAACAAGAAACTCTCTCAAGTCTACCTTGGTTTTCACTGCTGTGATTTGATTCACCCTATCGAAAAAGTCAACTGAGTTAGAGGAGCTCAGGCCATGGAAAACTGGACATTGGTTCCATGCTTTTGCAGCTTCAACACAAGCCACCAAGGCATGGTGTCACAGCTGATGCAAAACAGAACTGGGATTTGAATGATAACAAAGAAAATGCAGAGACAAAAAAAAGAAAGAAAGAAAGAACTGACTTTTTCATTCATTTAATGGTTTATATACACATATAAGACAAATTATTGGATACAAAGAGATTGGTAAAACATCATCATAACCAACCCATTACCAAATATAAGAGGACCATATGCTTAACACATGGATTACCAAAAGTTTTCAACCAAAAAGTTTGACAATAAAACTTGTACAACAAAATAAAAGAGACAAAAAACAACTTTTATGGAAAATCTCATAGTCTAACACTCCTTGAGATTTTCCTCGAACACACCAAGCTCTGCTCTCATGAGCTCAAACTTTCGCTTAGGAAGTGCTTTGGTCAAAATGCCTGCAATCTATTCTTCAGAGGTACAGTGAACTAGACTGACTTCCCCAAGCTTTTAAACTTCTTTGATGGCATGGAACTTTACTCTAATGTGCTTTTGTTTTACCATGCAGTACTGGATTCTTAGTGATTGCAATGGCTGACTTGTTATCTACCCAAATAACAGTAGCTTCATCTTGTTTTTGCCTAACATCTGACAACACTTACCTAAGCCAAATGGCTTGATTTTGCTACTGCTGCTCCTGTAGATATATATTTAGCTTTAGTTGTTGATTGAGCAACAACTTCTTATTTCTTTGAGTTCCAAGAGAAAACACCACGTCCAAATGGAAAAATATAATCAAAAGTACTCTTGGAATCATGAAAGCTTCCAGCTCAATCACTGTTACCATAACCTTGCAATTTCCCACTTCCTTTCTTCTCATACCAAATACCAAAATCAGTAGTCCCTTTTATGTATCTTAGGATTCTCTTTGCTACACCAAAGTGAGTTTGGCTAGGAGAATTCATAAATGTTGAAAGTTAACTTGCTGCAAACATGAAGTTTAATTTGGTGGCAGACAAAAACAACAACTACTAATTAAACTTCTATAAGTTGAAGCATTTACCTTGCTTTCTTCATCATTTAAAATGAATTTTTCATTTACAACCAGTGGGGTAGCAACTAGTTTGCAGTTTTCCATCTAAAATCTCTTCAATATCTCCTTGGCATACTTTGATTGTGAGATAAAAATACCTGCATCTGATTGACAGACTTCCATTCCCAGAAAATAGCTCATCTCACCCAAGTCTGACATTTCAAACTCACTCTTCATGCAAGTCTTGAATTCTTTCAACCATTTTGTGTCTTTTCCTATAACAAGAAGGTCATCAACATACAAGGAATCAATGAGCTACACATTATCTCCACTTTCTTTCACATATAAGGTAGCCTCATTGTCACTTTTCTTGAATCCTTATTTTAGCAAATAATTATCAATTCTATTATAACAACCTCTTGGAGCTCATTTAAGCCATAGAGAGCTTTGTTAAGCTTGTAAACTTTTTCTTCACAACCACCAACAACAAAACCTTCTGGTTGTTCTGTATACACATTTTCATCAAGAACACCATTTAAGAAAGTTGACTTGACATCCAAATGGTATATTTTCCAACCTAATTTTGCTACTAAGGCTATCAATAGCCTTATCGTATTATATCTTGCCACAGAAGCAAAAGTGTTTGAGTGATCAACACCTTATTGTTGAGGCTACCCCTTAACTACAAGTCTAGCTTTTAGTTTGCTTATAGTACAATTTAGTTCAGCTTACTTCTATAACCTCACTTCATACCAATGACTTTCTTATCTTCAGGTCTGTCAATAAGTAGCTATGTTCCTTTTTTCTTAATCATGTTGATCTCCTTCTTCATTACAACTCTCCAATCATGTGACTTTGCAACTTCATCATAGATTGCTGGTTCTAAGGTTGCAACATTGCATCTTGCATATACATCATCCAAATGCCTACTGCCCTTAACAGCCATCTCAAAATCATTGTCTGAATCATTTTCTGTCTCAACAGCTTGTTCTTGTTGGAAAACTACTCAATTGCTTTGATCTTTAGATGTTGCTTCAATTTCATTCTTATCCCAATACCATTTTGCAGCTTCATCAAACTTCATGTTTCTACTAACTAAAATTTTCTCGGTCTACAAGTTGAAAATTTTGTAGCCTTTTAATTGTCGTTATAACTCAAAAGATTCCAACCTCTAACTTTTGATCTAGGTTGTCTTTTTTAACATCCTGAACTAACGTATAACACACACAACCAAAAACTTTGAAATGCTTCATTGAAGGCTTTACACCATACAAGCTTTGAATGGTGTTTTTCCTTTCAAGGCTTGTGTTGAAAGCATGTTCAGTAAGTATACTGAGGTGTTAATTGCCTCTGCCCAAAAGGGTTTTGGTAGATTTTTCTCAAACAACAAGCATCTAGATATCTCCATCACTATTCTATTTTTTCTTTCACTCACTCCTTTTTTTTAGGAGTGTAAGGTACGGTAAGTTGGTGTTGTATGTTAGCTACATCACAAAACTATTGAAATTCCTATATGTATATTCTGTTCCATTGTCATATCTTCACTTCTTTATTTGACATTCTGATTGGTTTTCAATATAAGCTTTGAACTTGTGAAATGTACCAAATGCTTCTGACTTTTGCTTCAAAAAGAAGACTTGACACATCCTTGTACAATCATCTATGAAAAGAAGAAAATATTTACTCCTATTCAAAGAAAGAGTACTCATTGGTCCACATAGGTTAATATAGATTGATTGCAATTTTTCAAAAGCTTTCCAGCTTTGTTTTAAAAGCAATGGTAGCTTGCTTTGCTTCCCATATTGACACACATCACACGTTCCTTGATCATAATGAATAAGTGGCATATTTTGAGCTAATTCAAATAGGCATATACTTTAAAGAAGTATAACTGTAGTGTCCAAACCTTTTGTATAAATGATAGAATCATCAACAACACTAGGATGAGCATACAAAATTGAAAACCTTTGTCTCTCATACTAACTATTATAAGTTTACAGCCATAGTGGTCATTTATAGTGCATGACTTATCTTGAAAAAGCAAAACATTTTTTTTTTCAAGCATTTGTCCAACACATAGCAAACTTTGATTTATCTCATAAACAAATAAAACATCATGAATGAGTTTGGTACTTGAGGGAGTCTCAACTGCAATAACTCCTTTTCCTAACACATTAACATAATTTTCATGGCTAATCTTCGCTTTGGAGGTATAAGATCGTCTAGCTCTTTAAAGAGTTCAACATTATAAGTCATGTGGTTTGTGCAACCATTGTCAACGAACCAAGCTTTTTTGTCACTATTTGCTACATAACAAGAAGCAACAAATAAGTTTTCTTCTACCTATTCCTGATTCTTAGCAACCTTTGCTTGTTGTCCTTGCTAGTTAAGCTTGTTTTTACGCACTTTATCCATGTGACTAAGCTGATTGCATGTTTACCAACAAAAATTTCCTATATGGCTAGTCTTTTTGCAGTAAGGACAAGGTAGATGCTTTCCTTTTCTAACTCCACCTTTGTAGTTGACTCCCTCTTTCTTTTCCTTCTCTTTTTTCTCTAGGTTGCTTTCTTCCTATGTTGCTACTTGGTTGTTTGTCCTTCGACTTTGCTTGAAAAGCTCCTTCTAAAGTTTCATCAAGTCTGACTGCTCTCCTTTGCTCAAAAGCTTAAAGAGCATTAGTCGTTTTTGACAAGGTTAGCTGAGATATGTTTGTTGAGTCTTCTAAGTTGGATATTTTTGAATCATACCTATCCGATACACTAACAAGCACTTTCTCAACAATTCTCTTTTTAGTTAACTCTTCTCCAAACAACCTAATTTGATTTACAATCTTCATAAGCCTATCTATGTACTTTTTGACAATTTCTCTTTCCTTCATCCTAAGAACTTCAAATTCTCTCTTCAAATTTAGCACTTGCATCTGCGTTATCTCGTTACTTTCTTGAAACTCTTCTTTAAGTTTATCCCAAGTTTTTTTTGCTGTTTCACAAGCCATGATTCTTATAAATATTACATCTGAAACTAGACTATGGATGGCAAATAAGACTTTGTATTTCTTAGCACACTCTTCACCATGTTGCTTAATTTGAGAAATTATTGGATTTGCTATCAATAGAGGTGGTTCTACTACCTCCCATAAGTCGAATGCTCTCAAGAAAGCCTTCATTTTCATTTGCCCAAATTTGATAGTTCTCACCTGTAAATGTTGGAGGTGAAGGAGCTGAAAAACTCTTTGAAACCATAATAGATTCTCAAGTGAATTATTTGTGTTAAGGAAGACAAGCCTTGCTTGTTTTCACTCAAATTCACAACCATTAAAGATCACTTTTGCTCTAATACCATGTCACAGCTGATGCCAAACAGAACTGGGAGTTGAATGATAACAAAGATAATGCAGAGCAAAAAAAAAAACTTACTTTTTCCTTCATTTAATGGTTTGTATACACATATAATATAAGACAAAATATTAGATAGAAAGAGATTTGGTAAAACATCATCATAACCAACCCATTACCAAATGCAAGAGGATCATACCCTTAACACATATATTACCATAAGTTTTCAACTAAAAAGTTTGACAACAAACTTGTACAACAAAATAAAATAAACAAAAAACAACTTTTATAGAAAAATCTCATAGTCTAACACGACCTACTGATTTTGTTTCCAACCTACACAAAGTGCACTATCCAGATACCAGAATGCCCTTTTTGCAAGCAAATTCCTTATCGGAAGGATCTCTTTACAAACCCTCCAACTGAAGTCTCTGATCTTGCTTGGTATCTTCAAATTCCACAAAGACTTCCATAGAGGAGAGGGGGGCTGTGAACTTGTTGTAGCTTTCCTACTTAACATCTGTAATGCAACTCTATAGACACTCTTAACTAATAAATTGCCCTTATTATTCATTTGCCAACAAACTGAGTCGTCCCAAGGGCCTTCTTTGACATTAATTTTTTGTGGTTGTAACCAGCTCAAAGATCAGTCAGGACCAAATAAGACCTTTTGACTTTGTGGCACAAACCAAAGAATAGCTTCCATATGGAAGAAGTAACCCACACATAGATGGAGAGAATGGCCCAGACAAGGCGGGGAGACAACCCACACATTTTTATATAATGGGAGACTCGCTTTTGATAGGAATAAAACTTGAGCCTTCAAGGCACAAGAGTCAATGACATTATCAACTGGCTACTGACCTTCTCTTTCTTTGACATATTAATATTATATATATTATATATATATGACACGGTATAAGGGAGGTCCATTTTGGATCCCAAGATTAAAGGGAGTAATTCTTTGAGTCTTTTATAAAGACGCGTGCATGTTGTACCAATATGGAATTGTTGTTTCTATTTCAAACAGCTTCCTAACATTTGGCATATTTTCAACTACACAATGTATCATCTCAGATAGTCTATCGTTGGTACTAATATGGATGAATGACTTTAAACAAATATTGATATAAGAAGGATTTATCTAATAAATTCTAATATAATTATATTTGGGCAAATGCTTTGCCAATTAAAATATATATTTATTAAAACCTTTGCAAATTGAAAAGGGGTGATTTGATATAGTGAATATCACAGTAAGGACTTGTATGTTTTCACATTATTCTATCTTTAATTATTTACTCCTTGATTTTTTTTTTTTGAAAAATGTTAATTAATTCTAAAAATGGCAGTACAATTTTAGGCCAAGTTGCAAAATGTCCCGCCTATAAAATTAGCGAATCTTTATTTCAAAAAAAACAAAGAAAAAGCATATCTTGTCAGCTTTATCAATAATAATTTCTTAGACACTTTAACTTGCTTTGAGTCTCCCTTGTTGATTAAGCTATATATTAAGGTCAATTAGAAACTAAACTTTTATCGGAATAAAGTATTCATTAAAACTATTTATACTACATTTTATTGGAATTTTGTGTTAGTTGGCTTGATGGGCATGTGAAGTTGTGAGCACAAAGTATTGATAGGGATGGTTGAATAGGTATTTATTTAATTCTTTCGAACTTTACCATCCTTGATTAAATCAATTAGTCATGAAAATTTTAACCATGCAGAATTTAATTACTATTGTTCTATGTTTAGACTAATTAGAACTCAAAACGATTTTTCAGTCATGCAATACCTAGATGATTAAAAACATATAACCTTATTTTAGTTAACATCAGATCCAAAAATTTATATTGATAGAAAATGACTCAACTATAATATTTAAATTTTATGGTCATGATAAGTTAACATGTCCCCTCACATTAAACGTGAACAGATGATAAATAATAGACACATGCTAAACACTTCCTATCATATAATGTGTGCCACAAATAATTTCAAGTAAATGAGGGAGAGAGAGTTTGAACCAGAGACCTTCAAACTCTAATATCATTTTAGTTACCATCAGACTCAAAAATTTAAGCTAATATGAATTGATCCAACTATAATATTTAAGCTTTGAAGTTATGATACATCAACGTCTCATACTATATTTTTTGATAATTTTTAATACTAAGTCTGAATTTAAGACTAGTAAAATCAAATATGTAGAGAAACAAATAAATTAAACAAAAATAATATAAGAAGGATTTTACTTGGAAATTCTTCGGGAACCAAAATCATGGGACCTTGTTTAGCAAAGCCAGTCTATTATGGAAGTAGTTCATATATGATCTAACACAATGTTAATTTAGATTACAGGATTTACTATCTTACCAGTGATTGCCGCAACTGAACTTCATGTTCTGGTTACTAGTTCCTTCACAATAGTAAATCAGACACTTCACCTTCAAAAAACTTTCTACAAGCAAATAATTTCTCCATTTTGCCATTTGAAACACATTCTACTCGTAAAGAGTACTCCACCCTTTGAAACACATGCTACATGTTAGATTTTCACCAACTTTGCCTTTTGAAACACATTTTACTGGAAATTATGTCAGTACCTTTCGAAACATAATCTACTCTTGAAGATTTTCCTTCTTGTCATGTCTGATTATCGATATGATCATCGATGACGAGTAATGTTGTTAGTTGTCCTTCCTTGATGTTGCTCTCTACAAATTTTGTTGATGGTCAAGTCTTCAATCTGTCTGCTTGTTCTTTAATCACAAGAACATGCCTGCACCATGCAACATAAACGACATTCTGACAAAAATATAAACGAAATAAATATTGGTTTTCACCAATGAGACAACCTATAATATATTTCCAAATATGGATTAAAAAATCACTTCTAATCAACAAAATATGGTATTGAGTGAGTGAGAGAGATATGATTCTTAGTTTGATGAACGGTGTGGGACATGAGTATGCCATGGTTGTTGTGTTGATTTCATCCAACATAGGGCAATGACCTTAGAGGATCCTCAGTTTCTGTTTCTCATGCATGAGCAGAGAATAGATCAATTGAAAATGTTAATCTTACTACAAATTTTGCTTCAAACAATTCTGTTTTCTACAATAATGGTAGAGGTAACTGTTCAAGATGCAGTTACAATGGCAGATGAGGAAATAGAGGAACAGGCAGAGGTGGTAGATATGGAGGTAGATCTAATCAGACAATTCATATCTCATGTTCGAAATGGTGATCAATTGTCCATATCTCATGTTGGTCACACTAAGGTTCAAGCACACAACTCACCTCATCATGAGTTATATTTAAAGCATGCTCTTTGTGTACCTTCTATCACTAAGAATCTACTTGGTATATCTAAGTATACTAAAGACAATGATGCTTATGTTGAGTTTTCTGTTAACGGTAGTGTCATAAAGAATCCGAAAACTAAGAGAATTCTGTTGCAAGGTACTCTCACTAATGGCTTGTACAAATTACACCTGATTTAAGCTAATCCAAGCGGTCTTAACATTTATCCATGTTTAGAACCAATCTGAAACTTGATACTTGTAGTAAGGTTGGATTCTCTAAAACTTTTGATAGTCCAAATAGTTCTAAGTTTGATGTCTTTATTGCTGCTAAAACCAACTCAGTATTGTGGCATGCTAAGCTGGGCCATCCAGCTCCCTTGATTCTACAAAAAGTTCTGAAGTCAATGCATATTCAGTATAATGTTCGTGCTCCTTCGTTGTGTGATTCCTGCAAGTTGGGGATATTACATAGATTACCTTTTTTAAGGTTATCTATTAAGGGATTTAAGTGTTACATCGTCTTTGTGGATACATGTACCAAATTTACATGGCTTTATCCACTTAGACTTAAGTCACATGCATCAGCTGCCTTTAAACAATTTCAAAAGGAAGTAGAACTACAACTGGATAGCAAAATTAAGATCTTTCAAGCTGACAAGGAGGAGAACAAGGTTGAATTAAAGAGGATTATAATTGATGATAATAGAATGATAACATTTCCTGAGGTAGATATGGAATCAGCAGAAAGGCAAATGAGCTTGTTACTCTTTGTGCTAAGGTTGGTATTGTGGTGTTCTAACCATCAAGGAAACCATACTCCTTTGGCTACACTTCTATTGAAGTTGTCTCAAACCGCTTTCTTAGAGTGAATCGTCATCAAATAACAGCTCCTACCCTTTTTCAAATACAGATTAAATGTAAGCCGATTCACCAAATCCTGGTGTGAACTTGTTAGTTCAATTCAATCTTAAATCCTTTAACAAGACTATCATTTGTTGGCTAGCTGTTCTTCATTTATTTTACAAACATTCTAGTTTATCTACATGGTCATATACATACCACTATACTTTAACAGAACTGAGTTCATCTACACTGTCAGTATGATTGTTTTTTTTTTTTTTTTTTGAGTGTGATAGATATATTTACAAATTAAAAGTAACTAACATTGTACTTACACAGGAGCAGCCGCAGCCACAAGCTGCATCAATGACAACACTGAATTTTTTTTATCTCATGCAACGAGCTCTTCATTTATCTGTCGAGTATCAGTGTCAGTATCAGATGGTATTTTAGGAAGATAAATGAACATGCCTCCAGATTCATATGAACTCATTAGATTTCCTCCGGAGATCATCAGGTGTTAAAAACTCCCATGGAAATCCTGCAGCATCCACACTTATTAAACTCGGAGAATAAAGCCTTTGTACAGAATGATGTCGCTTGGGACAGTCCTATCAATTTTTCGATGGTACAAAATAATGAGTAATGATAGAGCCTGGTTTAACAAGGTTAGGACGCTTATTAGGCCGGAACCAAGCTCGAATTTCATTTTGGATTTCGGGTGGCAATTCGTCAATCACAGATGGATCAATATCCTCAATCCTGTAATTCCATGCTTCCCTTCTTGGTTGACTTTGCTCTGAACCACATCCATCAACATTTGTCATGGACTCCTTGACAAGGCTCTCTTTCGGCAGCTGAACTTGATTCAGTTCCACACCCCAATCACCTGTAGGTCGAAAAGTTGGACCTGAATAAGTTTCAAAAGAAAAAAAAACTAGCAGTCATAACCTAGAAATCAGTTCATACCCAAAATTGATGAAGATTTAGCATTTTGAATAGTTTCATCATGCAGCGGTCTCCAGGAAGAGCAAGAAGGATTGTGACTCTCAAAGAAATTCAAGATTGACGATTTTCCCTGCCACAAGTGCAAAGAACAAGCTAGAGCAATTTGCTTACAGCTGAAATATTATTTACACCAATATTTGGCGAAAATCCAATTTTTCCTCAATCAAATTTATGATCCATAAAAGAACAGACAGATCCTGTATTTTAGTTCTTTGTTTTCAAAGAATCAAAAATAAGAAAACATATGCACATTGACATCATAATGAAAGGACCACAAAATGTTCGATCATTTATAATTCTGACAATTCTCCTATCTACAAGAAGGATCCTTCAAAAAGGCTGTTGGAACATGTTATTTCAAGAGGATAAACCTGCAAATGTTATCTAAAGAGTTTCCTTTGTGTCTAAACAAAAGCCAAACTTTCATTATTCAAATTCTACCCTTGATTCAACTTGGATACCAAAACTGGTCGTAAAATCCACAATCTATTGCTTAAAACCTTCTGCATTTTGGAAAGAATATTTGAACTGCAAGATGTTAGGAGTTGAGCAATTTGTATAAACTTAGGCCATGATAAGTTCATAAATATAAATTCCAACTGAAAGTACTATGGTCATGTATGCCAGAGGATTGATTAGATCATTCATCTCCACACAACAATACAGATTATACAATTTCTGACCTCCAACTATTAAATCCATCAAAGCATTAAACCTTCAAAAGAATCTTTCTCCAACACAAAACTCTTTAATGGGTAAATAAACACACATAATTGAAGTGTCATACAATAAATAGTTATAGCAATAAATTAATGAATTAATAACACAAGTGCATGATTGAACCTTGTCTTTTGATGCATTTCTCTTTTGTTCCTGCTGCTGCTTCAAACTAACTATCACAGACTTATCCCCAGAATCATCTCCCTCTGTTGTCAGCTTACTTTGGTTTAGGACTGAACAGGTTGGAGTTCCTATGTGAACAGATACCCTTGGTTACAATGAAGAATGAAAATTTAAAATGGTATAATTTGGGAGTCAGGAGGAGCACCCAGCATAAGTTACTACCTGAGGACACCAATGGTGAAGTTTCTTGGGTGCAGCTATCTGTTGCCTTGTTTAGTGCAGCACAAGATGAATCCTGCATATAAAAAGAACCTCATATTAAACATTACAACAACCATAAACATTTGCCAAGACGTCAAGAATCATAAATTAAAAATAATTTATTTTCTATCTTTCTACTTCCCATCATATAGGCAATATGAAGAATAAATATCATTACTAAATGAGGAAATCCGAATTGCTTGATAACGGAATTATTTTCAAATATTTTGTAAGAGCCAAAAATCTTGGTTTAGTTAAGATGGCAACTATATAAAATTTGCAAAAATTCATCCAAGTCATTTCCAATTTAATTTCAAACAACCTAACCAGGCTTTTCACCCAATATAAGCAGTTAAAACCGTCCTAGTCAAATTATCAACGTCCTCATGAAAACATATTAACAACCATGAAAACAACTCATCCTTGAGAAGGGAGACATAATGCTTATATTGAAACCTGTTCTTTCCATGCAACGGTCTTCACTTCTTGTTGGTTCAAACCAGATACAGAATCGCTAATTGTGGCTTCTTCAGCTGAGAACTCAATTTGTGGCTGGTTTGAATTCAGTTCTGAAACATTTTCACTACCTGAAAGTGGACATGTAAGAAACATGACAATAAACCCAGAAATGACAGTCAGAAGAACTGAAACCACCTGACGGTGACAATGGAGCATCTTGGATGAAGTTATCTTCAATTTGTTTAGAAGAAGAGCCAGATTTATCTTGCCCATGAAAGTATTTCATGATTGAACAGTTCCCCTGTCAGAATACTTGGCCATTGAGATGTAATGCATCCAAAAATAAATAAAAATCAAGGACAACCAAGTGGATAGCTAGATAACTGAATCAACACCACCATTACATCAAAACAAATAAACAATCAATTTTTAGTTTTATATTCACTCGTCTAGTGATAAAAAAATGCTGACCATCAGATTAACTAGATAGCAGAAAATGAAATACAGAAAATTATTATTTTTTCATCAGAAGTTATTTATATATAAAAAAAAATAAAAAAATAAAAAATAAAAAATAAAATAAAATAAAAATGAAAGAAAGATACGTTGAAAAAAGTAGAATAACATGTAATAGTGAGCCAAAGGTCCACTAGAAGGCTGAAACTCCAAGCAGCTGAGAAAACAAAAACCACTCAGAGCGAAAAGACCAGGCCCCTCCTACTGAATTACAGCAGAAAATTATTATAAAAAATAAGTCCCGTGAAAAATTTCTCCATACCAATTACCAAATAGGAGACAACCTCTTAGCACCATGTTATTAGTAGAGAATAAACACCAAAGAATTTCCAGAGAACGTGAACATTTGAATATAAATTACAGTCAAAAAAGCGACTTGAACTTACAGACGGTATAGGCATAATTTTACTTGCAGAAACAGACATAGCCGTTATTCCCCATCCATTATAATGAGTTCCTTGAGTCCTAACTCGGCTCGAACCCAAATATTCACGTAATCCAGCTCGAAATAGGTTAAAGGCATCTTCTTGCATCTTAGCAGCCCCATACCTTAATGAACAAGACTTTGAAGGGAACTTTTTGAAAGACTCTGAGTCACTTGACTGCAATTAATTGACAATCAGGACAAAGATTTACATTTAATTTACAAACATCCAGAGATTTACAGGTGTCGGCAATAAGATCAGGCAGAATATATGCACCTTGAAGGCACTAGCATGCAGAGTGAGTGTCCGTGCAATCCGCTTGTTTTGCTCCAAGTCAGTGCATAGGCGCTCGCTGAGTTCTTCACAGAATTGATTGAGCCAGTGCTTAACCTGGAGAAAAAAGTAATAAAAAATAATTAACCATTATAACTTTGATATTTGGAAGCCAAGCATTTCTTCATTTTAGATATTAAAAATACGTCTTTTTCAAAATTTTTATGAAAAATAAAATTATAAAACTTGCATTACATGTGAGAGTGCATATGTACATGTCCGTGTCAGTGTGAAGTGTTGTGTATCAAGAGAGATATAGAGAGAGGACATCAAATTGCAGCAGAAACCTATTTAATGTCACCTTTAAAATTGAGGCTATATGTTAAAAGTGGTTAAGAAATTAAAGACTCATCGTATGAATCAAAAAGCCACACATATCCAACTAATATGATATTTGGCATGCATTAAGTCTACTATAAAGCATTTAAGTCAAAGGTTGATCTGGTAAAAAGTAAAATCTTACATAAGTTACAGAACGGTGTCAACTAACTAAGTTTAAAATCTAATAGAACCATAGTTGTGAAAGGCAAAAGACGCATCACGAAACAAGGATGCCATGGAGCCCGAAGCGTAAGGTGCAAGGCATGCCTTTTTTATGCGAGGTACACCTTTTTGAGAAATCCTTAAAGATTGTATAAAGACTAAAGCATAAAATAAATAACAAGCTAAATGTAAAAACTATCAATAATAAGATATAATTCATAAAAATAACTAACAATCTAACATCCCATCATCAATCATCATCTTCAAACACATTTAAGGAAACAAGTAGCTTAAACACATGCAATCATCATATGATCAGCATACGTTTATACTAATTACTAGCAACAAAAAATTCCAACTTCTAAGTTTCAGGGCACTAACTAGGGCTGAAATTAAGTAGGGCCAGGCGGCAGACATGGAGTAGAGCAATTAGCTGTTAAGTGATGGGGGCTAGGCAGCAGACTTTGTGTGAATGAAGACAAGCAACTGTGATGGTGAATGAAAGAGAAGAGCATAGAAGAGCATTTATACTAAGTACTAGAAAAAAAAAATTCCAACTTCTTAGTTTCAGGGCACTAACTAGGGCTGAAATTAAGTAGGGACAGGCGGCAGACATGGAGTAGAGCAATTAGCTGTTAAGTGATGGGGGCTAGGAAGCAGACTTTGTGTGAATGAAGACAAGCAACCGTGATAGTTAATGAAAGAGAAGAGCATAGAGGAGCCGGTTGCTGGAGGAGGTTGAAGATTGGGCCAGGCGCCAGACTTGAAGCTGGCTGCTGGAGGAAGCTGAAGCCTTAGAGATGGAGAGAGTAGAGGAGAGAAGATGAGAATTAAGAGTGATAGGTGGCAGCATTTGAGTGATTTGGAGGAGAGAAAACCCATTGCTCAGAGTGTGTGTGAATGAAGTCTACATAAGAATTTGGCAGCCTGGGTGAAGACACTGCGCCTGGCCTACCTGGAGGTGCAACGACTGCACATTGCGGTGCCTTGCACCTAGGTGCACCTTTCATTACTACGAATAGAACTTAGTCATATTTCAGAATAATTAATTAATTAATTAAAATATATATATATATATATATATATCCAGATATAATGATGGGAACAAAAGCTTCAGAGCTTCTCTTCAAAAAACAACAAACCTTTCTCAACAATACAATTGTTGGAAAACACACACTCATTCAGACATATAACAAATACTAGAACACACATAAAAAGGACAGATGTTCACAATCATTCTTTCTGTTGTAAGACTAAAGCCTAAACCAACACAATTTTTTAAGGGCATGGAAAGACATGAACATACAACCTAGATTATTTGCAACCCATCTACTTAATTTACAATATGATACATAAAAACACATTCAGTTGATTAAAGGAAAAGTTCTTACGGAATCAACTGTCTTTAAAGCCCGAGGACCTGGAAATAACTTCCCAGAGCCATGGCTTTTAGGTAGAAGCCGTGCCTGAACTTCTTCACCACTAATTCCTCTTGCAATATTCCATAACCAAGTACTGTAGTGCATATACCAAAAATATATTAAAAAAAATAATATCCTAACCATCTTTAGACAGATTCTACATAGAAGTGCAACTATAACAAATACGGGAAACTTCATTTTAGTCCCAAAAGTTTCGAAAAACACCAGGTTTTTAAAATTCTTTTGAAAATAGCTCTTTTCATCCCTAACTTTTTCAAAACTCTTAAAAAAATCTAAACCGTCAGTCAACTGACGGTCAACAGTGACTTTAAGCAATTTATATTGTAATTTAACAACTTAAATTCTGAAGCATTTTAGACGATTTAACTTGTAAAATCATTGTTTTATTAGGGTAATCTAATAATTTATGTGCCACTAACAACCTTCAATGATTTAACGCATTTTGTTAATGTTGACTCTTAGTTGACTAATGCTTTGGGATTTTTTGAAGAGTTTTGGAAAAGCAAAGAATGAAGAGAGCTATTTTCATAGGAGTTTTAAAAACCTGATATTTTTCGAAATCTCAAAGACTAAAATAAAGTTTCCCCTAACAAATAATATAGAAAATATTACAATAAATTTGAAAAAACTAATAGGCATACAAATTTCATTAAACCTATTGAGGACGTAACTATAGATCCAACAATAAATCCTAACCACCCTGACTTGCTCCCTACATTAGGTTAGAAATCGAACCAACCAACCCACAGAATAGGTAGATTGATCCTCTAGAATTAGATCACAGGACTAACCTAATCCTAACCCAAGCAAGAATTCTCACAAAAGCCAAATAAAATTAAAAAGAGTTTTGTCTCGCAAATAGCAAGATTTCATTAATAATAGCCAAAAGAATAGAAACCCTAGCTCAAATCTTCTATTTATAGCAAAACTAGCCCCTAGTTCCTTTAGGAAACAAGATTTCTTTTTAGGAATAAAACTCTAACTTTCTAATCCAAAATTAGAAAAGAAATTTGAATAAGAAATAATGTCCAAACATAAAGGAAATACTATCAAACAAATAAAAGAAAATCGCATTCCAAAACATAAAGAAAAAAGAAACCCAATCAATCCAGTAACCCATTGTAACCATCAAAAATCAGTGTTCTTCGCTGCCATCCTGCACGGCTGCACCTGTTCAACCAGCACGCTGAAACGGCGAACAACACTGCCTTCACTGGCAGTATAACCATCCAAAAATCAGTGTTGTTTGGTGCCAGCCTGCACCTGTTCAACCAGTGCGCCAAACCAGCGAATAACACTGCCTTTGCTGGCAGTATGCACATGCTCAACCAGTCAAGTCACACCCGTCACTGCTTCTAGCCTCACTTCCCACTCTCCTCTTTACTCTCTCAAACCTCCTCTTAGCACTCTCATCAAAGTCACACCAATGTGATATTCAAAACGGCACTGAATTTTGGTAGCTTAAGTACAAAGCAACTTTGTTTAAAAGAAAATCTAAATACCTCTACAAAGTTAGAAAAGTGGGGAGAAAAAAAGCTGTTAATGAAATGAGAATTAGAACATTCAATTCTTGTTGTCTAGCTGATACTCACCCAGTATTTACGCCATAGAGTTCTTGCAATTTATCCTCTGAAAATTTTAATAGATCTCCAACAGTGCTTACACCCAATTCATTTTTTAAAGATGTTCCCAGCTTTCCACCTAGCTGTTTCCTGCAGATGAAATTTAGCATTAGAAAAACAAATAATTCATCACATAAGATCATGCTAAACAGCAACTCTACCTTAAACAAATGAAAAATGAAAGTAAAAGGTTATATTACTATTTAAATCCAGGATGCATTAAAATATAACTTTTATCCCAACATTGCAATTCAGATCATAAGCACAAAAGGAACTGTAACTGTATTAAACCTACATTTTTTTAACTGGCAGCGAGTCAAGCAGTTCTCTAACAGATAAGAAGGGTACAACAGTTTGCTGTGCTGGTTTATTCATACCACTTGCAAGTTTGGCCAGCATCTGCCAAAAAATTTATATATAAGCACACAAAACAAAATCCAAGTTACAAAGGCAAGCATATATGCAAGATGATACTCATTAGAGAAAAAAGAAAAAATGAAAGGACTGCTTCACACCTTGTTATGGGCAACACCAGCAGAGCACGAGAACTCAGTCTCCTTTAGAACTTGCATTCTAAGTTCTGCAACAATAAGGACCCCACAGGCTAATAATTTATCGCGGTTATCAGCATCACTCCTGCATAACCACTCCTTTACATTTGCTTTGGCATCAGTTCCATTCTGAACCCATTCCAAATCCAGTATAATAAATGCAAACAAACAAGAACAAGAAATAAAATTATAAAGCAATAACAAGAGCGGTAGTTAAGAAAATCAGCCATGAGCATAAGGAAGACTAGTTAAATAATTTTAAATTCACATCTGCATTTTTAAATGATTAAAGAAAGAAATAAAAGTACTGGCACCTAAGACTTTGGCACAGCCATGCAGAAAGGGAAACAAAAAAAAAAAAAAAAAAAATCTATTGATTTTTAATCTTCAATAGCCGTTTGGTTCATAGAAGAGCAGGGAAAGAAATAATGAGACAACTTTTTTAGATTTCTGAGAAGCACCCCAGATATCAGCTCATGCCCAGTGAGAACTAAGGCAAATGTTAAGAGCAAACAGACACAAGAGATATCAATCGCCTCGGCAACAGCAAGAGTAAAACCTCCCTACACCCATGCCCTGAGGCAAAGCTCAACAGAATCAGCATACTGAATTTTACATTTTTGTTTACAGTACCATTCCTACGTTTAAATTTCAAAGATCTATGATAGAGGGTGGGGTGTCCCTTCCTAGAAGCATGAATACAAATAAACATCTACAATGGAGTGCCAGAGCATACTAACTTTGAATGATCGGTGAAATCAAGAGCTTGGTGGACTTTCCACTGTCCTATTTTAACATCTTCATATGTAAAGTGTAAACTACAAAATAAGGATTAATGCCTAGCCATCATCACCTTCGTTCACTCATATAATTAGATCATCATAATCTAAAGCACTACTAATGGTTTAAAAACTCAACAATTCAAAACCATGCTGAAATACCTCATTTTTAAGCCCCAAAATATGAGATTTAAGAGCTTCCTCATCCACTGCTTTTAAGCTCTCTGGTGGAGTTTCTGCAAGCATAGCTTTTGCAGCATCAGTAAGGTCAAGATAGACTTCATCAATGGAAGCCCTCTCACATCGGCCCTTTCTTGAAAGAATAGTTACCACCTGTGAATGTGCCAAGAATATAGCATAAGAAACCCCTTTGACAAATTAAACAAAATTATAAATTCAAACCCATTATATTCTGAATCCCATGCCTCTGAACCAGCATTGCGGTATGTACTCAAGTCAGCTTTGCCACGGGCTACAGGGACTTGAACCAAATTAATTTGTGGACAAACTTCCTTTGCCTCATGGCCACGCATATGACTGAAAAAAGTGCATTAGATCTTTACATCCCGAATCAAACATGTAAGCAAAATAAAGATCCTCAAAAAATAAATGAAATAATTGTTCTTACCGGTTCACACCAAATTTTCGAGCCTCATAGCCAACAGCTATCAAGGCCCCACCTTTCCATTCATTGTACTGAACCACAGCAGTGGGAAGACCTCTTAACTCTGGCTGCTTCCTCTGCTCCACTACAGCAAAGTAATTGGTGCAGCGGATGTGTTATTTCAATACGAAACAAGTAAAATCAAAGTAAAACGATCAAACACAAACCTCTAGTTTGTTATTACTGAAAGAAAACAATAATCTACTTAACACCAATAAATCAAGTCTTTAAATAATGTTTCTAATCTTAACTTAATATGAATAGGAATCCTAATTTGAAAACTAATCCTAAACTAAAAAGATTTGATAATAAAAAGCTAACAATATAGAATAAGGAATAATAAACTAGTAGGAATCTTAATATTGTACTACATCAATCCCCTCCACTTGAAAAAAAACTCACCCTCGAGTTTTTTTATTACAAAGACAGCTCATCCAGGGGGAAAATTTTTGAAGATATCAGCAACGTTGAAAATATTGGAAATGTTCATGTTGCTATGAACATAACAACACTATATTGAATATATTGGAAATTCTCAATCATTATCAATTTAAAACGTAAGAGGTACTGTCAGACCGTTTAGTCAATTATTAGTAACGTAAATGTACACAAGGAAGAGCATTTATCTCTTCTTAATTTTGAGCACTTAACTAACAAAATTCTACTCAATTAACCTACACAAAATTCATTGGAATTAAATTAATGACATCCGAAAACAACATTATGGTAATGACATCTGAAAACAACATTATGAAACTACTGTTTTTGAACATTATCAATTTAAAATGTAAGAGGTCACAATAGGTTTTTTAATCAATTCTTAGTAACACGAATGTACTTGTGATCGTACACTTTGCTAACAAAAATTCAACTCAATTTACACAAAATACATTGAAATCAAATTAATAAAGCATCCCAATTCCCAACACAGGCCACTAACACATCCAAAAACAAGATTACAAAACTACAGTTTTCGATCATCACAAATTTAAAACATAAGAGGTAACATTAGGGCATATAGTTCATTATTAGTAACACAAATGCACACATCGAATCTCTTCTTGATATCGTACACTTCACTAACGAAATTCAACTCAATTAACCGACACAAAACTTACTGAAACATATATGTATATAATCTTAGGTCTAATCTGTTTGAGTCAACCCAACGATATATACAAAGGTGCCATCTTTGCTATTCAATTATCTTTGTTCACAATTTGGGAATTGACCCATTAAAAATCATCATGATTCGGGTCTGAAGTCAACAAGAAATCTCAAGTTTTATAATGTCTATGATATTAGACTATCAGTGACCACATTTGCTTATAAAAATGAAGCAATTTAATAATATCTACAAATTTTTCTTTAAATTCAATAAATTTACAGGAACAGAGGGAGAGAGAGACAGAGACAGAGAGAGGTGAGTACCTTGAACGTAGAAGCAGTCCATGTCGACGTGAGCGATGACTCTCGCATCTGATGATTCCGGTCTGGCGACCGGCATTTTTTTTTTTCCCTTTTTTGGGGGGTTTCCCTCCAATTCCACTTCTTTGGGGCAAGAAAATTGGTGAGCAGGATAAATCATGATCATAATTTACGACGTCGTTTGCTATCGTATGTGAATAGAATACATGAATTTGTAATATCTTTTATTTTATTTTTAATAAAATTAAAATTATATATTTCATTTTCTTTGTAATATATGAATTTATTCATGCAATTTATTATACATTTTCTATTTCTTTATAAAGATTAACCCTCAAGTTAATAAAATTATATATTTGTAATATCTTTTATTTTATTTTTAATAAAATTAAAATTATATATTTCATTTTCTTTGTAATATATGAATTTATTCATGCAATTTATTATACATTTTCTATTTCTTTATAAAGATTAACCCTCAAGTTAAGGATTTATCGAGATATAATATAGTTAATGGTTGTAAAGACAATGTGAAAGCGTCTCCTATTCAGTATCTATTGAAAATTAACAAGATTAACCATTATATGACTCAAAAAATTACTATTAATATATAGAAGCGATTTATCTGTACTTTACATATGTGTGAAAAATGTATTAACCACTTATGATGTCATTGCAAAAATCGTCGATTTTCAACTTTTTTGTCGCAAAAACCGATCACCGACGACCTATCGGTCCGATAAGGGACAAATGGATGACACCAAGTAATTGGTCGAGTCAGCCGAGTAATTGATAATTCAGCCTAACTTGGTTGACTCCGCCCAGTCACACGATGGGCTTTTTTTTTTCCCAAAAACTGCGACTCAAAAACGACATCATTTTGAAGTACCCAAAACAACATTGTTTTTGGTTAATTTAAATTTTTTTAAATTAATCCAAAGCGGCATTGTTTTGAATAGCCCAAAATGATATCATTTTAGGTGCTCATCAAAAATAAAATCGAAAGCTTCTTGGAGAAGCATTCGGTCTAATGTCTCTCTCAATCTAAGGTTCTCACTCTAACATCAAGCTTCTTGGAGAAGCTACTAGTCTCCTCGTCTGCTTCTGTTCTCAGCAGGTCTATCGTCACAGTCTTTGTCATCGTCGTCATGTCGATGGGCGATCTGTTGATGAGTTTTTTTTTTTTTTTTTTTGCTTTTTTGCTTCTAATTCTAGGTTTTTTAGTTTTTGAGTTTTGTAAACTTATTTTCATATCAATGGAGCTTAAAGTAGTGATTTTTTTAGCACTTAAAATAGTGATTTCAACCATAAAAACTTGAAACATGTTGCAAGTAATGATTTTTAACACTTAAAGTGGTGATTTTTATCACACATTGACACTTAAAGTAATGATTTTTATCTTGTTTTTCTTTACTAAGAGTTATCTATTGAATTTGGATAATGATTTTTAATGGCTTGTAAGGATATATATATATGCATGATTTTTTGTGATCATATGATTGTATTTTGAATTTTTGATTCTATAGAAAAAAAATTTAAGTCTTTTTTTATATGTTTGACCCAATTTGTCCATCAATGAACCGTACTCACCTATTAATCACCGATTAATCACTGAGTAATCAATAAATCGCTAACTACTATCTCGTCAGTCGATTAATGATTAGCAATTTCTGCAACATTGCTTATGGATGAACATGTTTAGTTTGTGCGAATAGCTAACTACATTTATTTTTGTTATATGTATTTTCTGGATTCACTAAATGGGCTGGTAAAAGCCCAACTTAGGCCTATTAGAAGGCCTAATGAACTCAGCCCAGTCAAGGTCTATTAGACAAGGCCCATATTTCAACTCAAAGCCCAGCGAGCTCCACAGCTCGCCCAACAATCTCCCCAGTTCGCAGCAACGAGCTCGTCTCACAGCTAGATTGTAGCTCGTTCCACCATTCACCATAAGCATAGCTCGCTTCTCAGCGAGCTCCAGCTCAAGGTCGCCATAAACGGCAGTTCGCCCAGAAGCGTAATTAATGCAATATCTTCCAGAACAGGCAGTTACCTAATCAAATAATGATTCTCTCTCCAAATATGGAAGTTAATTCAAATTCAAATTCAAGTCAACCTTATCTCAGATTTTAACGAGCAGTTTCCTGATTTTATTCAAACAGATTAGGAAGTGTAATGAATTCATGATTCTCTTCCTATTTCATTATTTCCTGAATTGTAATGGTACTTCCCCTATAAATAGGGGTTAAAAATCATTGTAAAGAGGACATTGAATATCATACTGTCACTCTGCAGAATTTTAGAGAGACAATCGTGGACGTAAGCACACTTACTGAACCACGTTAAAAATCCTGTGCATTCCCTGTTTGATTCCTGGTTCTTTATTGTCTTGTTCTTGTTTTCTGTGTTTTCTCACATTGATTGTAGGTATTAGGCATTGATTACCCGTCGATTGAATTTCAACGTCGACATTTTGGCGCTAGAAGGATGAGCCCTAAACTGCAATCTTTTTCATCCCAATTCATCGATTTTCGATATGGCAAAGACCAGATCAAACAGGTATCTTGGAGATGATGACCAGGCGGAGAGCTACATGAACCAGTCCCAACAGAACATGCAGCCTATGTAGGACGCACCCATGCATGCAGTAGGAATGTCTCATGGCCTGGCAATTGGTACTGCAATAGACATCCCTCCTCTGCCTTATCGTCAACCGGTTCCAATTGCCCCATTAGCCGAATGGCAGAATGTGCTAATTCAGAGGCAAAAAGCGCTGAAGAACACGGTCAAACAGCTCACAGAGGCCGTCAATATGTTGGTGCAAGCTCAGGTACAGAACATACCCGGGGTTGAGGTTCAAGCACCAAGGCGTGTGCCCCAGCAGCATGAAGCAATGCAGGCGTCTGAAAGGCCAGCAAGAGAAATCCTACGACCTGCCGGTTCAGTTCGTTCCTCCAACGCGCATTCTAGAGATGGACGCCATGTCCGCGAAGAAAGGGAGGTCCCACGCCCGCTAGCCTAGTGGTAAGGTTGAGCCAGGATGGAAACCGGCGGGTAGAGGTTGGGCACGATAAAGCCAGAGCTGCAGCTCGGCGAGTTGATGATGAACAGAGACAGGTAAGATCCCATCAGCCTGAGGGTTTGTTCGAAGAGGATGAGAGGTATGACCCAGAGCACCCTGCCCTGAGTCATGACCACAGGAAGAGATATGAGCTCCGAGACCCACAAATAGAGGAACTCCTCCAGAGGGTCCAACAGTTGGAAGCGCGACTTGAAGCCCTAGAGCAGCGTGGGCATTACGGGGAAAGGACCCCATTTACAAGGGAGATTGAGACACAACCTCTCCCTCCGAGATTCAAGATACCAAGCATTCAGTAATACAACGGGGACAGTGACCCCTATGACCATCTCGACGCCTTTAACGTTTAGATGGACCTACAGACAGGAAATCTGATAGTAAAGTGTCGTGTATTCCCAGCTACCTTGGGGGATATTCCGAGGACGTGGTTTAAAAATCTCCCAGTTCGCAGCATAGGCAGTTGGGAAGAATGTCAGCAGAAGTTCGTTGGCCAGTACAGGACACTAAGAAGGCAGCTCACTCCATCCTGCCACTTAGCTACAATCTTCCAGCGTCAGGGTGAATCGTTAAAGGAATACATCACCAGGTTTAGACGCGAGGTCGCTAATGTGGAACATCCGTCAGACGAAAGTATACTGACAGCGATCTCAGCTGGGTTACGCAAGGATGGAAAACTGTACGAAAGCATTTACAAATCCCCAGTGAAGGATCTGGAAGAGTTCTACGAGCGAACTGCGAAGGAGATTAGGTGGGAAGAGACCTTTGGTCCGAAGAAGCAGAATCAGAAGAATGAAGCGGACAGTTCTAGCCAACCAAAGAGAAGAAACACTGGCAGGAACGAAGAAGGTAGAAATAATGGCTCAAGTAATCAGATTGCTAAAAAGGCAAGGAAAGAGCCAAGGAATGAGCGACCTCAGCGTCAAGGTCGCTATGAACATTACAGCATCCTGTCGGACTCACAAGACATGATCTTTACAACAGAGAAGAACAAGGAGGACTTTGGGAAGCCCTATCCTTTGAGGGCCCATGTTCATCAAAGAGATAGAAGCAAGTTTTGTGTCTATCATAATGAGGTCGGGCACAATACTTCGGATTGTTGAGCGTTGAAGGACGCCATTGAAAAATTTATTAGGAGAGGTCGCTTGAGAGATTATGTGGAACGACCTGCAGGATCGCGACCTCAGTAGGAACGACCTCACCAACAACAGCCCCAACGAGCTCCCGACCCGAGCATGAGCCTGCGGTAAGAACCATTTTTACCATTCATGGTGGCCCTCATATCACAGGTGCATCTAACAGGTCACATGAGAAATACGTCCGAGAGGCGAATCATACTTTTCAGCTCAATGGGTCGGATGGATCGTCAAAAAAAGCAAAAATGACCTCGGATGAGATCGTGTTCACTGATGAAGATGCTAGAGGTGTGATCTAGCCTCATAACGATGCGCTGGTTATACGAGCTAAAATCAGCAATATGGAAGTTAGACACATCATGATTGATACCGGGAGTTCGGTGAACGTGATGTATAGGAGTTGTTTTGATCAAATGGGGCTGCGGGTAGAACAAATGAGACCGTCCTCAGAGCCTTTATATGGTTTCACTGGAGATGTTGTAGTACCAGTGGGCCAGATTAAGTTACCATTGACTCTTGGAGAGACAGGTCGTCAGGCAACAACTCTGACAGATTTCTTGATAATTGACTGCCCATCAGCCTATAATGTGATTCTGGGGAGACCTGTCATGAACGAGTTGGATGTGGTTACTTCGATCAGAACTCTAACAGTTAAGTTCCCAACTCCTAATGGCATCAGATGTGTTCGAGGAGATCAGCATTTAGCAAGACGCTGCTATGAAGATGCTGTGAAGATGGGCGTGAAAGGAAAGAAAGTAAACGTGGTCTCAGAGGGCGAGCCACAAGCTATGACTGAGAAAGGAGTCAATACGACCTGGACCCTCGCGAGGTAGATGCAGACCGAGCTATAGGGCCAATTGAAGAATTGGAAGATGTTCAAGTCAGCAAGACAAATCCGGAAAGGTGCTTGAAGCTGGGTAGAGGTTTAGCACCAGAATTGAGAGCCAAGCTCGCTGATTTTCTGAAGGCGAACTTGGATGTGTTTGCATGGAATCATGAGGATATGGTGGGGATAGATCCAAAAGTGATGTCTCACAGGCTGAATATTGATCCTCACCACAAGCCAGTTCGTTAGAAGAGGAGGGCAATGACATGGGAACGATACTTAGCATTGAAAGAAGAGGTAGACAAACTGCTGGCTAACAAGTTCATTCGAGTAGCTTACTATCCGACCTGGGTCGCCAATCCGGTTCTGGTAAAGAAGAAGAATGGGAAGTGGAGGACATGCATCGACTTCATTGATCTGAACAAGGCGTGCCCCAAAGATAATTTCCGCTTGCCAATGATAGACCAGCTCGTGGATTCTACTGCTGGCCATGAGCTTCTGAGCTTCATGGATGCGTACTCGGACTATAATCAAATTCCCATTAATCCCAAGGACGAAGAGTACACCTCGTTCATGACTGATCGTGGCCTATACTGCTACAAGGTGATGCCCTTCGGATTGAAGAATGCTGGAGCGACCTACCAACGCTTGGTGAACATAATGTTTGAAGAACAGATTGGAAAGACCATGGAGGTCTACGTTGATGACATGTTAGTAAAATCCAAGCAGGTGGATGATCATGTGCGCGACCTAGGGGAGATGTTCCAAATTCTGAGGAGCTATCAAATGAAATTGAATCCACACAAGTGTGCATTTGGAGTAGCTTCTGGGAAGTTTTTGGGCTTCATGGTCAACAGTAGAGGTATTGAAGCTAATCCTGAGAAGATCAAAGCACTGATTGACATGAGGTCGCCTAATAGGGTGAAAGATATGCAAAGCCTTAATGGTCAGGTCGCGGCACTAAGCAGGTTCATCTCGAAAGCTACAGACAAGTGCATCTCTTTCTTTGATATTTTGAAGAAGGCCAAAAGCTTCGAGTAGACAGAGCAGTGTGAAGTTGCATTCCAACAGTTGAAGGAATACATGGGGTGAGCTCCACTCCTTTTTAAGCCCAAAGAAGGAGAAAAGTTGATCATGTACCTAAGGGTGTCTCAGCAAGCTCTAAGTGCTGCACTGGTGAGGGAAGAAGAAAAGACGCAGCTTCCAGTGTACTATGTAAGTAAAAGGCTGCAAGATGCTGAAACCAGGTAATCGCAGATGGAGAAGCTCGCTTATTGCCTGGTGATCGTATCGAGGAAGCTACGGCCTTATTTTCAAGCTCATTCAATCGAAGTCCTTACCCAATATCCGTTGAAACAAGTTTTATAGAAAGCAGACACCTCAGGTCGTTTGTTGAAATGGGCAGTGGAGCTCGCACAGTTCGATATCTAATTTAAGCCGAGGATGGCTATCAAAGCTCAAGCCCTGACAGATTTCATTGTAGAGTTTACAGGACCTGTGGATGATGAAGCTGAGTCTTCTGAAGGTCCAGCCTGGGAGCTTTATATTGATGGATCATCCAGCGAGCAGAGAGCTGGAGCTGGGAATCTGCTGATCAGTCCTGAATGCCACAAGATCCTTTGTGCTTTAAGGTTTGGCTTTAAGGCAACAAACAATGAGACTGAGTATGAAGCCCTGCTCGCAGGTTTGCGTTTGGCTAAGGAAATGCGAGCTGAGCGATTGAAAGTCTTCAGCGATTCGCAGCTCGTTGTTTGCCACATATTGAGGGAATATCAGGCCAAGGGACCAAAGATGGCCCTTTACCTTCAGAAAGTTCACGAGCTGCTAGGTGCGTTTCAGAGGTACGAGATGAAGCAAATCCCGCGAGCTCAGAACTCGCATGCAGATGCATTAGCCAGCCTCACGACCACACGAGATGCAGATTTTCTTGGGGCAATCCCAGTAGAATTTCTACCAACTCCAAGTACGGAAGAGAAGAATTCACTGATGGCCATAACCGTGCAGCCCCATTCCTGGATGAACTCAATTCTCAATTATTTGCAGGATGGAAAACTGCCAAGTAACAAGCTAGAAGCCCGACGTCTGCGAGCTAGAGCAGCCAGATATTGCATCCATGATGCTGTACAAGAAGGGATTCTCAGCTCCACTGTTAAGATGCATTGATGACCCTGAGTGTGAAACAGTACTAAGGTAGATACACAAAGGCCATTGTGGGAACCACGCTGGGGGGCTGTCTTTAGCTCAGAAGACACTTCGTCAAGGTTTCTATTGGCCCACCATGAGGCAGGACGCCATTAACTTAGTCAAAAAATGTGACAAGTGTCAGAGGTTCGCCCAAATTCCACAAGCTCCACCAGCATATCTCCAACAAATGGTGAGTCTGTGGCCCTTCGCAATCTGGGGGATGGATTTGATCGGGCCTCTGCCAATGGCACGTGGAAGATGCAAACATGTCATGGTCGCGGTGGATTACTTCACCAAGTGGGCAGAAGCGAAGGAATTGGCGGAAATCTCCACAACAAAGATTGAAAAGTTTGTGTGGAGTAATATCATTTGCAGATTTTGGGTTCCACAGCAGATCGTGACAGATAATGGGACTCAGTTCAGCAGCAACCAGTTTCTTAGGTTCTGCAACGACCTCAAGATCGTTAAAAGCTTCTCAGCAGTGGACCATCCACAAGCCAATGACCAAGTTGAAGTTGTGAACAAGATTATCAAGCAGACCCTGAAGATGAAACTGGAAGCAAAGAAAGGAGCATGGGTAGATGAGCTTCAGAAAGTATTATGGTCTTACAGAATCATAGCTCGCAGTTCCACAGGCGAGACCCCGTTCTCAATGGTGTATGGGTCTAAGGTTATGATCCCAACTGAGTTTGAAGTCACATCACAATGAAAAGCGACCTTCAATCCAAATGACAATGATCAGCTTTTTGCTATAAACTTGGACCTGTTTGAAGAACTCAGAGAAACGGCCAGGTTAAAGGTAGCTATCTATCAGCAGAGAATAGCGAGGTACTATAACAAATATACTCGAATTCGCAGGTTCAATGTGAGAGACCTGGTTTTAGGTCTCATTCTGCCTGGAGCCCACAAGCCAAGTGATGGATGCTTAGGTTCGAACTGGGAAGAACCCTATATTGTCAAAGCAAACTTGGGGAATGAAGCTTATCGTTTAGCTAATGAAAATGGAACTGAAGTCCCTCGAGCTTGGAATGTTGAGCACCTCCGTCCTTATTATCAGTAAATTCTTTTGTTATATGTAATTCGAACTCATTTTAGTTAATGAAAGCTCCATTTCCCCCCCGTTTATGATTCAACTCATTCCACTAGGCTAACGGGCTCCGGGCTCCATAACTCACTATAATTAAAAAAGAGCCAAAAAAGCAAATGACTAAGTGTCCCTGCATAGCTCGCCAAAAAAAGCCTAAAAAACAGGTGACTAAGTGTCCCTACATAGCTCGCCAAAAAGAGTCTAAAAAGCAGGCGAGATGACGACCCCTACGTAGCTCGCTATAATTAAAAAAGAGCCAGAAAAGCAGGTGACTAAGTGTCCCTGCATAGCTCGTCGAAAAGAGCCTAAAAAGAAGGTGACTAAGTGTTCCTGCATAGCTCGCCAAAAAGAGTCTAAAAAACAGGTGACTAAGTGTCCCTGCATAGCTCGCCAAAAAGAGCCTAAAAAGCAAGCGAGGTGACGACCCCTGCGTAGCTCGTTATAATTAAAAAAGAGCCAAAAAAGCAGGTGACTAAGTGTCCCTGCATAGCTCGTCAAAAAAAGCCTAAAAAGTAGATGACTGAGTGTCCCTGCATAGCTCGCTAAAAAGAGCCTAAAAAGCAGGCGAGGTGACGACCCCTGCGTAGCTCGTTATAATTAAAAAAGAGCCAGAAAAGCAGGTGACTAAGTGTCCCTGCATAGCTCGTCGAAAAGAGCCTAAAAAGAAGGTGACTAAGTGTCCCTGCATAGCTCGCCAAAAAGAGCCTAAAAAGCAAGCGAGGTGATGACCCCTGCGTAGCTCGCTATAATTAAAAAAGAGCCAAAAAAGCAGGTGACTAAGTGTCCTTGCATAGCTCGCCAAAAAAAGCCTAAAAAGTAGATGACTGAGTGTCCCTGCATAGCTCGCTAAAAAGAGCCTAAAAAGCAGGCGAGGTGACGACCCCTGCGTAGCTCGCTATAATTAAAAAGAGCCAAAAAAGCAGGTAACTAAGTGTTCCTGCATAGCTCGCCAAAAAGAGCCTAAAAAACAGGTGACTAAGTATCCTTGCATAGCTCGCCAAAAAGAGCCTAAAAAACAGGCGAGGTGACGACTTCTGTGTAGCTCGCTATAATTAAAAAATAGCCAAAAAAGTAGGTGATTAAGCGTCCCTGCATAGCTCGCCAAAAAGAGCCTAAAAAACAGGTGACTAAGTGTCCCTGCATAGCTCGCCAAAAAGAGCCTAAAAAACAAGCGAGGTGACGACCCCTGCGTAGCTCGCTATAATTAAAAAAGAGCCAAAAAAGCAGGTGACTAAGTGTCCCTGCATAGCTCGCCAAAAAAAGCCTAAAAAGTAGATGACTGAGTGTCCCTACATAGCTCGCTAAAAAGAGCCTAAAAAGCAGGCGAGGTGACGACCCCTGCGTAGCTCGCTATAATTAAAAAAGAGCCTAAAAAGCAGGTGACTAAGTGTCCCTGCATAGCTCGTCGAAAAGAGCCTAAAAAGAAGGTGACTAAGTGTCCCTGCATAGCTCGCCAAAAAGAGCCTAAAAAACAGGTGACTAAGTGTCCCTGCATAGCTCGCCAAAAAGAGCCTAAAAAGCAAGCGAGATGACGACCCCTGCGTAGCTCGCTATAATTAAAAAAGAACCAAAAAAGCAGGTGACTAAGTGTCTTTGCATAGCTCGCCAAAAAAAGCCTAAAAAGTAGATGACTGAGTGTCCCTGCATAGCTCGCTAAAAAGAGCCTAAAAAGCAAGCGAGGTGACGACCCCTGCGTAGCTCGCTATAATTAAAAAAGAGCCAAAAAGCAGGTGACTAAGTGTTCCTCCATAGCTCGCCAAAAAGAGCCTAAAAAACAGATGACTAAGTATCCTTGCATAGCTCGCCAAAAAGAGCCTAAAAAACAGGCGAGGTAACGACCTCTGTGTAGCTCGCTATAATTAAAAAATAGCCAAAAAAGTAGGTGATTAAGTGTCCCTGCATAGCTCGCCAAAAAGAGCCTAAAAAACAGGTGACTAAGTGTCCCTGCATAGCTCGCCAAAAAAAACCTAAAAAGCAAGCGATGTGACGACCCCTGCGTAGCTCGTTATAATTAAAAAATAGCATAAAAAGCAGGTGACTAAGTGTCCCTGCATAGCTCACCAAAAAGAGCTTAAAAAGCAGGCGAGATGACGACCCCTGCATAACTCGCTATAATTAAAAAAGAGTCAAAAAAGCAGGTGACTAAATGTCCCTGCATAGCTCGCCAAAAAGAGCCTAAAAAGCAGGCGAGGTGACGACCCCTGCATAGCTCGCTATAAATAAAAATAAAAAAGCAGTTAACTAAGTGTTTCTGCATAGCTGGCTATGAAATAGCCAAAAGGCAGGAGTGGTTAAGTATCCCTGCATAGCTCGTTAACATTCTAACTGATCAATTGTTTATATTTACAAGTTTTTTATTAACTGATTGAATTAAGCGATTGCTTATTCAGATTTTGAGCTCGTTAAATATCAGCTCGAAAGAAATTTGATAACTATAAAATTGAAGATCATAAAATATGTTATAACATATGCAATAGCTTCAATGCATTCAACACAGAAGAAATAATGAAAGAAATTTCATTAAGTATAAAAGTTCATTACAAATTGAAACAAAAATACAAGTATAAAAAATAAAACTGCTAGTTCTGGGCTGAAAGGTCAGGGCCTGAAGGAGGGTCTTCATAAGGAGGAGAAGATGCAGTAGGAAGCTCGAGATTGCTAGCGGGCTCAGTTTGGGAGGTCGCATCAGGAGCTTCCTCTGCTGAAGGAATTGGATCAACTAAAGACGAGGTAGCCTTTGTTTTAAACTCCTCTACGGTTTCAAGTCTCACATCCCCAAAGATGGAAAAATTCATCTCTGGATGGGACATCCACAGTGTATAGAGGAAGTCGCGGCCTGTTGTTTCCTCAGCTTCATCCCTTGCTTCAGCAACCTTCGTCTCCAATTCCTGAAAAGATTATTCACGGTAGACCAACAATTCTTCAAAGGCATTGTCTGCATGCCTGTTGATCTCCTCAGCTTCTAGCTTCATGGCTTCAATTTGCTGCTCTGCAGCCTCAGCTCGCTGAATTACCTCCCCTACTTACTGTCTAAGCACTTCGGCTCGGCTTTCTGCCTCTTCAGCCAGTTTGATTGCAGCCTCCTCAGCACGTTTAGCAATGGCTTCTACCTCCTCAGTCCGCTTCTCAGAAGCCTCAGCTCGCTCCGCCGTAGCCTCGACTTGACGATCGAGCACTTCAATTTTTTCCTCTGCGGTTGTAGCTCGCTACTCGGCCAGCTCGGCCCGCTGCTCAAACTGGTTCAGCTCTTCCCTCATTTTGTGCAGCTCATCCCTTAGCACGTCGCGCTCATTTTCCATTTTCCGAAGAGCTTCCTCGGCTGTCTACCTTGCAGCATTCGCCTCAGCAATCTGTACTTCCTGACCCTGTACTCTTCCCTTGACCAGAGCCGCTAACTCATCATTGGCGGCCTGCAGCTCGTCCTCCAATTTTGCTATTCGATCCTCAGTGAGTTTGGTCAACCTCCTGCTCTTCATCGATGTAAGGGCAGCCTGAAATTTCCACAAGTTAATACTTAATAAAATGAAGAAGTCAGATATGAAAAGGAAGATAACTGACCAACATAGCATGCCGAGCTGCGAACTCATCCAGGTCTGTACCCTTGAGGGTCTGATTCTCCAAAGGCCTTAGGTGAGTCAACATAATTGTTGCCCAATTATCAAGGAGAGAAGTCAAATACCTCCCTTCAGGTCCAATTTCGATCTCTGGCCTCGTTGGCGATGGAGGCTCTTCAGTTTCCAGGGCATCAAGCTCTATAGTCTTGTAAATAGTATTACGAGTAAAAAAGGTACGCTTAGACCAATTCCTCGTCATTAAGCTACTAGTGCCAACTTGGGTGGTCTGGTCGGCCTTAGACGGAGTTGCCCCTTTTCCATGTTGGGGAGCGACTTCAGGCGGAGTTTCCCTTACTGCGAGCTGCGGGACGGGACCAATTGAAGATCTGCAAAAACGTTTGAAAATGACACCTCGCTAGGGACAGCGGTCGAGAGAGTTTTTGCCTTAACAATAGTCTGTTTAGGTCGCTTTGATGGAACAGCTGGAGAGGCTGAAGTTTCAGTTGGTCGCTTGGCTGGAGTAGCTGAATGAGATGCAGTTTGGATAGGTTGTTGAGAAGGGAGCTTCAAAAGCGCAAGTTTTCTCCTGTTGGCTGGAACTCGCCCAGTGGAAGGGACAAGAGATGAAGAAGCAGTTCTTTGGGATGCGCCCATTGCTGAAGTGCGAGCTGCAGCAGGTGTTAGAGCCTAAGGAGCAATTTATGATGAGAAGAGGGGGATGACTCGACTTGTACAGTGGGGGCTGCGTGGGTTTGAGCTGTTTCTGCCCGAACTGGAGCAGAAGTTGATGCTATCTTTGTTTGCGAGGAGGAAGTGTGAGCTGAAGCCCTTTCTGCTTGCACGGGAGCAGAGGCTGAATAAGTTTCTACCCGTGGGGTATGACAGGCAACTCAAAGACAGAAGGGAGCTCGCATTCCCCCATGTCCGATATATCACTTTTAACATCGATCGGTGGAGAATTGATGAGAACCCCGTATATAACGATACGACACCCACAAACAAATTGAAACACAACCCCAAGAAAGATTAAATCAGGTTTATAATATAAGGAATTTTGACCCATTGATTATATGTCAATCAGAAAACCAAAGTTATAAAGAACTTTGACCCAATGATTAGAACTCAATCAATAACCAAAATTATCAAGAAGGATATTGACGCCACTCTCAAGACATAGATGAGAAGGTGAGAGATAAGTCATGGTTTCGATCGCCACAAGCAAAGCTTGATAAGATCACATGTTCATAGAAGAACAGAAGAGAAACAAGTCTCTGTTCCTTTCATTCAAGAAGTTGGCTACATCATCATTCAACTTATGTTTGCTCAGGGTTACAAGGCTTTTTATAGGCAAGGAAATAAAACATAACATGAAACCCTAGCCTCCTAACAATTGGGCTCACTAATTATACTTGTGGGCTTAAATTAAATTAAATGTCTCAGCCCAAAATAACATTAGTTAAAATAAAATAAACTAACTTAATTTAAAACCCATTACAATTAAAATAAACCAGCCCAAATTGTTTAAAGCCCAATTAATTCCAATTGCCTTCAATTAGCTCCCAAAGCCTTCAAGATTAAGCCCAACAATCTTCAAGATTAGCCCAATTGCCTTTAATTGCCTCATTGTCCAAATTGTCTCGTCGTCCTCCATGCTTGCTATCTTGGTTTCCATCAAGAATCCTTCAAAGGAGCGAGGCGATAAACTCTAAAAAGAGCATTATCAAATTTGGTGCTGATATTAGCCTCTTCTGATCTTACAAGAACATCAAGAGCGCTTTTCTCCTCGCTGCTGAAGGGAGATTTGTCCATCTTTAGATCTGCAAAGCAAACTATTAAAAAAAAAAAAAAGTAGTTTAGCTTGCTAATATTTCTCCTCTCATACCTGGCTCCACTTTAAAACCAAAGTTTTTGAGACGAGCAAACGAAGGACACGAGACGAAAAACCAGCTCGTCTTATATGCACATGCGTTAGACTTGCCCTTTGCCTCTCCTTGGGGCAGAAGATCTTTATATTCCGATTGACGGGCTGAGAGGTAGAAAATGTCGTCTGGTTTCTCCCCCTTCTTTGTATTCAAAGCCTTGATGAAGTAGAAGTTCTGAATTATTTTTGGTGTTGGGGGGTTTAGGCCATTTCGGAGAAAGGTCAGAGCCAACGAAGTCAGTTGCGAGTAGGAGTTAAGTGTTAATTGGAATGGTGCGAGCTGGACAACGTTTAGAAATCCGATTATGTAAGAAGGAACTGAGAATCTCAGCCTGTGTTCCAAATGTTGGGAACTAACAGCAATAAACCCACTCGGAGGGTAGCCCGCATGTTTTCTTGAAGTGGGAGACATGGCGCGACAGCCCCTGGGGAAATGGAATTTGCAGGCAATCCCCTCCAGCTCGGAGACCTTTATTGTGGACGGGTAGCGAGCAAACGTTTCGCGAACACTCTTTACCTTCCCAGTTCGCTCTTGAGTTTCTGCTCGTCCCGTTCCAGCCGTTCTACTAGCCTTACGAGCTCCACTTGAAGACATATGTATAGAAGAATCATTTTCAGGTCGCAGCGAGCAGATTATTGAAACGCCAAAATATTTTCTAAGTTCCCTAGTTCACAGATCGCCCTTATAATGGGGGGCTCAATCTATGGCGAAACGATCTGCGAGCTAACATCCTATAGATCTAATTTAACAATTAGCATACATAATGGGCCACAAATAGTAATCAGGTCGCAAATAAACATGCTACCAAATCAAACCAACAGAAGTTGAAAAGTCATGATTAACAGCAAAAGACTCAGAAGAACAAAGGTTTAATGACTACATGTCATATTCGAACCATTTCAGACCTAATGGTGGCAAAATGCAAACACAAATACAATCATCTCAACAAAAATAAACCAAAAACTGAAAAGTTTAAAGAAAGAAGTCAGATGTTTACCTTGAATCTTTGATAGAAGTGTAAAAATGGAGACTAAAGTGAGGAGTTTTTGAAAAACTAGTGAGTTCTTTGAACTGGGTTGCTTGGTTGCTTGTTTACTTCGAGAGAAAATGACAAATAAAAAAGGAAAAGTGAAGAGGCTCCACCAGTTATAAAGTAAACGAACTCTAACCCCAACTGTTGGATCTCTATGTTGTATAAACCACCACTAATCTAACGGTGCAGCGCGAGGTACGACTTTCCAATCATGAGCCGTCAGATTGAAAGACGTGCGCATTTAATGCGCGTGTAATGGACGTGCTAGCATCGTTTCAGTTACCCTCTGCATGGCTACCAAGTGTCAAAACTGAAAAGACATAATTTGAAAGGGCGCGAAAACAATCGTTCAAGTTGACTTACCAGAGAAGCTATCTTTTACCAGCGAGCTTGAGCTCTCAGTTCGCAGAGCGAGTTGAGAGCTGGGGGGCTAATGTTATATGTATTTTCTGGATTCACTAAATGGGTTGGTAAAAGCCCAATTTAGGCCCATTAGAAGGCCCAATAAAGTCAGCCCAGTCAAGGCCCATCAGACAAGACCCATATTTCAACTCAAAGCCCAGCGAGCTCCACAGCTCGCCCAGCAATCTCCCCAGCTCACAGCAATGAGCTCGTCTCCCAGCTAGATTGTAGCTCGTTCCACTATTCACCATAAGCATTGCTCGCTTCTCAGCGAGCTTCAGCTCGAGGTCACCATAAACGGTAGTTCGCCCAGAAACGTAATTAATGCAATATTTTTCAGAACAAGCAGTTACCTAATCAAATAATGATTCTCTCTCCAGATATGGAAGTTAATTCAAATTCAAATTCAAGTCAACCTTATCTCGGATTTTAAGGAGCAGTTTCCTGATTTTATTCAAACAGATTAGGAAGTGTAATTAATTCATGATTCTCTTCCTATTTCATTATTTCTTGAATTGTAACGGTACTTCCCCTATAAATAGGGGTTAAAAATCATTGTAAAAAGGACATTGAATATCATACTGTCACTCTGCAGAATTTTAGAGAAACAGCAGTGGACGTAGGCACACTTGCTGAACCACGTTAAAAATTCTGTGCATTCCCTGTTTGATTCCTGGTTCTTTATTGTCTTGTTCTTGTTTTCTGTGTTTTCTCACATTGATTGCAGGTATTGGGCATTGATTACCCGTCGACTGAATTTCAACATCGACAATTTTTATGTCTTGTAATTAATTTAATTGATGATACTTAATGGATTAATGAATTATGATTATAATTAAGCCCTCATTATTTTTAATTAAAAATTAAAAAACTCAAATATTACTTAATTTGCCATTAATATTTTTTATTATTCATTAATCATATTTTCTTATTTCAATTTCTAATTTAGCATTTTTTTTTTCTTATTTCTATTTTACTTTGGGTGGATGTTGCTTTGGTCGTAACTGGTTTTCACGTAATCTAATCCTAAGATTGTTTTGAATTAAAAGAATATAAGGGATGGATAACAAAACTTGGTAAAGTCTTGTTCTAATGAACTGTCCTTATGATTAAATTACGCTTTGTTGGGATGTTGTTTTAATGTATCTTGAGTTATACGGTGCTTTCAATTAACTGATATAATAATATGTTAATATTGTGAGAGAGTTTTATCAAGACATTATCCTAAACAGCAGTGATTGATTATGTTAGGCGTGGAAAGAAAGTTTTACCAGATCAACGGACTGGAAGTGTTTTTGATGCACTGTTTTATTGTGGAAAATATATATTAAAATTGCCAAAGTCAAAATAACTAACAAATTAAATCGGTTATTAAAAGTTACAAAAATAGTAATTTTTTCTTTTGTTGGAAAGAAAATTAGTAACTGACAGAAGATAAAAATACTATTTAATTTGTTCAAATCGTACTAATGTGTATTTGTAATTAAAATTACGTGTGGCATCTCAGACAATGCCTTCTAATAACACGGTTTTGCAATTGATTGAAATGAAAATAAAGTTTTGTGAAAGGTACTATTGCATTGGAGAGGGAGAGGTGGACTAGGAACATTGTGCAGTGGAATTCTATTGATTTTATCAAGGCAGTGAAGGTACTTTCTAGACAACATTGATTTAGTTGGACAGAGGAGGAGAGAGAGTGAGAGAGTGCGCGTGCGCGCGTGCTTATGCATGTTTGAGAGAGAGAGAGACTACTTATGAGAAGTATCAATATCAAATTTAGCTATCTTTCTCTAGCACATTAACCTATTAGAAACTCAAGTAGTTGTCTCTGGGTCCCTTGAATGGACCAGCTGGTGTTCCAAAATTTTTGCATTTGGTTTATCTGCAGCTTGATAGTGTAGTCTTTTTGTGGTTCAGAGTCATGGTGTGATTGGTTTGCTTCTTGCAGTCCAACTAGATGTTTCAAACTTTGGTCCTTTCCTTAAATTTTGATAGTACTATGAATTTTCAGGGGCAATCATGGTTTCAAGCTGAAGTTACTAATAGCAATACTGAAAAAATTGAGCTTTTAGGTTTTGAAAGTTTTAACTCACTTCAAGGATAATGTGATTTTACATCTCACAAGGTGTTAAGCACTTAATAACATTGTTACAATTGAAACGGTTCTCTTGGATGCAAAATTATTCATAGTAGTCCTAATGCAATGCCATTAGCAGCAAATTTTTCTTCTATTATTTTCAAATAGTTAATCATACATGTAAGTGTGCAAGGGTAAAGCTCTTGGTCTCTCACCAATTGAACCTAGCCTTCCTTTGTTTTTCAAGAAATATAATATTACAGTTAAGGTTTGACTACCTTATCCAACCACTAACCTTACTCATCAATTGAAGCTCATGGATTGGTTGCAATGATAGTTATTGAAGTCAATCCAATTACTCAAATTAATGGGTAAAATTAGTAGTTGAGTAAGATAATTGAACCCTTACAATTAATGATATTGAAAGATGTGTAATTGTTATAATCTCTATTTTCTTCTATATATAGTATGGCATCAACAGGTGGAAAATCAGCTATTACATGCAAAGGGAAGCACAAATTGAGCTGCTAATGGTTGAGCCACAAGTAAATAAGGGGCATGTTATAGTGTTGTTTCAAATTTTCAATATATATTCACTAACGTTAAAGTTGCAGCAGTTGCCAATTTCAATATTGTCAGTGAGGTTTTGTATGTTATACTTATGTGCAATGTTTTCTTTTCTAGTATTAAAGTTGTGGGTTTTAATATTGTGGGTGGGTTTTACATGCTAGAGTTGTGTATTTGTACTAATATTGTTTAATAAAACGTAGCAAATGTTCCAAAATAATAAAAGGTTGCAACAAACTGCTAATAAATTTATCCTTTTGAGTAGGGCAATTGCTACAGCTTTTAAATATTATAGATACAAATCCATAATTCTAGAGTTTAAAAACTCACGTACAATATTGTAGTGGGGTCGTTCTATAATATAGTGATGTGGAACAAGCCTCGCTTGTTAGCTTCTTAGTAACCTATATCTTGGATAGAGCAAGCAAAAGAGCTAGAATGATCTTGACACCAGTATGATGATGCTCAAGTCAATAAATCGACCACAATATTACACAAAAGAATATGAGGCAATAATGTCAATCAACGATGGTGGATCGAGGAATGGATCGATATTGGTAATGGTTTTGGGACGGTGGCATAGCCATTGGACAACATAGTTGTAGACCTAAGACGGTGGTCTAACACAGAGAAATTGTCCCAAATGAGGGCAGAGGCGACGGACCATCATGGTTTGAACTATGGGTGAGCCGAATTATGGCCTCTAGGAGAACTTCGATGAGGCGTCTACAAGTGAGAACTATTCTATGTTTGTCTTTTCTATGCTTCCATTGAACTGAGAGCCTCTATATAGGCAAAGGGATCCTCACTTTTAAGGTACCTTCTATAAGCTCTTAGTTTCGATTTTAAACTCCTTAGTGTTAGATGCTAAATTTCGGAATTAAAAATGATAAATCTCGCTAACTTTAAATTAATCAGGGATATCGAAGAGTTAATAGCAATCATATAAGCACACGATTTGGTTTAAGGAGAATAAAGTTGATTAAGGGTAAAATCGTATTTTTACAAATAAGAGATAATATATAAGTGACAATGTGGACAAGTTCAAAAATAAGAATTTTATATACAAATATCTATAAGTATTAGATAATTACTAAATAAGATTTTAATGATGGTCAAAACAAGTCAAGGGACAAGCTTGTCATTTTAGGAAATGTTACTAATATATATAAGTAACACTTAGAGAAAATTTGAGAATGAAAGATAGAAGAATGCAAGCTGTTCACGGTAAAAATGGAAGACAACAAAAGAAAATGTAAAATTTCAGTGGTATACTATGTAATTTTAGGACAAAGTTGAAGGGCAAATAATGAAGAGAGGGACAGTTGTATAAATGAATGAGTTGCTGGAAAAATCAAGAACAAGATAGAAACCAAAGTTGGCAGACATAAGAAAGAGTTGGCAGTGGACAACAGCTGTAGAGGTGTTCGACAGTAGTAACAGGAGCAGAAAAACAAGGTTTTAAAGGTTTTCAAGCCCCAAAAGGGTGTAATTAAGTCTAGAGAGGCTATCCAACTTGGGTAAGTGAATTTTAAGTGAGATTTATTGAGTTTCCAGGATGATTTTTATGTGAAAAATCTGGTTAGATGTTGTTCAGTGAGTGTGTGTAGTTTTGATGATACTTTTATGTTTGGATTCAAGGTTTTGAAGCTTCCATATGGTGGGGAAAGTAAAGCAAAGGTTTTAGACAGTTTTGGGTAAGTGTTCTAACTAAATAAAATGTGTGATTTAAGTGAAATTAATGTTGTTTGAGATGGTGGACTGCTATCATGTTTGTTTGTGTCATTTTGATTTAATTTTAAGTGAAGAACTTGAAGACAATTTAAGGTGGAAATGTGTGAGTTACGGCTATGAAGGGCAGTAAGAAACCTTTGAGTTTTGATTGATTTAAACTCAAATTTAAGCATAATTAAGATTAAGAAAGCATATAGAAGTGATAAGATTGTCAAATGAGTAGTTTTAGACAATTTGGAGAATCCCAAGCTCAAACAATGGGACAGAGATGACCTGCACAAGTTTGACTTATTTGGGGTTGTTCTAGACCTCAAATCATGCCTATGAGTCATAAAAAACCATAGGTTTTGGAAGGGAACAATTCCGATAAAAATTACGCAAGTTATGACCAAAATATTGCACTTAAAGAGTCGTAAGGTGAGATATTTATGTAACTGTATTCTTTGATACTTGGAATGGATATATTTGATCATATTTAGGTAAAAGAACCTTAGATATGAAGGAAATAACATCGTCGTTCATCCGATGCGAAAATATGCATCAAAAAGTGCCCGAAAAAATGCGTTTTTCTTAGATTTGACATAGAAAATGATAGAATTTTTCGATGAAATTTTATGGGTGACTAGAATGTGAGATAAGAGGACCGCAGGAAAAAGAATGAAAGAAAACGGAGCCCCGAGCAGAGCCATGCGTTATATTCTGTTTTGAGGTGTCAAAAGAGGCATAAATTTTTTATTTTTTGTTCCGGACCTTTGAAAATTATACGGGCTGGGTGGGGGTGCTCCTAGGGGTGTATAACTGAAAATTTTGCAAAGAAATCGGAATTAGAGAGTCTCGGTTGAGTTAGAAATAAGTGAGAAAGTTATTGTGTAAAGGGTAGTTACTAGAGAAAGTTTTGTTAGAAATGTCATTTTAAAGTTTGAGTTATGAAATTGTCACAAGTGATAATAAGAAATTGTCGTGTAGGTGACGAGCGAGTGAGCGAGGTCCAAGAGACTCGTCGAGACGTTTGACTCAGATTTGCACGACTTTGAGATAAGTGGTCTACCACTTATGTCTAATTCAATTTCTATGTTAAATTTCATATGTAATTGTTAAATGAGAACAAAAACGATTTTCAAAGTTCAAATCTCAAGTTTTGAGTATGTGGGTTTCTTATTGAATCCATAAAGTGATATAAGTCAATACAAATTATTTTCTTTAAAGGTTGAATTAAGAGAATTTTTAAAGTTTATAAAATAATTAGTTTTGTGTTTGTGCACTTGGTGTATTTAGTTTTAAAAACTCATGTATATACCTTAAGAGCATATGAGATTTAGCGCTACGTGATGACACAGAAAATTCCGTCCGTAGTCGCTCAGTCTATAGAGAAATTAGCACTACGTGACGACGTAGAAAATTCCGTCCGTAGTTACTCAGTTTTCCTAGAAAGTATAGCGCTACGTTGCGATGCAGATAATTTCGCACGTAGTTGGTTATTTTACAGTTTGGCACTACGTTGCGATGCAGTACATTCCACTCGTAGTCGCCCAGAGTTATAGCACTACAATTGTGATACAGAAAATTCCGCATTGTAGTTGCTCAGATATGAGATTTTTCACTCTACGTTGCGATGCAGTAAATTCCATATCGTAGTGGTCGAAATACCCCAGTAGCTTCACGTTGGTATTAATTAGAATCGCTCGTGATGGTTAGAGGATTGGAATGGTATACATGGGGATTTTGAAAGAAAATCTTAAGATTTTGAAACTTTTAAAGATGAATAAAATTATAACTTATCATATTGGTGCATGTGGTATTACATAATTTTGTTGCACTAACTTCTTTATCTGTTGTGTAGCTTATTTATATTCCATTGGATGCTGTCGTTGGATGGGACGACGAGATTTCCATTTTATACATATAGGTGGGGCAAGTTATGAAAAATGCTTGTGTAAATTTTGTATATGGATTGAACATATTAATTATGGAAACATTGTATTGTATGACACTTATGGTATATTGCATTTTGGATTCGTATATATGTAAATATGATTGTAAATTGTCATGAATTTTTATGCATGATGGATATATGCATATTCTAGTATGAGTTCATGCATATTGTTATGGAAAGTGTGATGAATATGTCTGTTTATGGATAAACGAAGTTGGGAAGAAATGAATATATAGTCGAAGTGTGTTTTATTGCAGGTAAAAATTTTGGAAACGTAAAAAATGCAACCGTTATACTGCCGAAATTTTTCTAAAATTGTTTTAAACGGAATTGCGAAAAATTTTATCCACCAAAGTTATTTACTAAAGTAAAAATTAAAATCGAATTAAGTTAAGAAAATCAGGAAAGATTAAGGGGTTCGCTCCGCAGGTCTCTTCATTCCGATAAGTCGGATTGAGAGGAGTCCGTTGGAGTGTCCAACGAGACCCTCCAGATCAGTGATCAAAGAGAGTCTGGGTTGGGTCCTGTCACATTCCTTATGTGATCATACTAGGAAGATTGAGTTTTAAAGGATCTAGCAGATCCTAGGCTAATCCGTAGATTCTCAATCTTGAATAGCTAACTTCTCATTCTGATTCTACCTTTATTACTTTAGGAAAGATCCTAATTAGAAATGAGATCGACTAGGTCACGAGCAAAATGGGAAGGTAGGCTCTCAAGCCTGATCTATGGGCTTCGTTGGCTAGGCTTGGTGTTGGACCATCGACTGAATCCTAGGCTAATCTATAAGAATAGCCTAGACCCAACTTGATAGATTGAGTATAAGGATTGGGCTGTTCAAACTATTAAGTCGACCAAACCATGAAGCGTTGGGCTTTCAGTTGATCCATCTTGCTTTAGGCTATCCAATTGACACAAAAACCTAGATTTGTAGGCTAACAGGGTCAGATGGGTTAATTTCAAGCTTCATTATTGGACTTTAGGCCAAAAATCTTGGATTGAGAATTTTTCCCACTACAAACATTAAACTTTAGAACTTTAGCCATAAAAAACACAAGTTCACAATATTTATGAAATTTACAATTATATCAAATAAAATCCCACTTGTAAAGTTAAAATTCACAATTTTAGTGTTATTGTATTGGTATCGAAAAGTATACAACATGATTTTCTAAGCACTCTTACTGTAATAGATAAGATGTGTAAGTTCAAGTTTCAATGAGTAGCATTACAACATGTGTAGGGGGTCTCCAATAATTGGATATCTCATGTTAGATGGCATGATATTGGTTGCAAATGCATTAAAGACTCACTCCTTTTTCATCAGGTGAAAATGGTGAGAAATAGCACCAAGTCTACCGTAACTTGTCACATTGTCACCAACATATTACTTTGAGTTTTATTGACAATCAAATATGGAAGTTACCCATCAATAATTGTTTTGCTATAGTCGTTGGCGGCACAACCCGTTATCTATTAAATTTTGGGTTTAACATCCAGTGAGTGATCATCATGTGGCTATCTTCTCCCACCTTCGTGTGGGTAGACTCTTCACCCTCGTGTGGTCGATCTCTCTCATATAGGAGCTACTTTCTTAACCATGCCACTGATGTCCCATCCCGTTTGGTCCTAGTAATCTCCTTGGTCAGTCTCACTAATCAAAAGAATTAAAAATATATATATGGAAGCTATCCAGAATGCTATATCAAATAAAACAAACTAATAAAGAACTCAAGTTTTTTCTTACCTTTTCACTCACGGTAAGTTTTCAGTCACTCTCACATTTTATCCATCATTCTCCCTATTCTTCGTTCGAACCTAAATCAAAATTCGATATCAAATCATACATGACAAAAAAAGTTAGCATAAAATCTACCTAGGGATGTATAGTTAGTCATTTTCTTAGTATGTTTTTGGGTTTTTATGGATTATATAGCATTTAATTTTATATTGTTTTAAAATTAAATAAATGTTCTCTCCTACCAAATAATATAGATGCCCAATAATGAACATGTATAAATTTTTTTGAAAAGCCCAATTCTTTTTCTATTTTTTAAATATTGGAATTTTATTAACACTTCCAAATAAGCTTACAAGCACCAACCATCTAGTCAAATTTGGGATAAAAGAGATTACACCCACATACATCCAAATCAAATCCTCAAAAGAGGAGAAAGCAAAGATGAACAGATGGAATGTCAAGCGATTCCCAAACGTGAAAATGGCATGACACCTCTTGAATTCAATCAATCCACATAGCATTTAAAATACAAATTAATTCACAAAATAGTAAAACATAAAGTAAAATCAGCATCAATGCAAAAGAAGTCTATACAAATCAGCCTTCTTGAATTAAATACAACATCATCATCAGAAGCTGCAACCTGGAAACTAATAAAATGATGAACCAGAAGAAAGTCTTTCTATAAAGTAATCACCTCCCCTACTGCTGATGAAAGTTACCTTTCATAGGTTTGGAGATAACCACCATAATAACATTCTTAAAGAATGCTGATTGCTCTAGCATATCCATAAGAAAACGTTCAAGGATTCGCCAACACATTTGGCCACCAAGGAAGCTTGAGATGACTATTGATCTTCACCCAAAATGTGGCTCATCAACCTGCAATCTTGCAAAACGAAATGGTTTTTAAAGGTTAGATCCAAACCTAGATCTAACATTTAAAAACCTCAAACCACCTAAAAGAAACTGAGAAAAGAAAGAAAAGAAGAAGAACACCAATCAAGACTTTGTGAAAAATCAAATATGTACATTGTATTAATTTTTAAGAGATGGATTCTGAAAACCTCTGGATCCAACCCTTAAAAACCTCAGATCGAATAGAAGAAACTAAAATGTGGGAGCAACTAACACAAAATTAGCTAAAAATCACTTCAAAAGAATCAAGTCTACCTAAAGGCAACAAAGTTTTTACAGAGTTTCTCTCTCTCCCTTTGGAGCTTTCTGAAGAGAGAAGACTTGTGAAGACAAAAGATTTCTAAAAGAAAAGCCTAATTTTGCTGCTATGGATTTTTGCATGGATTCATATTCTCTGCCAACCTTATTTTTACTAATATTTTAATTAAATTGTGACAAGTGGCACATAAAATTGGATGGCTTAGATCAAATTAATTTCTCTCTCCCATTTTTTCTCCCATTTTCCTTGTCTGTCATTTTCTCTCATTTGAACCATTGTCACTCTCAAACAATATTGAAACACTGTCTTTAAAAGGGCTCTTTTGAGTGATTTTTGTTAGGTTTTGAAACAAAAACGCATCTAGGGGAAAAAGTGGGACTCATGAATCAATTTTTTGATACCCATTTTTGGAAATGACTTTGGGATTGTAGAGACTCATTAGAAGAGCATTTGTTGAAACAACATTGAATTTAGCTTATTGTGTTTTCTGTTTTTCAGGTCAAAATAGTGCTAATATTAACTGTTTGTAAATATAATTTGATGAATTTTAGTGACGTATTTCTTTTAGTTTTGTTTTTATCCTTCTATAAATGGAGAATCAGAAAAAAAAAAAAAAATTGAAGAGGAGACAAAAGGATGGAGCTAGTGGTCGGTTAAAAGGTTTGATTACAGGTGTTGGCATTGTTGTAATAATCAGTGGTGGATTGTCGACAACTGCAGTCTTAGAAGTGGGCTCTGAAGAAGCAATACTTTCATCAATGACCAAACCTCAAGTCATGTTTATCCACATGGTGGTGAGTTTCAGGTATGGCAGTGTCATGCAAATGAGGAAGTAAACTACAAGGATAATATGATTTTACATCTCAGAAGGTGTCAAGCACTTAATAACATTGTTATAATTGAAACAGTTCTCTTGGATGAAAAATTACTCTTAGTAGTCCTAATGCAATGCCATTAGCAACAAATTTTTCTTCCATTAATCATACATGTAAGTGTGCAAAGGTAAAGCTCTCGGTCTCTCACCAATTGAACCCTAACCCTCTGTTTTTCGAGAAATATAATATTACATTTAAGGTTTGGTTACCTTATCTAATTACTAACCTTACTCATCAATTGGAGCTATTGGATTGGTTGCAATGGTGGTTATTGAAGCCAATCCAAAAGCTCAAATTAATGAGTAAGATTAGTTGTTGAGTAAAATAATTAAACCTTTATAGTTAATGATATTGAAACATGTGTGCTTGTTTATAATCCCTATTTTCTTTGGTATATAGCTATGGCATCAACAGGTGGAAAATCATCAATTACATGCAAAAGGAAGCACAAATCGAGCTGCTAATGGTTGAGCCACAAGTAAATAAGGGACATGCTATAGTATTGTTTCAAATTTTCAATATACATTCACTAACGTTAAAGATGCAGCAATTGCCAATTTCAATATTGTGAGTGAGGTTTTGTATGTTATAATTATGTGCAGTGTTTTCTTTTCTAGTATTAAAGTTGTGGGTTTTAATATTGTGGGTAGGTTTTAAATGCTAGAGTTGTGTATTTGTACTAATCTTGTTTAATAAACCGCAGTAAATTTTCCAAAATAATAAATGGTTGCAACAAATTGCTAATAAATTTAGCTTTTTGAGTAGGGCAATTGCTACAGCTTTTAAATATTATAGATACCAATCCACAATTCTAGAGTTTAAAAACTCACTTACAATATTGTAGTGGGGTCGTTCTATAATATACTGAAGTGGAGTAAGCCTCGTTTGTCAGCTTCTTAGAACTCGACAACCTGTATCTTGGATAGAGCAACAAAAGAGCCAAAATGATCTTGACACCAGCATGATGATGCTCAAGTTAGTAAATTGACCACAATATTAGACAAAAGAATATAAGGCAATAATGTTGATCGACAGTGGTTGATCGGGGAATGTATCGATATTGGTAATGGTTTGGGATGATGGCATAGCTGTTGGACGACATAGTCATAGGCCTAAGATGATCGTTTAACATAAAGAAATTGTCTTAGAGAAGGGCAGACGCGGTAGACGATCATGGTTTGAATTATGAGTGAGCCGAAATGTGGTCTCTAGGAGAACTCCGATGAGGCGTCTACAAGTGAGAGCTCTTCTGTGTTTATCTTTTCTGTGCTTCCATTGAACTGAGAACCCTCTATATAAGCAATGGGATCCTCACTTTTAGGGTACCTTCCTTATGTGATCATACCAAGAAGATTGAGTTTTAGAAGATCTAGGAGATCCCGGGCTAATCCCTAGATTCTCAGTCTCGAATAGCTAACTTCTCATTCTGATTCTACCTTTATTACTTTAGGAAAGATCCTAATTGGGAATGAGATCAGCTAGGTCATAAATAGAATGGGAAGGTAGGTTCTCAAGCCTGATTTATAAGCTCCGTTGGCTAGGTTTGGTGCTGGACCATCGACTAAACTTATGGGCTAATCTATAAGAGTAACCTAGACCCAACTTGATAGATTGAGTATGAGGATTGGGCCATTCAAACTACTAGGTCGATCGACCTATGAAACATTGGGCTTTTAGTTGATCCATCTTGCTTTAGGCTATCTAGTTGACACATAGGCCTAGGTTTATAGGCTGACAGGGTCAGATGGGTTAACTTCAATCTCTGTTATTGGATCTTCAGGCCCAAAATCTTGGACTGAGATTTTTTCCCACTACAAGCATTAAACTCTATAACTCTAGCCATAAAAAACACAAGTTCACAATATTTATGAAATTTACAATTATAGCAAATAAAATCCCACTTGTAAAGTTAAAATTCACAATTTTAATGTTATTATATTGGTATCGAAAAGTATACAACATGATTTTTTAAACGCTCTTACTGTAATAGATAAGATGTGTAAGTTCAAGTTTCAATGAGTAGCATTACAACATGTGTGGGGGGTCTCCAATAATTGGATATCTTATGTTAGATGGCATGATATTGGTTGCAAATGCATTAAAGACTCACTCCTTTTTCATCAGGTGAAAGTGGTAAGAAATAGCACCGAGTCTACCGTAACTTGTCACATTATCACCAACATATTACTTTGAGTTTTATTGACAATCAAATATGGAAGTTACCCATCAATAAATGTTTTGCCATAGTCGTTGGCAGCACAACCCGTTATCTATTAAATTTTGGGTTTAACATCCAGTGAGTGGTCATAATGTGGCTATCTTCTCCCATCTTCGTGTGGGTAGACCCTTCACCCTCGTGTGGTCAATCCCTCTCATATAGAAGCTACTCTCTCAACCGTGTCATCGATGTCCCACCTCGTTTGGTCCTAGTAATCTCTCGGGTCAGTCTCACCAATCAAAAGAATTAATATATATATATATATATGGAAGCTATCCAAAATGCTTTATAGAATAAAACAAACTAATAAAGAACTCAAGTTTTTTCTTACCTTTTCACTCACGGCAAGTCTTCACTCACTCTCACATTTTATCCATCTTTCTCTCTATTCTTTGTTTGAACGTAAATCACAATTGGTTATCAAATCATACATGACAAAGAAAGTTAGCATAAGATCCACGCAGGGATGAATAGTTAGTCATTTTCTTAGGATGTTTTTGGGTTTTTATGGATTATATAGCATTTAATTTTATATTGTTTTAAAATTAAATAAAAGTTCTCTCTTACCGAATAATATAGTTGCCAAATAATGAACATGTAGAAATTTCTTTGAAAAGCCCAATTCTTTTTTTTCTTTTTTTTTTTTAAGTATTGGAAATTTATTAACACTCCCAAATAAGTTTACAAGCACCAACCATCCAGCCAAATTTAGGAAAATAGAGATTACGTCGACATACATCCAGATCAAATCCTCAAAAGAGGAGAAAGCAAGGATAAACAGATGGAATGTCAGGCGATTCCCAAACGTAGAAATAGCATGACACCTCTTGAATCCAGTCAATCCACATAACATCTAAAATACAAATTAATCCATAAAAAAGTAAAACATAAAGTAAAATCAACATCAACACAAAATGAGTCTATACAAATTGGCCTCCTTGCATCAAATACGACATCATCACTAGAAACTAATAAAACGATGAACTAGAAGCAAGTCTTTCAACAAAGCAATCACCTCCCCTACTGTTGATGAAAGTTACCTTTTATAGGTTTGGGGATAACCACCAGAATAACATTCTTGAAGAACGTTGATTGGTCTAGTATATCCATAAGAAAATGTTCAAGGATTCACTAATACATTTGGCCATCAAGGAAGCTTAAGATGACTATTGATCTTCACCCAAAACGTGGCTCATTAGCCTGCAATCTTGCAAAACGAAATGGTTTTTAAAGGCTTGATCCAGATATCATCTGGATCTAACCCTTAAAAACCCCAAACCACCTAAAAGGCATTGATAAAATAAAGAAAAGAAGAAGAACACCAGTCTAGATTCTGTGAAAAATCAAATATGTACATTATATTAATTTTTAAGAGATGGAACATGAGAACCTCTGGATCCAACACTTAAAAACCTCAGATCTAATAGAAAAAGATAAAAAGAGGGAGCAACTGACAAGAAATTAGCTCAAAGTCACTTCAAAGAATCAAGTCTACCTAAAGACGGCAAAGTTTTTACTAAGTTTCTCTCTCTCTCTCTCTCTCTATGGAGCTTTTTGGAGAGAGAAGACTCGAGAAGATAAAAGATTTCTAAAAGAAGAGCCTAATTTTGTTGTAAGGGATTTTTGCACGGATTTAAATTCTTTACCAACCTTATTTTTATTAATTTTTTAATTAGATTGTGACATGTGGCACATAAAATTGAATGGCTTAGATCAAATTAATTTCTCCCTCCCATTTTTTCTCCCATTTTTCTTTTCTGTCATTTTCTCTCATTTGAACCATTGTCACTCTCAAACAATATTGAAACACTGTCTTTAAAAGGGCTCTTTTGAGTGATTTTTGTTTGGTTTTGAAACAAAAACGCATCTAGAGGAAAAAGTGGGACTCATGAATCGGTTTTTTGATACCCATTTTTTGAAATGACTTTGGGATTGTAGAGACTCATTAGAAGAGCATTCATTGAAACAACATTGAGTTTAGCTAGTTGTGTTTTTTGTTTTTCAGCCCAAAATAGTGTTAATATTGGGTGTTTGTAAATATAATTTGACGAATTTTAGTAATGTATTTCTTTTCTTTTCGTTTTTATCCTTTTATTAACGAAGAATCGAAAAAAAAAAACAAAAAACAAAAAAAACAAGATTGAAGAGGAGACAAAAGGATAGAGCTAGTGGTCCGTTAAAAGGTTTGATTACAGTTGTTGGCATTGTTGTAATAATCAATGGTGGATTGTCGACAACTGCAGTCTTAGAAGTGGGCTCTGAAGAAGCAATACTGTCATGAATGACCAAACCTCAAGTCATGCTTCTCCACATGGTGGTGACTCGTGAGTTTCAGGTATGGCAGTGTCGTGCAGATAAGGAAGTAAACTACGATACACCAATTACTCCTATCTCGACACATGACTATACAGAACCACAAAATGTCAATTCTGAAAACCAAACCACACCTATATGTGCTACTCCAATTAGTGTTTATTGTGAAGACCCAATACAGGAATGGCAGCCTACAGATGACTATACAAAATCATTTAATTTAAATTGTTTTGCCTTCTAACTTTATACTTCAACTTGAAAAACTAAGTGGTTCAATTTGTTGTAGACTTGATCGAACAGGTGCTGGACATATATTTTATCACTCCATGGTTGGTTTAATTGAAGTTGGTATAAGCAAGCCAGTGAGAGGGCAATGAAAATGGGAGTATCTGCGTCTTTTGTTAATGGAGCTGTTAATTCAATTCTTAAAAAATATATTTCTGGTTCAAATGAGCAGCTGCCTTCGGCATAATGAAAATGGGAGTATCTGTGCCAAGCTTCAAGTTTGCCTTTAATTGATGGAGCTGTGCTTGAATGCTTGAATGACAAGGCATGAAGTTTGGTGATCTGGGAGAAAATGACAGACATGGAAAATGAGCGAAAATGACATCGTTTTGTGATTTTAAAAAAAAAAAAAGAAAAAAAAAGGAAGAAATTGATTTGATTTGAGTAATTTATTTTTGTGTGTGTCACATATCACAATCTAATTAAAAAATTAGCAAACATAAAGTTGGTAAAGAATCCGGATCCTTTTTGCACTCAATGGATCAAACATTTTCTCCAAAGTGAATTCATATTTCATACTATAATGTTAGTCTCTTATAATTAATTTAAAATGCCCGATAAAACCAAGCTCAAATTGCCTTCCATATTTCTTGCAGACAAAGAATACAAAAACTTCCACAACGCCATCTCAATGGTCAAATAAGTAAATCGATTTAATTAATTAAATAATTAACTCAAATTCTCAGCTTGACGCGGATGCTTGTATAAAAGCCCAAACCAAACTCACATCTCCATAGGATCCCAAAAACCAAAGCGATGGAGAAGAAATCACATGTGGTGCTGACCTGTACCCCAGAAATGGGCAACCTGGTGCCACTCGTTGAGTTCGCACATCTTCTCACCAGTCGTGACTCACGACTCTCACCCACCATCCTCATCATGACCTTATCCCAACGGCATTTGGTCAACTCTTTCGTCAACTCACGCCAGTCCTCCTCCACTCATATCAACTTCGTCTACCTCCCCACCGTAGACCCTCCCTCATCTGATCACTACAATTCCCTTCTCGGCTACCTTTCTCTCTTCATCCAAAACCACAAACCCCATGTCAAGCGTGCAATCTCCAACCTGATCTCCGACAACGCGGGCCCTGTTGCCGGGCTGTTCATCGACATGTTTTGTACGTCGATGCTCGATGTCGCTGACGAACTGGGTGTTCCCTGTTATCTCTACTACGCTTCTCCAGCCAGCTTCTTGGGTATGATGTTGCACTACGACGATTTAGACACCCAGCTCAGGAACCACCTTGTTGAGTCCAGCGGTACCGAGTTGTTCGTCCCCAGAGACGAGTCGACTCGGTTCCATGTGCCGAGTTTCGTCAATCCTTTGCCTGCTCTCGTGTTGCCTTCGACGGCGTTGAAGAGGAAGAAAGACGGTCACTTGTGGTACGCGTGCCATGCTCGGAGGTACAAGCAAACCAAGGGGATTGTGATCAATACGTTTCGTGAGCTCGATACGTTTTCGATTGACGCGATTTCTAAAAACGGGTTGCCTCCGGTTTACCCGATTGGACCGGTTTTGGACCATACTGGACCGGCTAGATGGCATCCGGACCGGGCGGGTCAGGAGGATATCATAAAGTGGCTCGATGATCAGCCTTTATCGTCGGTGGTTTTCTTGTGCTTTGGAAGTATGGGTTCCCTTAGTGGGCCCCAGTTGCAACAGATTGCGGTCGGCTTGGAACGGGCCGGGTTCCGGTTTTTGTGGTCGGTCCGTGAACCACCCAAGGGCGAAGTGTACCTTCCGGGTGAATATAGTGATTTGAAAATGGTATTGCCGGAAGGGTTTTTAGATCGGACGGCTGGGATTGGTTTGGTTTGTGGATGGGTCCCGCAAGTGACAATCTTGGGTCATCAAACAATCGGAGGGTTCGTATCGCATTGCGGGTGGAATTCAGTGTTGGAGAGCCTATGGCAATGGGGTACCGATTGCCACGTGGCCGATCTACGCGGAGCAACAAATGAATGCTTTCAAATGGTGAAGAGTTGGGATTGGCTGTGGAGATAAGGTTGGATTATAGGGAGGGTAGTGATCTGGTGTTGGCGGAAGAATTACAGAAAGGATTGCGGTGTTTGATGGACGGTGACTGTGAGGTGAGGAGAAAGGTAAAGGAGATGAAAGAGAAGAGTCGGACGGCTGTGATTGAAAATGGGTCGTCGTACAAATCTTTAGGATCACTAATTGAGGAATTAATGGGCAATGTTTGATAGTGGTGGTTTTGTATTCTGAATTGTTTGTGTTGCGGTTTTGTAGTCTGAATTGTTTAAGAATGAATTTTCAATCTCATTTAAGCTATAAAGAGTCTATCAAGGAGTATAATTTTATTAAATTAATTAGTTACATAAAATTATTAAAGTATATTCTATTAACCTAGTTAATATATAATTAAATACCATAAATTATAATTATCTCATCTATCTAATGTAATTTTAAATTAATGCAATTGGAAGTTTTCAAATATATCCATTGAACATAAGTTAAAATGATAATTTATGATCTTGTAATTTCAAAGGATTATTATGCAATTTTTTCATGATTGAACTCAAACGTGAGCAACAAAAGTAAGAAAATAAAAATCCAGAGCATAACTTAAAAGGAAATTCAAACAAAAAAAGATATAACAGAGTTGGGTACTTTGAAATGAAATATATAAAGACAAGTGTGAGACCTAGTAAAAAGGCGCACCCTATCTACCCATCATATGGCAAGTTCAATCCTCACCTCTTCTACGTTTGTGTAAGTAGTCGTCTTTTGACTTCTTGAAGTAGCAATTTGAACCGTATTATTAGATTAGGTTTGTCTTGAAAAATGTGACAGATAATTATTAAAAAAGAAAGAAATATAAAAAAAAAATGATATTTGTACCTAACTACCAAAATTATATGTATATTTCTTTTGTAAATACATCTATTGAAAATTATTTAAAAAATATATATAATTTGTAAATGGATTAACTTACAATTACTTAAACTTTTGAATTAAAAAATTGATTTTAATATCTATTAATCCATATTTACGTAAATTAAGGATGGTTGGTTTTCTTTAATAAGCATTTGAATCAACAAGTAAACTTCACTGACTGTTTTAAGAGTATTGTAAATCTGTTTGGATCATTTTTATTTTTATTTTTTGATAATAGAAGAAGAGAAATGAATACTATTTTTCAAATGCAACAAGGTCTAACTTCCTTTTAAAGAGTTTTTAAATGATAAAAGTTTATTTTTAATTTTAATCCAAACAGTTTTTTAAATAGTTTTTGGATTTAAAAAGTCAAAAAATGGCTTTCAAAAACTACCCTAAATAGGCCTTTGACCATCAGCCACTAGCAGACTAGTAGACGTGGCTCTTGAAAATGAAGCCCTTGAAATGGCAGGGAGAAGATTTTGCTAAGAATTTGGAACCATAGTTTTTCCTTTTGTTTGAAAAATAACTAGTATTGGAGAAATGACTGCATTTCTATGTAGTCTTACGATGATGGCCAAATATTGAATTCTCAGGTCATGAATGCTGCTCAATTTAATAGGCTACATTCAAGTTTGGGTATGGGTTTACTTGTATTTAAATGGGAATTATTGTTCAAAATGTTAAAATTCTCTACGGAGTATAACGTGACACGGTGATTTATGTTGATTGTGTAACATTACATTATGTAAACTATTATTCGAACTTTACAGAACAAAGCAAAACTATATAGGATTGTTTGGAGATATAAGTGACGAAAGTTATTGAAAAAAAATATATATGGGCTAAAAAACCAAGAAAACCAGTATTTCTTTTTCTTTGTTTTTTTTTTTTTTGTCAAAAAGATATTTAATTAAAGCATGAAAGTTTTTATGTTTTTTGTTTTGTTTTGTTTTGTTTTTTTTTAAAGATGTCTAATAGAGGTTTTGGACTATTTAAAAGAGGAGAAATTCAAATTTTGGATTTTGTTAAATAAATATTTTTGAGTTTTTTTTTTCGAATATTAAAATATCAAAAGTAGCCTTTAAAACATTTTGTTAAGTACATTGTTGGTGTCAAAATTTATTTCACTAAAATTAATGAGAAATGTTGATGTTTCTATCAAGACTTGATACCTTGATAAACCAATGTTTAGTAAAGGTGCTAGTTGCTAAGCGGTTGGCTACCTAACAACTAGCAACTAGTTGATTAGCTAGCGAGTACTTAATGATTAGTCGGTTTAACTATCAGTCAACAATCAACTTGCTAATCGATAGATCGATAGTTAAGCCTAATCAAATCTATAAAAAGTAAATAAATAAACAAAGTGGATATTTTTTACTACATTTGTCGAAACATGGGGTTTCATAAGGTATTTTTATCATCTTGATTTAATGTATTTTAATTTTAAGTATAATATATTTGCAAATTGATTTTGGGTTGATGGTGTGATTTAGTAAGCAATTCAAATGGCACAAATCAAGAGTATCTGGCCCAAGTCACCATGCCCATTTCCTTTTAAACCTACTCAACCTATAAGGTTGTTTGTTTTCTGCACTTATAACTTGATAATGCTTAATTACACCAATCGAATTGTTTTTATTTGTCTTTTAGGTTAAATTACTTAAAACTATCCAAAAACAATAGGAAAAAAATAATAAGAATTTTTAACTTTTCACTTAATTACAAATCACTAAAAAATTTTAAAATATTTTATTCTAAGTCTATTCTCCCCAAAAATAACATACTTTCAACTTTATTATAATTTTATATTACTCGATTTTCTTTTCTTTTTCCCCTTAATACTTACAAGAAATGTATTTGAAAAAAATTAACTTAACTACATCTCATCTCAAATTGTCTTAAAATTAAACTACGTTATTTTAATTTACAATTTATATATGCATTTTTCTAGTTGCTTTCTTAAATATATCAATATATCTAAATGTATAAATATGAATAATGCTACTATAATTTTTAATTATATTTTAATCATGAATCATTATTATTAATATGTACATAAAAATATTTTAGAGTTTATTAAAATCATTTATTTGTAGTTGTTTGTATTAAATTAGTTAAAATTATATAACAAAAAATAATAATAATAAAAGATATAAATATGAAATTACTAGTTTTCAAGTAATTTTAATTTTAAAAAACAAATAAGTTTATAATATATTCAAAAGTAAAAGGAAAAAAAAAAAGACATAATATTTAGATTTTAGATTTCAAATTTCAATAACTATTCAGTTCTTAGTAAATTTTAGTATTGTTCAGTCTTTAGACCAAAAAAAAAGGGGAAAAAAAAAAACAAATGACCTCTAAGTCGAACCAAATGTCTTCTCTTTCAAACTATTAACTTGCAACTCAATTTCAACAAGCAACTATTGCAATCTCCATGGTCATCAACTGCATCTTCTTCTCTTTCACGACGATCACTAATTACAATGGCAAGCTTAGTCAAACAATTGTTGCCGCAACCTCGTAGCTGCCATTGAACCAACAACTCTCCTGTCTACTTGAAACCACCACCACCAACAAATGAAGCAAAGGTGACAGTTGCTAATAGCACCGATGGCGAGATGTCGACATCAGCGGCAGATCGACGGGCGATAAAAATAAAATAGTAATTAGGGTTTGAAAAGTAGGGTGAGTAAGTTCTAACGTTTAAGAGGGGCGGTTTAGTGGTTTAGTTTGCTTCACAAATTGTGAAGCTTTTTCATTTTCATTTTTATTTTTAAAAAATAACACAGACACATTAAAAAAGCGTCATTTTGGTGTCTTATATATATATATATATGTGTGTGTGTGTGTGTGTGTGTATAAAGCTTTGCGTGCCCAACTTTGAAGCCTTGAGTCATCGAGTTGAGTAAAGTACTCGACCCAACTTGATGACTAGTGTCTAGGCGGACTAGAACTCCTCATTTAGGTGTTCTCGACTTGGTATTCAGCTTGTAATCAGCTCTACTTTTTAAGTTTTAAAACGCTATGGTAAACATTATATCTAATTTTAATTATTGGTCGTATTATTGATGATGTTTCGTTAGCTTAAATTCTACTGACTATTTGCTGTTCTTCTTTTCATTGATTAAGTAAAATATGTAATTGAAGATTAGTACAAAGCCAAACAATAAAACCTTGTTCTCAAATCTTTAAAATAAGGCCCCATTAGGATTATGACGGGATATAGTTTAAAAGGATAGGATTAAATAAGATATAATTGAATTAAAATTGGTCTTATAATGTGTTTGGTGCAATTGGGATTGGTTTGGATTTAAATAAATTAAAAAATATAATATTTGATTAAATTAATTTTTAAATATGTTAGATATGAAAAATTAAAAAAAAAATAATTATAAAGAAGAATAAATTTTATTTACTAATTGATATGTAAATTTTTAATCTCATGAAAATATTTTTAGTGAATTATATTAAATATATTTATTATAATAAATGATATATATTTTAAAATAAAGAAAATAGAGTTTAAAAAAAAAAATTCGCACCAAAGCAGGAGTTGAATTGGTGGGTTTCTATTTTCTAACCTGATAGGAAATAGAGATGGGCTCAGGAAAGGATTTTCCAAGCCCAAACACATAGTCTGTTGGGTTTTGGTTAAACAAACAGGGCCTAAGAGTAATTTTAGATTGTCCAAAAAAATTATATAATTTTAGATTGTCCAAAAAAATTATATAAATTAATAACTAATAATGTGACAATTAAGTAGTCCACATCTCATAAAACTTTAATTGATAGTGATTTATATGTTAATTAATAATCATATACGACATATTTCAAAAAAAAAAAAAAAAAAATCATATGTGACATCATTTTAGTAAACTTATTTAGGCAACCGAGCATTATTGTTAAAATAAAGCTCCATCTTAGGTAAGTGAATCATCCATGTCTAACAAATCTACCATATTTATTAAATAATCTACCAGATTTGAAATGCATTTAAGAGGTAAACCAAAAAGGATAAACATAAATGGGCATCACTTCATGTACATTCCTCTAGATTACTATATTTTTTAATTTCATAATAAATCAAATTCGGTCTTATCCATCATAGTAACCATTTTTACTATTATACGGTTGTCTTCTTAATTGTTTTCCATTTAAGGCCTCCTTCCTGTGATAGGATCAAATTTAATTGTTTTGACCTAAATCCAATAACTTTAGCTATAAAAAGAACCATATGAACTTATTAGCTCTCAAAACAATCAAGCTAGATAATATAATTCCACCCCACCTATAATTCTTTCTTGCCCTTCTAATTCAATTTCTCCATGGCTCAGAATCAAAATTCATCCTTTTTGAATCACATCCAGTCAGGTTATGGTGATAGAACCATCAACAATGGTCAAGTCCTTCCACATCACTTAATTTTCAATCCAAACTATGTGAATGGAAATGGCATAATTAGATCTGAATCTAATTTTGTTACCATACCCCAAGGACCGTTGCTAGGTCTAGGTGTGAGCATCAAAATGGCCATATTTTTCAAAGCTGTCACTTAGATGCTACTACAGGTTTTAGCCAACAAGGGCTAGGTGGAAGATTGATCGAAGTGATCAACAGCTCGTGCGTTGCAGCCAACACAGTTCAAGTCCAAAAAGTCGTAAACTATGAGTTTCCCATGCAAAATCAACCGGCCCTTCCTTCAAGGGACATCCTCAGATTTTGGAAGGTGGTGAGAACTACTCAGTTTCTTTCGCCAACCTCAACTATGGATCGGTTGCTTTCTCAAAAAAACGTTACTCCTAGTTTTGTTCTAGGTACTCTTCCTATTCAACCGCCCCATCAAATCACAAGACAAACACCTGCATTTTCAAGTATTTATCATGATCATCAAAACAAACCCATTCACTAGGCAAACACTCATATTTTCAGATCTTGAAGAAAACAATGGTCATCAGATTGCTACAAGGGCCATTTTGAATCCTGAACCAACTACTACTGTCTTTGCATCTCAACTCTAGGGTGGCTCAAACCCTAGTCGAAAGCCTAGCGCAACTTTTGACCTACAAGGTGTCCAAAGCTGTCAAGTCTCTAATACAGGTGAGTCTCGTAGGAACCCACGGGTGGCTATTTCTAGTGCTTGTAATAACCCAAGAATATCTCAAAGAAATAGCAACTCTTCAGATGATCAGGAGGACTATGGCGGTAGAACTCATAGTCTTTGCAAGGAAAATGGGTCATTTAAATTCCCCAAATGCTTAGAAGTCTTCTCTAGCTCATAGATATTTGCAAGCCATGTGAGGACGACACACTACAAGAGTGAAAGTCCTGCTGAGAAGAAGAGAAGATTGTTAGCCAAGATGAAAAGGAAGAACAAGTTCCACGTTGTTCACTTGGATGATGGACTTACTGTCGTGCCAGATTCTCCATCTGTCAATGAAGATTCAACAAGTGCTCACGCTCCATAAAACCGTTGAGAGGGATGAAGGCCGACGAGAGGGTCGTGCTGGAATAATTGCTAGAGCTTTAATTGCAACTTGATGAATAAGGAGGAAAAGAATGTTGTAGAATAGTTTATGTGGTGGAACTATAAGCATTTAAAATTTCGTTGCAAAATGAATAGACGGGTTAAACCGTTATTAATTATAAACTTCATGTTTTATTGTTGAGAAACGGCTGTTAAGCTAATAATTGTAAACTACATGTTGTAGAATAGTTTTTGTGGTGAAATTACAACGTTTAAAATTTCGTTGTAAGATAAATCGGCGGGTTAAACCATTTTTAATTATAAACTTCGTGTTTGTCGCTAAGAAATTGTCGTTAAGTTAACTATAAACTACATTAATATAAAGGATTATTATCAATTTACCCTTAGAATTGAAAATAATATCAAATTACCGTTGGTTTTGAAAATATTAGCTAAAAAAGTCAAACGGTCAATTAAAGTAGTAAATCGATCAAAACATAAACGGTTTCGTGAAATCTAAGCGGAAAAAGATTATTGAGGGTTGAATCCAGAAATGAGTTTTAGCTGGACCATTCAGACCATGCCACCTATGGCATCAAAAAATTAAAAAAATTAATTAAAATTTAATCACATCAGTCACACACACACTCTCTCAGTCACACATCAAAAAATTAAAAAATTTATTCACATCCACTAACCTACCCTCTCTCTTTCTCTCTTTCAATTTCTCATTTTTTTTTTTAAAGACTCTTTCAATCTCTTATCGTCTCTCTTAACTTAATGTTTACCAATCTCTCACCATTAATCGACAACCATTACAAATCCTCACCGACACAGTCTGTCAACTGGGTTCGTTAGTGGGTTCATTCAACAACAAACCTAGGTGGGTTCATGTAAGACCCGGAATTTCATTTTTCGGGGAGAAATAGTGTTTCCCGGATAAATAGTATTTTCGGATGGAATAGCATTTTCAGATAAATAGTGATTTCGTATGAATAGTGTTTTGAGTGAATAGTGATTTTCGGGAAAAGGAATATTTCCTTAAGTTTCGTGAAATAAAAAGTTTTCGGTGAATAGTATTTCCGGGTGAATAGTATTTTTGATGAATAGTATCCGCGTGAATAGTGATTTTCAGAAAATGGACCCCGGGTATCATAAGTTCCAGAATATGAATTAGAGTTATTAGAAACTGAAACGGAGTAAAAATGAGTTCGTTTGAGTGAATTTTAAAGGTTCTGAATATTTATTGATAAAAATACTCTCGTAGGAAACGTTGTGAAATTTAATGAGTTTATAACCGATTGAATTTTTTTCGAAGCATGAAATTAAATGTTAAGGCACCCAATTAGAGTATTGCATGGTCAATTTGATGATAGTGTGATTATGGAATATTTTTGAAATTTATTGGTGTTAATTGAGGTTTAAAATTTAAGTTAATTGTAACATTAAATGTGTAGGAAATGATATGTATTAAAGAAGCACAATCCATGTGCTTATGTGAGGACCAATGAGGTTAAGACATCTTTAAGTCAACAAGTGAGTGATTGGTGGAGATTTAATTAAGAATTAGAGGTGTTGTTGGTGATTAAGTGGATGAAAGGCAATGACCAATCAAATGCTCTCATGCTTAATCAGTGGCATTTGAGTGATTTTAGAGTCAATTTAATGGCAATTTTGGTATTAAAAGAGTGTGAGTATATAAGTAAAGGCATGATGGATGATTAAGAGAGAGATATGTCGGTTGAGAGCTGAAGAAATCGTCCAAAGCAAGCTGCACCCGTGAAGACCAAAAATCAGACCCGAAAGAGAGAGCTGGAGGACGTGAAGCAGAGCTGGAACCGAACTGCAGCAGAAGAAAAATTGCAGGTCGTGAAGAAGAAGAAGAAGAAGAAGAAGAAGAAGGAGAAGAAGAGGAGATGATCCCCCTTGAAGCCTCACAAAGCCATCTCTCTTCATCAAGAAAAGTGAAGGTAAGTTAAAGAGAATTGGTGTTAGTTGATGGATTTTATAGTTGTTGATTTATATGAGATTTTGATGAGTTATATGAATTTAATCAAGGTTGATCATCATCAATATGAGCTTGGGAGTGAAGAAGAGGATTTATGAGTCTTGGATCAAGGTTGTTTGAGAGGTAAGGATTTGGGGTTTGATCATTAAAGTTGATGAGAATTAATTGATTTTTTTTGTTTGAGATGGTAGTTGATGTAATGGATGATTTATTGAGTTATTGATGTGTGTTTATTTGGTTGGACATGAAAAGGATGGTGAAGTTGTCATATATATTAGTATGTGAGTTAATGATAAAAGTAGAAGTGATGGAATTATTTGGGTGATTAAATGATATGGCAAGTGAGGAATTGTGATGAAGAAAATGAAATCTTGGAAAGAAATATAAATTGATTTTGTTGTTGGATATGTGTATATATTAGTGTATGGATTATGGTGTTGTGGCATGTATTTAAATTGATTTTTAATATGTGAAGAAGTGGTATAAGATTATGGACAAAAATTGAGATTGTGTGGATGATTAGATAAAATTATATATAAGATTCATGTTGGTTGAAAGAAAGTATTGAAAAGAAAAACAAAGAATTGAGTTGGTAAATGAATATGTTAGTACTTGAGCAATTGTTGTTTTTATATATGTTGAGTTTATTTTAAAAGATTAAGTGAATTGTATAAGGTGATGAAATGAAAATGAATTGGTTAGCATCAAAGAATGTAAGAAAAATGGAAATTTGAAAGTTGGATAGTTATGTTGATTGAAGTTAAATGTGAGAGTAAAATTATTATCCAATAATTGTTATGTGTTATAATGGTGTCTATAGGTGTTTGAGTACTTTATTGCCAAAGAAATAAATGGAAATGGAGGTAAGGATATTAATTGGAAAGTTGATAGAGTTGTGAAGTTATTTAGCAAATATATTGAAGGATAAAATAAAGGATTTGTTAATATAGTTTATTGGAGATTTATGTGAATGAATAACCAAGTTCTTGAATAAAGCATTATATGTTCTTGGATGGTGATTATGAGATGTTTGAATATTTGAGCAGCAAAGGAATTAAATAAATTTGATGTGAGAGTATTATTGAAAAATAAGGTAAAGTGATGAAATTATTGAATATATATTGAGCTAAGATTTAGTAGTCAATTGGCAATGTATGTGTTAAATTAAAAGTGAATAAATTGTGGGTTATTTGAATTGATTTAGATGTAAAAATTTTGGGTTAGAAAGTAATTGAAAGGCTAGTCAAGAGTATGGTGATATTATTCATTGGTGCATGGATTTTTAATGAAGTTAAAATTGTGATGTATTCATGAATCCTAAACCAAGATTTTTGGTTGGATTATGATGTAGGAAAATCTCAAGAATCAAAGAGGAGGTTTGAAGAGGTGGTGAAGTAATTGGAAGTAAAATAGTGAGTGGTTTATTTTTAAAGTATTTATAAATTTATTTCATGAGAATTGAGTTAGTTACTTGTTACTTGAATAAAAGAGTTTATTATGTGATTTTAAAGTTATTTTAGCATGTTATATATTTTATATGAATTGCATGAATATTTTTATTCAATTGCAAATATGATCAGTTGAGTACTAAAGCAATCTAGTATATTGAGTAATTATATTCGAGAATTATGCATGCTAAAGTTGTTTATAGATGATAGGCTTCGGCCTCAGAAAAAGTAAATTTCCACTTCAAGTGATTTATTTTTATATGAATTGCATTAAATTTTAAGATTTTATTTTAAGTGTAATTATTTTAAGTAAAGTAAATTAGTAGTTTTTGATATACACACATGCATGCAATTAAGTGATGAGATACTTCGAAATCATTTTCGATTATAGAGTTGAGATTAGAAAAGTAAAGTTTTATTTCAAGAAATCAAAGAAAAGAAAAATAAGATTTTTATTATGAAAAGAAAAGCAAGATTTTATTATGAAAAAATTTAAATACCTTGGGTTTACCCTAGCCCCCAGAGATTACCGGCCGAAGTACCGTATACGTGTATGGCAAGAGCAGTTGGGAGAGTCAGTTGTCAGTTACTAACACTAACTTGGCGGGGGGGGGGGGGGGGGGAGGGGGGTTGAGTCGAGTCTGTCAGTCGCCCTCTGTACGTATATGGTAGCGTAGATCTGCCTGATGTTGGGAGGGGATCGTAACCCTAAGAGAGTTTTCCCGCATCTGCGACTACGCCTAGTAGCATTCCTGAGCTCCTGTGGCGTCGAGAAATTCCGTCACAATAGAGCTAAGTTTCCCTGGGTTGTCTTTGACGAGATAAAAGAGAAAAACATTTTAAAACGATGTGAAGTTTATCAAATTAGAAATTATTTCCAATTTGGGAAATAAAGAATTTATTAAATTAGAACTGATTTCCAGTTTCGAGAAATAAAGAAAGATTTGTAAGAATTACTCAGTTTTACAATTTTAATAAAATTATGGAAAGATTATTAGTTTAAATTTTTGAAAAAGTTTCTCCACTTGATTTTTATAAATTTATAGAAAGATTATTAGTTTACAAAGTATTTTGGGAAGGAGTATACACTTTTGAAAAAGAACATATTAATGAAAAGGTATCCCTTTGGCGAGATATAAGAGGGAAATTAAATTTTTATGCATGCTAGTTATTTAAGATTATTCAGTATTATATTCGTAGTTGTAGCAATTACGTATATTTGTGCATGCAAAGTATTTTAAAAAGTATTGTCTTCGAGATATATTTTAGCATATGAATTAATTATTTTAGTATGCGAGATATTTGAGTGAGCAAATATTTGAAATTAATCATAGAATGCGAGAAATCATTTTTTGTTTTAGAATTTAAAAGTTTATTTTCCAACCGTTTTTTTGGAGGAGTTACTTTAAACCAGCATATAGTTAGATTATTTTAACCACTCACTGAGTTTTATACTCACCACCCTATTTTTATATTTTATAAAAATCCTCTCCAGGTACAGGAACGAGTCGTCAACCAGAAGAGGCTCCAGTAGACGTGTAAGTGGCCTGACGCAACAACATCACTGCATAAGTTTAGTTTAAAAGTATATGTCATGCAACTTTTGATGAGTATTTGTAAATTATAATTTGAGTTGTATATAGTATTTCGTATTTATAAACTTAAGTTTTTAATAAATTGAATTATCTATTTGTCTTGAATGAAATGAAATATATTTACGGATTTTAAATTGAAAATGTTTGTGGTTGTATTGTGAAAACGTTTTGAGGGCCTGAGGCCCAGTAGTGGAGAAATGTTTGCTTTAGAAGTGTAAAATTTTGAAATTTACAGGGTGACATGTTTGAAAAACAGTTGTTATATTACCCAAATTTTTATAAATATGTTTTATAAATGTTCAAATAAAAAGAAAAATTTTTACCACGTTTTTGCGTTAATAGAAAGTTTTTAATAAGTAAATGGCGTAGCTTTACGGGAACCTTCCAATTGGATCAGATATCTACTGGAGGGCTACTGTAAGGCGGCCGGCAGGCCTAGTAAGGAAAGAGGCCTGTCTGTTCATTTAGATTGTCGAACCCATGAGGGTTTGTTCGATGACAAACCCAAGTGGGTTCGTTTGTTTTCTTTTTTCAAGTGTTTATTTTTTTTTCTTTTTTTTTTAAAGTAGGTGTTTGTGCTCTTTTTGGTTGGTTGGATGTGGCAAACAATTTGTTTTTTCTTTTTGGTTCAGTTGTTTGTGTTTTTTGTTTTCTTTTTTCTTTTTTTTTCAAAACCAGGTGTTTGTGTTTCTTTTTGTTCAATTTTTTTTTTTGTTTGATTTAATGAAAACCAGATCTTCAAACGGTTCAGAGGTCTAGGTTTCTTCAATGTTTTTAATAATTTTGTTTTTTTTTTTTAATTTCATCGTTTGAAGATCAAATTTTTTCTTCAAAATTTTTTATATAGATATATATATATATTGAAGATTTGGTTTTAATGTGTTGGTGGAGAGATTTGTGGTTTTTTATTTCGTTTTTAATTTTAATTTTTGATTTGGGTTTCCATACTTGGTTATGATTTGATTTCGTTCAAAGGTGTGAATCTAGTTTGTGTTTTATATTCAAAGATGAGTTTTGTGTTTTGTGTTTTTTTGCATTGTTGATGAAGGGAGGTGACAACAATGGTGGTGATTGAAGTGGAGGTGGAAGAGGAGGGACTTGAGGAAGGCACCATTGGGTTTCCAGGTTTCGGGAAACCTGGTGCAACCTAGAAATCTGTTGACGATCGGAATCGGTCAACACCCGGGGGGTTGGAACCTCACCTACGGAACGATTTGTACGGGGCCGACGGTGAAGACCGTGCTGAGCCGGGGGTGAAGACCATCCCGGGCAACCCCTTTTGACCTCTTAAGGTCGCGTCCAGAGTTGAACCCTCAACCTTATATGTTTTTTGGGTTAACAACTCTTACCACCGAGCTAAGTCAACTTGGTGGTAAGAGTTGTTAATCCAAAAAACATATAAGGTTGAGGGTTCAACTCTGGACGCGACCTTAAGAGGCCAAAAGGGGTTGCCCGGATGGTCTTCACCCCCGGCTCGGCATGGTCTTCACCGTCGGCCCCGTACAAATTGTTCCGTAGGTGAGGTTCTGACCCCCCGGGTGTTGACCGATTCTGATCGTCAACATGAGCTTATTGAGCGGGAGCTCTCCGAGCTCGAGCTTTCCGAGCTGGAGTTGGAGCAGGAGTTGCAGTTTTCGCCTGTGAACTAAGGGCAGGAGTTGCTATATCTGCTCACGAAGTGGTGGCAGGATTTGGAGATGATTGAGGAGCAGGAGTATCCCCTTCCTCGATGGGGACTTCAAGGATAGAAAGAAGTCTAGGGTTGTCATCCATGATCCCTATGTTCTCTTCAGGTCGTAATAGCGGAGAACCCTCAGGAGGAGTAAGGCCATGAGCCTAGAGAAGAGCAGTATTAAACTTGTCACTGATGCTCGTTTCATTCGAGTTTGTGAGCCTCTCAAGAGTCCCTTTCTCCTCGTCGCTGAGAGGAGACTCGTCCACTTTCAGCTCTGCAAAATAAAACGTTAAGAAAAAAAAAATTGTTAAGACCTACGAGAAAGGGGCAGGTTACAAAGAACCAGCTCGTCTTATATTTTCCAACATTAGACTTGCCCTTCGCCCCTCCTTGGGGCAAGAGTTCCTTATATTCTGAGGGGCGAGCTGTGAGGTAATAGATGCCATCAAGTTTTTTCCCCTTTTTAGTGCTTAAAGCTTTGAAGTTGTAGAAGTGTTGAATGATTTTTGGAGTTGGAGGAGGAAGACCATTTTTGAGGAAGACCAGAGCCAACGAGGTCAGCTGAGCATATGAATTTGGTGTCAGCTGGAATGATGCGAGCTTGATTGTGTTAAGGAACTCGATCAGGTAAGGGTGAATGGGGAACCATAGTCCCTGCTCGAGATGTTGGGTACTGACAGTGACGTACCCCTATGGAGGAAAGCAGACATGGTTTATAGGAATGGGTATCAACGTATGACAACCCTTAGGGATGTGAAATTGAATAACAAGTCCTACCAGATCGAAAAACTCCAACGAAGAGGAGTGGTGTGTAAATGTCTCGCGAGCTTTTCTTTCCTTTCTAGCTCATTCTCGGGCTTCATCTTGCTTGTAAGCTTCCCCGCTTCGAGTTGTTTCAGTGCGAGCTCCACTTGAAGACATTTGTATAAAGGAAACATTTTCAGGCCGCAGCAAACAAATTATTAAAATGCTAGAAATTTTCTAAACTTCTTATTTGACAGATCATTCATACAATGGGGGGCTCGACCTATGAAGAAGACGACCTACGAGCTAGCAGTCTACAGGTGCCTAATTCAACAGTTAGCATGTATAATAGGCCACAAACAGTAATCATGTCGCAAATAAACATGCTACAAGATCAAATCAACAGAATTTGAAAAGTTGTGCTCAACAGGAAACCCAGAACAGTGAAGATTTAACAACAACATGACATATTCAAACCATTTAGACACAGCAAAGATAAAATGTAAACATAATACAACCTCAACTCAACAAAATAAACCAAAAAATTGAAAGTTTGAAGTAAGAAGTCAGAAGCTTACCGTGAATCCATAATGTAATGGTGGAGAACGGCGATTGGAAGTGAATCAGTGAGATAAGTGACAACAAAAAGCTTGGTGGCTTCGAGAGAAAATGACAAATGAAAAAAAAAAAAAATGAAAGGGCTCCACTAATTTATATAGGTGAACGAGCTCGACCTCTAGCTGTCAAATTTGTGTGCTATGTAACCGCCATCAATCCAACGGTGCAGCGCGAGGTATGACTTTCTAATCATGCAGCTATCAGTTGAAAGACGTGCGCATTAAATGCGCGTGCAGGGAGCATGCCAACGTCGGTTCAGTTACATCTTACATGACTGCCACGTGTCAGACTGATGTGATAGAATTTGAAAGGGCGCGAAAGTGGTTATTCAAGTTGGCATACTAAGGAAGCCAGTTTTTACCAGCGAGCTTGAGCTCCCAATTCGCAGAATGAACTGAGAGCTGGGGGGCTGATGTTATGTGTATTTTTCGGATCCATTAAATGGGCTGGTAAAAGCCCAGCTCAAGCCTAAAAGAAGACCCAATAAAGTCAATCCAACATAAAGGTCCATCAGATAAGACCCAAAGATCAACTCTAAGCCCAGTGAGCTCTATAGCTCACCCCAGTAATCTCTTTTGTATGCAGCAGCGAGCTCGTCCTACAACCAGGTTAAAGCTTGTTTCATAATTCACCATAGGCTCAGCTCGCTACTCGCTTCTCAACGAGTTCCAGTTCGAGGTCGCCACAGACGACAGTTTACCTAAAGCACAGTTAATGCATTATCTTCCAGAATAGTCAGTTACCTAGTTTGATCATGATTCTCTCACTAGATATGGAAGTTAATTCAAATTCAAATTCAATCAACATTATCCCGAGATATTTGGAGTAGTTTCCTGATTTTATTCTAACTATTTAGGAAGTGTAATTAATTCATGATTCTCTTCATATTTTATTGTTACCAGATTTGTAACTCTCTTTCCCTATAAATAGGGGTTAAAATCATTGTAACAAACGACACAATTAATAGCATACTGTCACTCTGCAGAATTTTAGAGAGACAGCCGTGAACGTAGGCGCACTCCCTGAACCACATTAAAAATCTTGTGTTTCTCCGTTTTGTTGAGTTCTTTGTTGTGTTATTTTTCTTGGTTTTCGTATTTTCTTACATTGATTGCAGGTACTGGGTATTGAATTCTCGTCGACTGAATTTCAACGTCGACAAAACCCATCTTGGGTTTTTAGGTTGCTCACTTGCTTGTTGAAAACCTAGAAATTTTGGGTTTCTAGCAACCTAAAAATCTAGAATTTTTGGGTTTTAGATCTTCAATTTTTTTTTATGAAGATCTTCAATTTGTTTCTGTCAAAATTATTATTATTTTTTTTTTTGGAAAAAATGAAGATTCAACCCAAATTTGCAATGTTTGGTTTTAATTAATTAATATTTAAATTTTAATTGTTATATACTAAATAATTGTATTGAATTAGAATTATAATTGTATTCAATTATATACTAAATTTTTTGGTTTTAATTTTAAATCTTGATGGACAGTGGAGATCACATATGGGATCTCCACCTCCGTTTTTTTTTTTATTTTAATTGTTTTAAATATTAAATAGCAATTCATTTAATTTAATTAATTTTTAATTTTTTAGATATAATTAATTTTTAATTTATTATATTTAATTTACATAGTCGATCTTAAAATGGATGATAGAGATCTAATGCATTTTTTATTTAATTAAAATAATTTTTTATTTCATTTTTTATTTTTTTTTTCAAATTATTCTTCACCATCCATCTGGACCGTGGGATCTGATAAATTTTTTTTTTTTTATTTAATCTACTAAATTTTTATTTAAATGTAATTTATTTATTTTTTAAAAAAATTCATAAGGGTATTTGTTTTTTAGTGTTTTTATCATAAAACAACTAAAAATCTGAATGAAAACCGTCTTTGGTTGACGGCAGGGGGTTTTTAGCTAATATTTTAAAAAGTTAGGATAAATTGATGTTATTTAACTTTCCAAGGTTTTTTAAGATTTTTCCCTAATATATATAAAACGATAGAATTTATTATCAACCAATAAAGTTAAGGTAGTGAATTTAAACTGGATTTATAATAACTTTGTCATCAATTATTTAAAAAAAAAAAATTGTCGATTATATTTAATTTTTTGTTGTTGAAATTCCCTTTATTAATTCTAGCCTCCTATAATCATAATTAGAGTTACTGAACTTAAAGTGATATTTGAAGGATCTGCAGTTTAAAGGATTTGGTCATATGATGTGTCTTGCATTTAAGCACTGCAAGACCTCGGAGAACTTAGTTCCTATCTTCGTTCTTTTTTTTTTTTTTTTTTTTTTTTTTTTTTTTTTTTTTTTTTTTTTTTTTTTCTGCTTAGATAACTTATTAGTTAATTCAGATAAAAAATGGAAAAATCTGAAAGTACCACATGACGTATGAAATATATTTTTTACCACCCACTATTTCATTTTTATCCAAATTCCAACTTCCGTTACCTAATTAACAGAAAAGTTAAGGAAATGTAAAATGACTCTTTTATCCCTGAGTTTCTATTAAAAAATATAATAATTATAAATAGAAAAATTATAAGTTAATAAAAACTTATTTCCACCGTCCATCTTGTGAATATCAATACACCAAATTTAAAATAAAAATTTTTAAAAATAGATAAATAATATTTTAAAATAAAAAAATTATATACTAATAAAAATTGATCTTCACTGTCCATCTCATAGATGGATAGTCGAGATCAACACACAAAATTAAAAAATAAAAAATTAATGGAGACACAAATGAACAAGCCACCACTGCTGTTACAACCAAGCATGTTGCTAACAATTGTCTCTACTGCTCCTTTGACTCTGAACCCATTTTTTTCCACCATGAAGACCAAACTCAAACCGTTTTTAATTCATTTCCATCCACACCATTTTCCTTTTGTTCACCGCAATTTTTTTTTTTTTTTAAAAAAAGTGGCAGTGGAGGGTCTCAACCTTAGAGACCCGATCTGGGTCTCCAATGGTGGAGACCTAGATGGTCTCCACCAATGGTAAAGATGATTTGTCACGTCGAGATTCCACTACCATTATCACCGATTAGAGATGGAGAAAGAGAGAGAGGGGACCATTGGAGATAAAGAGAGACAAAGGAGAGATAGAGAAAGAAGCAACAAAGAGAGAGAGAGTTGAGAGAAAAAAAATTATATATATTTTTTTATTTTTAGATTTAATATTATTTATTATGATTTTTATATTATAATTAATATTATTTTAATTGATTTTTAATTGTTTTTTCTTTTTTGCCCTTGGAGTCAAACAGTTAACCTAACAAAAATTATGACCATTAAAGGTGTTGTCATCCTTTCATACATCTCTTGGGTAGATCTTGGATATTATGTTAATATTAAACTGTATTTTAGATAAATATGAGATAATAGGTTGCAAAATAGACATATTCTCATATGTCAGATTGCTAATTGGGTCTCTGCACCCCCTTCCCCCCTCTCAAAAAAAAAAAAAAAAAGAAAAAAGAAAAAGAAAAAAAAAAAAGGAAAAAGCTACTCTTTGTGATGTTCAAATTTATTCCTTCCATCCAAAGACTCCATCCCTTTCTAAATACATAATGACAATGATTTTCACTTTCTTTTTCCAAAATAACATACTAAAAACACTAAAATTAAATAACATTGTACCATCCTATAAAGAGTTTTTAAAAAACCCTCATACATCTTTTAAATTAGATCAACTTGCTATACTTTTGCTAGTTGCTTGCAGGTACACTTAATATCTTAATTTGCTTCCTGTTGTGGAGAAATTCTTCAAGCACCCAATCATGGAATCATTGTGTGTAGGATAGTAAATTCATTTGATTTTCTCCGTACCACATAAGATATGATTTTGTTGCAAAGCATACATTTCTATGGGTGAGTAGAAGAATTTCTCCTTAATGGTATGATCTTTTGTTAGTAGAGATGTCTATAAAGGTTTCCTTTATATGATGGATTTTGGTACCATATTTAATGTAATACTCATAAGCTAATAAGACACATACAGTTGATATTAAAAACACAATCTCAAGAAAGATTAAAATAGGTTTATAAAAGGAACCTTGACCCGTTGATTATATAATAACCAAGAACCAAAGTTATAAAGAAATCTTGAACCATTGGTTATCTATTGTCAATGAAGAACCAAAGTTATAAAAGAAAGATATTGACGTCACTCTTAAGAACGAGATGAGAAGGTGGGAGATAAGTTGGATTTGATCACCACAAGCATTAGCTTGATAAAATCACAAAGTTTTTAAAAGAATAAAAGAGAAAAACTCTCACTCAATTAATCAAAATAATCATCCAACCTTCTTTTGGTTTACATGAGTTCAACATTTATAGATACTCTTGGAACAACCCTCCAAACATGGAAAACATAAGAAAATAAATGCAAACAACTAAAAACAAGAAATAATAAAAAGTTAGTTGACAAGGATTCAAAGAACTCAAGAAAAACTCTTTAAATCTTCTAGACCTATTAAAAATAGATCACTAAAATATATTTTGTCATAACTTTCTCTTAGATCTTCAAATGACGCACTTCAAAATACCAAAATAAAGTTAAGACTCTGATCTTTTTAGTGACACATGACTCGCCTCGTAACTCATTTGGTACCCAAAGATATGACATTCCAAAAGTGCCCCACATGTATGGCCATTGTAGTTTAGGCCCAAATTCTTTCAATTTTGGTTTTCTTGGACTTGAATGATGTTCTTAAGCCTTTGTGACACCTCCAAACTATCCAGCCAAAGTTGCACATGATTCTTGGCTTAAATATCCCTCATTAGCTTAGTAAAGCTTCTTTTATCCTCTTAGCTTTGACCTTTGTCATTGGTCCATCATTGATACTTAAAGGATCATCGGAATTGACTTGTTCTCCATGATTGCTACCTTGATTTCCATCAATATTGGTAATGGATTTTGGTAGTTGCTTTTATATCTTCTCAATCATATATGATTTTTAGGTTTTGATGCAATACATGTATAGTTATGTGGTAGTTTTGAGTGAGCACACAAGAATTTTTCATTTTGTTCTTTTTTTCCTAGAATATATGAATTTCTCCAAACCATTGAATTGAAAGATGATGGATGAAAATTACCCTATTTTTTTTCCATTAAAGCTCAAACTTGCCTTACCCTTATGGTTTTTGATAATAGCCCTCACAACGCTAAAAGGAGAGTCTTCTCTAATTGCAACAACTGTGCTCATTTTGTGACTACACACAAGTGGAGATACACAATCCAAATTCTCACTAGATTTGGCCTTCCCTCAAACAACCAAGTATTCTAAAATTCTTGAATGAAGTCCATTGCCTTCCCAAACAATTCAGCCACAAATTTAGATTTATATATATGCACTTAAGAGTTCTTAGCATTCACTCCACAGAATAACAGGAGAAAGCTTAAACCGTTATTTTTTTCACCTTCTTGAATATCCACCTGATCATATCATAGCAGCGCACACCTTCAAATTTCCCCATCAAAGCTCCAAACTAAATACTTGTCCAAATTGCCTAAACATTACTGCACGCCAAGGCAGCACATGTTCAAAGGTTTCTAGTACAAATCCACACATGAAACAAGAAGGATTCCAAGCCACCTTTCTTTTACCAAGATTAGACAAGGAAGGTATAACATTCCAGATGAAGATCTTTATCTTAAGAGGAATACATAGATTCCACAAAACTAAACATAACACTTATGGTCATTAGAGGATCCTGAGCACATGTCCAAATTTTTCTCTAACATAGCTAGCTTGTATCCACTCCTAATATTGGAACATTCTTTCTTATCAAAATGCCATACCAGCTGGTCTTGGCCTCCATTGAGACTCAGAAGAATACCTTATCACTACCTTGTCTATATTGAGAGATACTTGGCCTAATTGTGTTAATTCTAACCTCTAGAGGACTTCTCAATCAACTCAACCACCCTCAAATCCTCATCTATTAATATTGTGATAGGTTGATAAGAATAGTCTAGGGTGCCAGGGATCTTTAAATACTTTGAACGTTTAGCTCCCTTTTGTACTCTTCACCCTAACTCTTTTTCCAATAATTGCCTTCTCTACAAAATAATCCACCCTAACATAGACCAACCAGGTTGAAGGTGAGTAACCTTTCTCATGCTAAAAATATTTGGCTTTCAAAATTTTGAATGCTGAAGACCCCTTATATCCAACTAGTCTCCAAGCTTGTTTAGCTAACAAAGCTTAATTAAAGATGAAAGATCTTTAAACTAGATTTTTCATTGACTGGCAGAATTTTGCAATAAAAAGTGAAACATTTACAACAAACTTCCCTATTTGAATATCAAACCACCATCAAAACAATTAATTAACATATCATATATATTGTCTTAAATACCATAATTGAGTTTTTATTTATCAGCTTAAGCTTATTGGTCAATTAGTTATTGACATGGTATTCGAGCTAGAGGTCTTGGATTCAAGTCCTCTCTCCCCTTTTATATTTGAATTTTTGTTCATTACACATGTTACAAAATAAGGAGCATCAAACATATGTCTGGTATTTAGCATTTATTCATGTTGCACAATAAAGAGGGTGTTGATAATATCATAAATCCTGCGAATAAGTGTCTCATACACCAATTGAATAATTATTTGTTAGCTTAAGTTTTTGGTCTAATGGTTATAGATAAAAACTATTTTTCTCATATCATATGATCAAATAAATACATAAATAAAAATCAAACAATTCTAATAAAATCAAGTATAGAAAAACAAAACAAAAAGGAATAACGTCATGATAATAATACATTCTAATATTTGGTTGTAAACTTCATAATTTACTTTAGTTTAATGTAGTTTAATATTTAGTGAAACATGTGTAAAATGACCAAAATTACCAAAAATAAAATTAGTAAATAAAAATTTTGCTTTTAGCATTGAAATAATAATATAAAAGAAATTTAAAAATTTTATGACAATTTGGAGATTAATAAATTTAATAGCAAATTATAATTGTGAACTTTCTGTCAAAAAAATTTTATTATATTAAAATACAATTTCCTATATAGTTTTTTAAGTTTTTTTTTTTTTTTAATAAAAAGTTATCCAAAAATTTTAATAAAACAATTTTTTTTTTCCCAGTGAACATCTAGATATATGAATTCTTATTAGTAAGATTTTATATTTTGTATCACAACAATATTACATATTCTTAGTTTTATATTCTTTAGAAATATTTTAGTTTCTACTTTACAAGTGTAAATTTCTGTATATATTGTCTATATTTATGCATTAAATACTTAATATCCTAGAATATTGAAATAAAAAATCATTATTTGATTCCAATGTATTTCAATTTCAACATCTAAATTCTTAATTTTTTTGTTTTGCTTTTGTCAACATATTTATACATATCTTGTAAAAATAATCCAACAAAATTTAATCAAAATCCACCACTTAGGCAATTTTTATAAAATCATTGACGTTATGTATTCAATTTATAATTTATTAGAGTTTGATCGATTTTTGTCTTTAAATAATTGATTTTGGTGAAATTAAGAAAATTTATATATTCCATAAATATTTTGGTGAAATTTTTTATGAAATCCAATAAAATCTTTTTGAATAGAATAAGACTTGTGATAGCTTTTTCATTCATAGATTTATTTTCAATTACATCAAAAAATCTATTGATGATTTCCACAAATTATATAAAATCTATAAATTCAATAGCTTTTTGAATACTACTAAATTTCTTTGGATTTTTTAAAAGTTTGAATTGAATATACCTGAATTTATATGCATGGATTTCAATAGAATCCAAATAAATATGAATTGAATACACTTAGATTTATATGGATTTCAATAGATTTCATACAAATATAAATTGAATCTACCCTAAACTTATAAAGATTTTAATGGAATTCTTCTAAATCTGGATTGAATATGTGCAGATTGTCATGGACGTCTACAAAGTTTGGATAAATACATCGAGATTTTTAAAATCCTTTAGATTCCAATTAACTCTTAAATTGAATACACTCCACTCCCAAATTAGATCATCTCCCAAACTCGAAGATAGTGACCCATTCATTAAGGTAAACTTGAAGCCTATTGTCTCAAAAATAATTCTTGAAAATGTTCTTTTAAGGATGAATAATTAGGGACACAATTTATTTTATGCAAAATGAGGTTGGTTTAGTATATACCCTTGTACTATTGACATTATGAGTTTTCATTTGTATTCCCTTGCATAAATCTTATATTAATTGTAAATGTTCAAAAATATATACTTTTAGTAAAATATAATCAAAATTATTTTTCCTTATTTTTTATTTGAGTTCTAAGGTCACAAGTAGGGGGTGGCCAAATATTTTATAGTAGATTTTTTATTACCAAATTCAATGACTAATACCCACTTTTCAAATTAAGGAAAATTATCCTCACGCCCTTGAGGTTTGCTCCAAAGTCACTTGGATATATTACTTTCATGATCCTACACTTACCCCTTTAGAATTAACTACTATTTATAATTTTGTTAAATTGACTAAGTTTGATTTTGTAAATGTCAATAATAGCCTTAAAGGAAAAGAAAAATTATAATAACAAAAATTAAATAGGATTTGTATGGGTCCAAGATGGAGCCAATGGAAAGTGGACACGTCAAGATGTTAGGAGCGTGACTCATGGCACATGGTGTAAACTTCGAACAAAGGTGATAGCGAATACACTAGATTATGCAAAGTACCTCATCATCAAAAGCAAGAGATACAAACCTTTGAGGGATCTAGTGACATTTGAGGAAATTGGCTTAACAAGCTATTGACAAATGTCCAACATGCAACTAACATTTGTCAGCACAATGTCAATTTAATTGACAAATGACAACCGCCCTCGTATGCACAACAACACTTGGAAAATAGATTTTATCCTTTTATAGAAAGTAACTTTTCTGTTCATTAGTTTTTCAAAATGATTTCTCTTGCATTTATTTTATTTTATTTTATTTTTTGATTGATTTCCATTCTTGGAAGAAGGAAAGCGAGTAGCATTGGCCATAATATTTTCAAGATTTCCAGTGCTTGAGAAAAGCCTTATATTCATCAAGTTTGTCGTGAAGTTCATCAAAACTAATCATGATATCTCATATCAGATAGTAGCATCAAGTTCCTTGAATTCAACACCAGAGCATGAGATACCATCAAGTTCCTTGAATTCAACACTAACTCCATTGATAGTATGAGTGATGAGATATTGATTTGGCATAGGAGCACCAATTAGAGCAAATTCATCAACAATATCACGAATTGTTTTGCAAGATACTCTAGCTATTTTCCTATTTTTGTGACATTTTGGTTTTACTTGTAAGACGAAATGTGAACTTTGTTCTAGTGGCATTATAGTTGTCACATGTCAACTTCAAGTCTTAAATACTATAGTTGGACTATTTCCTATCTGTTTAAGTTTTTGGTTCTGATGATAACTAACATGGTATCAGAGCTTAGAGGTCTCTGGTTCAAACTCTCTCTCTCTCTCTCTCTCTCTCTCTCTCTTTTATTTGAAAATCTTCTTGTTACACATGTGAGATGGTAGGAACGTTTAATATGTATTCATCATCTATTATCTATTTATATTACATGTGAGAAGACATGTCACATGTCAACTTCAAATCTTAAATACTATAGTTGGACTTTTTCATATCAACTTAAACTTTTGAATCTGATTGTAACTAACAGTAGTTGTACCAAAATTAGTTTTTCTTTTTTTTTTTTGTTTTGTTTAGATAAATTATTAGCCAATTTGTATAAAAAAAAGCTTCTCTTTGTGATGTTTAAGTTTATTCCTTCAATCCAAAGACTAACCTCAAAAAAACTAAACAAATAACATAATTTGCAGAACTTGTTTTTACTGCAAGGATTTGGTTATCTTACTAGTTGGGTAATTTTACTCATCAATAATAATCTGTGGATATATTATATCTTGCTACAAACAACGTGAAGATATTCATTAAAAAAATCTCCTTCTAGATCTTCAGATTATAAGATAACAAAATAGTTGGTTCCAGCCAAATTAATTGAAGCAGTTAGATTTTAGCTTCTTCTAAAATCAAACACCAAATAAATTAAATTATATATCACTTAAAATCAAACATCACAATATAAATGCTCCTAACTAATCAATTGAATTAGATGTCAATTTGCAAAAGGATTGGCTCATTTGGGCAAGGAGTGACTGCAAAAGGTTCTGCATTTATCTTGCACTCTAATTAGTAACTGCTAATCGAAGGTGTAAGATTTCGATCAATAATTAAACACTATAGATAATTTTAACCGAAAATGTGGTCGTTGGAAGAAAACTAACCACAATATACTGAGTTCTTATGTACAAATTCGCCCTCTTCCTACTTTTGCACAGCTTCCTAAATAAGGGTTATTTATGTCCTTACACTTTCATATTACTACATTAGGTCATATTCTAAAACCGCAATTGTTTCTTTCAAAACCAATGTCCAAGCCCAAAGGTTGAGACACAAATACCAAAAACCCACGCCCAAGTCCAACCTACACAGCTTCTGAAATAAGGGGCATTTACGTCCTCACAATTCAATATTTGGTCATTATTGCAAGACTAGTTATACATAAGCAGTCACTTCTCTAGTACGGGTTATTTTTTCAAACAAAGACAAAGGGAAAAAAAAAAAAAAACCCTAAAATCTCTGCAAAATCTTGTCTCCGCCATTTCCGAGCTTCATTTCCAGGAGCAATGTCTACTGTTCCAAAGGAGGTGATCATGGACATACTAATGAGACTGCCAGTGAAGTCTCTCTGCTGATTCAAATGCTTATCCAAGAGACATAAATTTCTGATTTCTCACCCGCTGTTTGTGAAAAGGCATGTCTCTCAAGGAAGAACAAGACTCCTCTTAGATGGTATGATGGATCTCTTCACCGTAGATCTCGAAACAGTATCCTATAGTGATGACAACGTTTCTGCACTTGCCCTTAAGTTTCCTGGCAGGAAACCAAAGGAACTTCCTTGGGTATCATGTATAGGCTCTTCTAATGGCTTGTTGTGCCTTAGAATGCAAGGTTCACAATTGATTGTGTACAATCCTTCAATTGCAGATATCAAGAGAATAGTAGACCCTGATCAGTCCATCTTATATGATGAGTCTGATGTACTATACGGCTTTGGTTACGCTGAGTCTATCGATGACTATAAGTTTGTTAAGATTGTTTCTTCAGAAATGATTGCTAAGGTCTATTCTCTTCGAAAAGATTCTTGGACAAGGATTCCAAACCATCTTCTTTTCTACCAGGAGTGTTTTCACGTCGGGATCTCTTTGCATGGAGCAATTCATTGGGCCTTGTACAATCTTGAGGGTTGTTACATGATTGCTGCGTTTGATTTGGTTCAAGAGAAGTTCAAGATATTGCCTCCTCCTGATGTGGTGCTAAAACGCAACTGCAGATTTTCTCTTAAAGTTCTTATGGGCAGGCTTTGCTTGGTAACAGATAATGGTGATAGTGATGGCGACGGTGATAATGAAAACCAGTTTTGGGTTATGTTGGAATATGGCGTTAAAGAATCGTGGACCAGAATTTTGGTGCCCACACTGTTCTCTCTGTTGAGTCCATTGTGTTTTTTGAAAAACGGTACAACAATGTTGATTGTGATGAACCAGAAGTTGGTGTTTTGGGATCTGAATAATGGAATGTTGAAGAATGTAGGGGTTCATACTATTACGGATGAGCATCCACATGGGGTTTTGACATTTGAAGAAAAGTATAGTTGGTTTGATGCATTATTATATGTGGAGAGCCTTGTTTCATGCGATTACGACCTCGATTTCTCAAGGGAAGGTAATAACTATTTTTTCGTCCTACTCCATGTTTTGTTTAATTGATGTATGTTATGAATTTCTATTGTTATGTGTCTTCTAAAGTTTTCAACAAAATGACATGCAAGTACATGATGCACCAATTAAGTCTGGCTGGCACCAACTATTTTGGACTTGCAACATTCGACCATCTAGCGGAGGATTATTTAGTGAACATCTACACATAGTTTCTAGTATGAACATGTTTGTGTTTTCCATAGTATTGAAAAGACATTTGAGTTTCAATTAAGTTATGTTAACTCTGAATATAACAAATAATTTGTATTTTGAATCTTTTTTTTTTTTTTTGGGGATTAGTTTCTAAATTTCTACAATATATTTGAAATGTGAAGCACATTATCTGAGGAATTACTTGATCAATATAATTGTTTGGACTTTTAAATGTGTAACGATAGTGATTTTGCTTGTTCCAAAAACACCAAAGTTAATCAATTTAGTACCATGTAATGAAGAGATTTCGAAGTTATTTGAAAAATCTTAAATTTGATCAACTTGCTATATGTTTGCTTGTTGCTTGCATGTATGCCTTTAATAGCCTGATTTATTAATGGGTTATTATAAACTTGCTATATGTTTGCTAGTTGCTAATTGCTTAGGGAATCTTTAGTTCACTTGGTGCAATGCATATCCGCCCATTGAAATCATGGCATATAAGATAGAAATTCTTTTGATTGGTTAACTATACCACATGGCATGATATTGCTTGGTAGGGTGCATTATAATTGGTGCTTTGAAGATTTTCTCATCATTGAGAAGATGTTTGATTGATTTATAAGTTCTCGAAAAGCTTTTTTATTTGTCACCAGATCCTTTGTTCAGAGACTGGTTTGAGTAAAGGAACAACACAAGGCCAATGAAGAACAAAACTACATGAAGTCTACTTGGATATGGTTTGCTATCTTTTAATTAGGAATGTTTTTACTTTAATTGGAGATTTTATTGCTTGCTTGCAGCCAGAATTTGCTAAGATATTGTTGCAGGATTTTTCAGTATTCTTTAGGGTTTTTTTTTTTTTGGGTTCTCTTCTCATATATGATCTTTGGATTCATTATATTGTGTTGATTGTGGATTTTTGCATTTATAAAGTATTTTACATTCATATTTGTTTCTTTGGAATTTCATATTATATTAGTGTTGTATAGTTATATCGTAGTTTTGAGAGAGTTCAGACACTTTTCCAACTTCGTTTTTCTTTTCCAATATATTGACTTCTCTAACCCATTAGATCGAAATCTTATGGACAAAAAAGCTCATAGTTACCGTGTTTTTCTATTTGTATATTTAACTAAGTCCATATCATATGATTTTTGCCTTTCTTTGTGCAAAAGTTAATGTTTTATCTTAAAAGAGGATTAAAGTCAATTTAATTGTTGTAACTTAAATGAGCCCAATAGTTATTATAAGTTAAAAATGCATAATGCTTTGCATTTTAATTGTCTTAACTATTGTATTTTCTAGCTAGTTTGGTTGCATATATTTATAAGGGTTATTATTAATTTACTCCCTAAAATTGAAAATTATATCAAATCATCCCTAGTTTTGAAAATAATAACTAAAATAATTTAACCGTTAAATGGAATAGTGAATTCATCAATAAAATAACGGATCCCTTAGTTTTGAGGGTAAAAGTGTCATTTAACCTTGATGACATAAATGGATGATGGCTAGAACCATTTGTTAAAATTTTAATTGAATAAAAAAGGAAAAAAAATAAAAAATAAATTAAAAAAAAAAATTCCATTCCTATCCATGCTTCCTTATCATCACTTATCGCCACCCATTACTCTCTCTCTCTCTCTCTCTATAATTACTCTTTCTCTCTCTCATCTCACCTAACCACAATCACTATTCAAAAACCTAACCCCATCACCACTCAACAAACTACCCTAACTCATCGCTGCCACTCTACTTTTATGCCACCGCCCGCCTTTTATGTTGCTGCCAAGTTTGATTATGCAAGTTGTGATATTGGTTAGTTCTTCGATGGGATCTTTGACATGGCGTTCCTGGCCTATCAGTTCGTGGAGGAGATGGAGAGACGATAAGGAATGGTGGGCTGTATGTCTTTGCGTCAAGCAGTGCGACAATGTGAAGGTGGATCAAATTGTACGAGCGCTATTCCCGATGCGGTTCGTGGAGGAGATGGAAAGAACAATAAGGAATGACGGGTTATGTGTTGTCGTCCTGGAGTGATGCGACTATGCAGAGGTGGATCTGCATGAGTGATTATTAGGTTTTATGGGTTTGATGTAATAGGATAAACTTTTGATGTAATGCCTGTTTGATGTCATTGTAGAGACTATTGGGTTTTGTGCATCTGAAATCAAGTTTTTTATTATTTTATTATTTTATTATTTATTTTTTTTATTTTTATGCATGTTGTTGTGATGTAATGAAATCTACTTAATGGTTTTTTTTTTTTTTTTTTGCTTTAATGCAAATTTTGAAAATCTAGCCTAAATCTTCTAACTTTGAATATTTGATACACAGATCTTAATCATTTTGGTTTTAATTTATTTTTTTAATTTTAATTAAAAATATTCAAGAACAAAAACTTTTATTGGTATATATTTTATAATTTTGAAATTTTTCTATATATATATTTTTTGTTTGCTGATTATTATTATTATTATTATTATATTATTATTATTAATTTCTATTTTTTAAATACATTTTAATATTATTTTTTAATATGTAACAATATTTTCGTATTTTCTTAATTTTGGTTCGGATGAAACCACTATTTCACTAATGGTAAGAGTATTTTGGCTAATATTTTGAAAAGTTAAGGTTCATTGACATTATTTTCCTTTTCAAGGGGTTTTTGGATTTTGCCCTATTTATAATTTAGTTTCTTTTGTAATTGCACTTGAATGTTTGGTTAGCTCTAGAATAATGGAATTAAAGAGTACTTCTAGTCAATTGAGTAACTTAAAAGCTCACATCATTAGTAAAAATGCTCATCAATTAATATAATTAAGTACCTTTTGGTGTTAGTTTTAATTTTTATTTCTTTAAAAATGATTTATTGGTTGACATTGACACATAGGTTATGACTCATCCACTCACTATTAAAATGGTTAGTGTACAACATCCATGAAATGGATTCAAGTTTCACAATATTTACCACCTTATGTGTAAAGTTTTCAATGCAATAGAAATAGATTTAGGACTACACATATCACTGGTGGACCTACATAAAGAAGAGGAGGATCCATGTACCTTCTAAATTTGTGAAGAAAATCGGTTAAGTTTTTCTTGATAAAAAAGATAGAAAAATTTTGTTAAATTGTAACATATGTATTCAAATTAAAATTTCATTGGAATTTAAAATATTTTAGAAGTCTTTGAACACTAATGGTAGGACCCAACCCAGACTCTCTTTGTTTTCTTATCTAGAGGGTTCGGTTGGGCACTCCAACGGACTTCTCACAATCCGACTTGTCTGAATGGAGAGATCTACGGAGCGAACCCCTTATTCTTTCCCGATTTTCTTAACTTACTTCAATTGTACTCTTTGCTTTTGTAAATAAATTAGGTGGATAAAATTTTTCACCATTTTATTTTTAAAACGATTTTATAAAAATTTCGGCAGCATAACGGCTGCATTTTGAAGGTTTCCAAAATTTTTACCTGCAATAAAATACACTTTGACTATATATTCATTTTCATCACAATCCAACTTCTTTCACAAACATGCATTTTAAAAATCAATTCATAAAGTGCACAAAACCATAAGTGACCATGAAACTTTCATATCATAAAAGTATTTACAACTAGGTACATTACAAAATACATTATCACAAGTTTCCACACGGTCTTTCAAAATATAAAACACTATAAGTACTTAGTATTGTTTCGGTTGCACAAAAATACAAAACGATTGGTATCATGCATTCTTTTTAAGTTTATGCCCACCAATTTCGATGAAGTATTTCTTCGATTTTGATTTTGATTTTGTTTTCCTTGTGGGTACCTATGGAGGTTTTATACAATACGACAAAACAACAATATGAATTTAAAACAATCACAACCATTAGGTAATTTACAATTAGTCGCTTATAAACTTATTGAAAATCATAACTTATTAAAATTATAAGGCTTTTCGTGAAATTCTTTTACTTTGAAAGGCATCATTCGTATTCACCCAATCCCTATGTCACGAGGTGACTTAGCAGACACCAACCATGACATTTTTAATACTTCTTAACAACCACGTGCGAAATTTTTTTCATTGCAAATTGTGGTGCGAGCTACTATATAGACTTGGCGACTACGTACGGAATTTACTGCACGCAACATAACGCAGGACACTATATCAAATCTAAGCATTAGATTGTGGAATTTTCTGCATCGCAATATGTAGTGCTATGCTAAACTGTAACTCTGAGCGACTACGAGTGGAATTTTCTACATCACTACGTAGTGTTAGACACTTTGAGATGCTAAGGGTCTACGAATGGTTTTGAAAACTCCTTTTTCTTATTAAGTGCTTTAAGCACCAAAACTTTTTTTTCTTTGAATTTCTTGTCTAAATACATGAAGCACCAAATAACTCATCTTTTGAAACTTTTAAACTTAGAGCTTTTAAGTTTACTTTCTCAAGGATCTTTTACTTTCAAAACACCTTGAACACATATTAACGTTTATACAGAAATCTTTTTGATAATAAATAAAATTACAATAACCAACACAATTGAATACAATGTGAGTTAGTATACTTACCTCAAATCCACGCTCGCCAACGGGCTCTAAAAAGTCTCCCTCGCTCCGCTAGCTTGCTGTAAACCTTGTTTCTTGCTTAGAATGGTGAGATTAGCTTGCAAAAAACCCTAGAGAGGTGATTTGAGGCTTCAGTAGTTGTTGGAAGCTCTCTTTCTTTTTCCTTCTTACTTGGCCGTCCCTCTTGCTCTCTCTCTCTCAAGTTTTCTGTTTTTCACGGCAGCTCACTCTCTCCCTTTGATTTCTCACTACTACTCTCTTTATTTCCTTCCATTTTTGCTCTAAGTGTTAGTTATATATATTAATAACATCTCTCAAGATGACTTCCATGTCCCTTTGACTAGTTGACCATTACTAACCTTTTTAATTTAATTCAATTAGTGATTGACTACTTACTCTAAATAATAAATCTTATAATTATCATTTGTGAACTTAATCATATTGTTCTTTATAAATTATCTCTTATTTGTGGACGGACTATTTTACCCTTCATTGACTTTTTCCTTATTAAATTAATTATTGTGTAATTCTAGAATGATCGTTCACTCTTCGATGACTCAATTTAGATTAACGTTAACTAGATTTATTATTTTAACTTCATAATCTAATTTCTAACACTAGGAGGTTAAAAATCGAGACTAAGGGTTTACAACTAGTATTGGCAAAATTTACTATGATGATAGTTGACATTTTCCTCCTTCAGTCCATACGACTTATCCGAATCTACTTGAGAATATAAAGTGAGTAGTTATTAGTACTTTTTCTTATTCAAGAGCATGGACTCTTTCAATGGATAAGAGAGTGACCACCGCTACTGCTTATACTTCTATAACTTTAACATATCCACATCTTCATTGGGCCCGATATATTTGAGTTGTTTTTATTCATCTTTCAAGATCTATGTTAGTTTGAAGAGTCATACATAATAAATTATCTACTAATTTGTATTTGCAGCGTCATGGTTTTATTTTCCCTTCTTGCTACCATTTATGTTAGTCTGTTGAGGAGAGTTTAGAGCATTTGTTTATGCTCTATTCTTTTGCAGCCGGTCTTTGGCATTCTTTGTCATCTGCTTTTGGTTATTTTATTTCCTTGTCTAAGTTTGTTATTGATTTGTGGTAAGCTGCTTTGTTTACTAATTTTTATCTCAACTTCAAAATCTTTGGAGGATAGGTATAATTACAATTTTTTGGATCATTTGGGTTGCACATAATAAGGTTACTTTCAAGGGTAAGCATCCTTCCTTTTATGAGGCCCTCTCCTTTGTTTAACATTTTATTCGAGAGGCAGATTCAATTAGTTATAGGGTTATACGGAATTCAATGGATGATCTTTTGACTCTTCGTAAGCACCATGTTTTAGCTCATCATTCTAAGACTCCACGTATTACAAAGGTTATTTAGGTTTCTCTTTCTCTAGGTTGACTTAAGGTTAATAATGATGGTTCTATTTTTAAAGCCCCTGGTTTGGCTTGTTATGCTAGAGTTTTTTAGACTTGTCATGATTTTTTTTTTTTTACTATTCCTTTAGGGATAGACTATATTTATGAGATAGAGTTGACAATTGCTATTCATGTCATTCAGTATGCTTACCTATCATTGGATGAAATATTGGTTGGAAAGTAATTTAGCTTATTTGGTTTTGCTTATTGTTGCTCGTTCTTCTAAGGTTCCTTGACGTTAGAGACTAGTTTGGGATAGGTATCTTTTTATTTGCAGGATATGAATTTTAAAGTGACTTATATTTATCATGAAGGAAATTCGGCTATGAATGCTCTAACTTCTCGCTCTCCTTCTTTTGTTTGTTCCACTTGGTGGTGGACGACTCCTACTTTTTTGGCATTAGAGACTAGTTTGGGATAGGTATCTTTTTATTTGCAAGATATGAATTTTAAAGTGACTTATATTTATCATGAAGGAAATTCGCTATGAATGCTCTAAATTTTCACTCTCCTTCTTTTGTTTGTTCCACTTGATGGTGGACGGCTCCTACTTTTTTGGGTTCCTTTCTTTATGATGATTTACTTGGCAAACGTTAATATCGGTTTCATTAGTTTTGGCTATAGAGGGTGGACACTCTTTTTTCCTTACCATATTTTTCCCATTAGGTTTTTCCGATAAGATTTTTAATTAATGAGATTATTTATAGGTTTTGATTTGTAATTGTTTGGTTTCAACTAAATCTTTTGTTGTCTTTCCCTTCTCATGATCTGGTTTTATTCCTTTAAGGATTAATATTTATTTCTTTTCGGCTTTTGCCTTGCTTTTCCTTGTATTTTTCTTTTCACCTTTTAATAAAATGTTGGTTTTAACCAACAACTTTATATAAAAAATAATAATAATAAGATTTTCATTGAGTTTATCAAAATTTAGGTGCAATCAATCTATATATGTACAGAATTTTTCGCATCCATGCAAATCTAGGTTCATTTATTTGGATACTGTTAAAATCCATATAAATTCAAATATACTTAATTTATACTTTTAAAAAGCCCAAACAAGTTTAAATACATTTAAACAAATTATCTCAAAGATTTCATTGGATTTCATTAAATAATAATAATAATAATAAAAACAAAAATCTATATGGAATCAATAAAGTTCATTATTTTACTAAAATCTATTCAAACTCTAATAAATTATAGATTGAATGCATAGATTTATTATTCAATTAATTTGTATATTTTCTATCCTTATATTTATAGAATCTTAATTTTTATCACTTCATTTATACATTTATCTTCTATATAGTATTTTCTTAGACATTTTAAATATAATATTTATAATTTGACTTGAAAATCTAATTAATAAATTCTAAAATTTTAAAGTTTAATTTGTTACATCAATTTTTTTTTTTTTAGTGGACAATCATAAATTAATTATTTTCTTTTATTTTTACATTTCTTTTAATAATTTTACTCTATTTGGAATCAATCAATAAAGTGAAATATATATATTTTTTGAAGATATCTGTAATGTTATATTTACTTAATGGCATATATACTAGTAAGGAATCCTTTGGAAGAAAATGGAACTTAATTCCTAATTTATCATTAAATTGTTCACTGATAAATCTATAGGGAAAACTTAATTCCTAATCTGTCATTTAATTGTTTACGAATAAATTTGTAGGGAGAACTTAATACTTAATTTGTCATTTTAATATTTACTAATAAATCTGTATGGAGAACTTAATTTCTAATTTATCATTTTATTGTTTACTAATAAATCATAGGGAATCAAATTTGCATAGACCTCACAATTGAATAAGAAATTCTCTTGGAAAAGAAATTTGATTCCATACTTCCATCCAAGTATTTAGGTTTCTTTTCCATGATTCCATTGACCATGGAAGTAAACGTGTCCAAAGGTATTCAAATAACTTGGTTCTCAACAAATTTTAATGAACATTATATAATTCGAAATCAATAATTAGGTTTTCTTTCTCTTATATGGATGCCAATTAGTAAAAATGTATTTTTGATTGTTTTATTATGATTTATAATTATAGATTTATGAAGCATTTATAAGTTAAGTTGGGTTTAAATTTTATTCAAATATGTTTTTGAATAAAATAAAGTACTAATAAAATGATTTACAGCTAATCTAACAAAATACTATTTATTTTTATTTAGTATTTATTAAATTAATTTTAAATTAAATTTTAAATATAAACAACTAATAATATAAATAATAATAATAATAAAATGCAATGGAACTAATATATATAGGGTGAGTAGTTAGTTTGGCTTCACTGATAATTTTAGACGTCATGCTGGACTCCGGCTCAATTTCTTCCACAACCGAGGGATTGGATTGTTACAATCCTAGTCCAATCTTAGGCTACAACCGTAGCTCAAGTAATTCATTTCTTCTATCACTCTCTCTTTTACTTTATGGATTATTAAACTTTATTTCAAGTTTTGGGAGAAAATTAAACAAAGGACATAGATATTCATTGTGCATTATTGCAGAAGAACTTGGTCTAGTTAAAAAATTCTTCTACTTTGGAAAGAGATGATTCACAAGAATTCACCAGTTCACGTCTCGACAGTGTGAAGGAGGGCGACAATGCAGAGCTTCCAGAGTCTGGTGAACGGGATTTGATTTCTGATATGCCAGGTGACAGAAATGAGGCCAAAGTAGTAACCAAGCCAAGTGATGATAAATATCAAGAGATAGAAGTGGAACTGGTGCCAAGTGTAGAAAGTGAAGAAAGCTAGAGCAGCTACAAACCATGGCAATGAAATAGCACGTGACGTTTTAATTATATGAACCAATATTAATTTCTTATTCTTTCTTGTTGATTGCATCAACACTTATATATAGAGATATATAGGGCTTTTATAATTAGGTATATCTGATTTTAAAAAATAAAGACCAATCAATGAAATTCATCTATTGCATTCTTTCTCCTAAAATAGATTTTCTCACCTATTTAATTCAAATACAATGAATAAATTTGATTGGTTGATCTTTAATTTTTAAAATCACATATACTTAATTTTAAAAGCATTATATATATAACTAAGTTTGTAATATGGTACAATATTATATTCAACAAAGATATGTAACTCTTATAATGTTATATGATTATTAGTTCTAGCAATATATATATATATATATATATATATATATTTAAGCTTTTATTTTTACTTTTTAAATACATTGTCTGAACAATATTTAGCATTATTATGATGTTGTTTTATTTGTTATTAAATATTTTTAAGTTTCTTATGTTTCTGGTTACATTTTTCTTTGTCAAAGATATGACATGATATTTATAAGCTTATTATGTTTCCGATTACATTTTCTTTGTCAAAGACATGGCATGATGCATGCCATCGGTCTCTTACTGATAACGTAATGCGCCAAGTAAGTCCCTGCCTTATCCCAATTCGAAAAGACAAGTTTAAGCTTTAAATCAGGTAATTGTTGTCCATCATATTTCAATATAACGGTTCGGGAGATGTGCACATTTCACAATTAAAGCAAAAATGAAAGATCCATATGTGCTATTTCAATACACTATAAGAAATTCTGCCTACAACAACGTTTGAAAGGCAACATGCATCAGGTTTACATTGCCGTAGGTGACCTATGGCAACGTGCAAAGGCCATACGTTGCCGAAGCAATCTACGACAACGTGCAGTCGCATGTTGCCGAAAGTAAGTGACATATAGCAACATGCAAAGTCATGCATGTTGCCAAAAATCTATCTTTTGGCAACATGTAGTGAAAAACCTCACTTTTGGCAACATGCACCATCGCACGTTGCCAAAAACCAATATTTTGGCAACTTGCATTATTGAAAGTTGCAAAAATTTACCTTTTGGCAACGTGCAAACTGCATGTTGCCAAAAACCTAACTTTTGGCAATGTGCATGACTGCACGTTGCAAAAACTAATATTTTGGCAACATGCATTGCCACACGTTGCCAAAAATCCACATTTTGGCAACTTGCACTGTTGCAAGTTGCCAAAAACCCAACTTTTGGCAACGTGTATCATGTTGCTAAAAACCTATATTATGGCAATGTGCATGGTTGTAGGTTGCCAAAACTTACTTTTTGGCAATGTGTTGGGCTACGCGTTGCTAAAAACCTATCTTTTAAATTAATATAAATGAATTTAATTTTAAATTTTATTTCATTTAATATCATAATGACTAATCACATGCTATCTCAAACATAAAAAAATAATTATTCTTTGACTTAAATACAAATTACTTACCTAAGGTGTAACATAATTAAATTGATAAAAATAATTTCAATTTTAAAATTACTTTTATTTAATATCATTATTAAAATATAATGATTATATATCAGTAAGTTGTTTGAAATAACAAGAATAATGATGTATTTACTTCACTTGAAAGAATTAGAATAGGAATCAAATTTAAAATTGGAATAGCTTGGAATTGAAATGATATATTGGAAGCAGAATAAGTTATTTACTTCAACTAAAAGAATATGTAGAATCAGAATTAGCAGTATTCTCATTGAGCTGTTTACTTTAGAATTTGAATGGATTAATTATAAGTTACAAAAATATTGTTGATTAAATTTATGGATGAATTACAATATGCAGAATAATATTTAAGATACAATTTCATATTTTTTTCATATAACTCGTCATAATAATTTGTTTTTTTAAAAAAACTTTCTTAGGAATATTATTATAAGCGTAGAATAAAATTATGAATTAATTACAATATGTATGTTGTTGGTTGGGTTAACCGGGTTAGATTAGGGCAAGCTTTTATTGACCACTTGAAAAATGAATAAAATAATTTAATCAATCCCCTTAGTTTCCAAATTTGATTGATTGTTGAATCATGCTATATTCTACATGCCAATACTCTTTTTCTTGTATTTGATGATTGTATCTTTGATTTTTTGTCTCATTGTTTACATAATTAGAAATTCTTATACTAATAATTTATCTAATTAAAACATTTGTAAATATGTTACTTAGAGATTATTTCGAGATTATTCAAATAAATTATTTTGGATCAAGGAGAATATAATTTAATTCATATTTTGTGAAACACAAGGTAGAGTATCTTTAGTTTTTTTTGTCTCATTTTTTAATTTTTAATTATTTTAATTTTATTTTGATTTTTCATTTGTGTCACTATTGTTTGTGGTTCATAACCTTATATCCAAAAAGATTAGATATTCATTCAAGAAATAAAGAATATATAGAATATATCATAGCTTTTGTTTTAATTTTTAAATAATGCGATAGTTGCTTTGTATTATAATATTTATTATAAATTAATGTAAATAATTTTATAATTTAAAGTTAAAAAAAAATAATAGCAATCACTTTCAAAGAAGCACAGTGATTTTTTTTTTTTTTTTGGAATGTGTTTAAATATCAATTCTTTACTAAATATTAAGATACTTTCTCCTATCCCCCACACAAATAAGCAAAGGACCCTTTTATATATAAAACAATTGTTTTTCTAATGTTAGGAATGAATTTAATCAATATAGTTGAAAATTGTAGATTTGTATCAATATTTATAAAAATAAAAAAAAAAATAAAAACACACACACAATGTATGCCCCCATCCCTAAGTATGGGTTTCTTAGTATGAATAGATGAATTAAGAAATAAAATATGAATTTCCATGAGTATTATATTTTTAGTACCATCATGAGTAATTAGAAAACTTTAGGTGTAAAGTGGAGAACTAAGAGTGGTGTAAATTACATAAAGGGCATGATGGTCATTTCTCAAAGCAAGGGCCTTATATAAGTGTTGGTCTTCCAACATTTAGTCAAAAATTTGAAGAGAAATAGAGTGTGAGAGAGAGTGAGAAGGATGGCAAAGAAGGAAGAAAAGGGAGGTGGAACCTAAAGCTTCTCCAAGTCATTTCAAGCTTTAAAATCAAGATTTTGGAGTGGATTAAATTAACAAATCAAGGTTTGAGCAAGATTAAGGTAAGTCTTCATGACCTGCTTTAGAATGGTGATAGATAGGTTGTGTGAAGTGATTAATTGTTGGGTGGAATTGTTGTTAAGTAATTGATGGGGGCATGGATCTAAAACCAAGATTTGAACCCTAGAACACTAAAAAGGAAGCTTGATTTAGATGGAATCTCATAAGAGGTTAGAGTAGTAGTTTATGTGATCAAAATCCTAGAAATTGATTTAAGTTTGTTTTGAACAAATTAGGTTGCATTTAAGGTGTTTGATGAAATGCTAGAGAGAGTAATCAAGAAGAAAGCTTGAGAAGTGAAAGAAACAACATGTTGTGTGTGTGTGTGTGTGTGTGTAGGTCACGGCATCACTAGAGGTGTGTGATACCACTAGGTTTTGAGGTGGATGAGCCTAAATTTATGCATGATAGAGATTAGAAAATCATGTGAGAATGTTAAAAATTTGAAAGGAAAAAGAAAGAACCCAATGTGTTGTTTTAGTCTAGATGAAGGGTATTGGTGATTATCATGTAATGCTACTTTCTTTTTGCATTTTTATACGATATATGATTATAATTGAGCATACATGAGTCTAGGAACCCTAATGAAAAGAGAATTGAGTATAGAATATGAGAGTGATGAATTGTGGCATGAAAAAGTAGTGAAAAATAAGGGTTTTTGGCTAGGAACCTCCACTTGGTGGATATTTCTTTTCGAATTCACTTATGGGCTAACCTAAATGAGAGTTAGGGAGATGATTGGAGCAAAAATGGATGGAAGAAAGCTAGGGATTGCTCCCTAGCATAGGTTCGGCCAAGAGGGGTCTAAAAAGACCAATTTTTGTTAAAAGCTTCAGAAAAATATTTCGAGCATGTAAGGGTGTTCTTAGGTATAATAAATGAGATCTATGAAAAGAAATCAGAATTTTAAGCTTCGGTTGAGTTAGAACCAAGATGGAGAAATTGTAGTTAAAAAGAGCATTGTATTGTGTAGTTGCATTGGAAACACTATTTGTAGTTTTGTGTAGTTTATTGAGCACATTCTAAATGAGAAAGCAATGTGTAGGTGTGGAGCAAGCGAATAGAGCCTGAGAAGCCCAATAAAGCTCTTTCGTAAGCCTTGAGGCCAGGTATGTACTAAAACTCAATTTACATACGTTATGTTATAATATGTAAAGTATTATTATTATTAGACTATGAGGTGACTCATTATTGCATAAGTTTTTAGTTGAGAATGTTATCATATTTGTTATAATGTAATTGCTAACGAAGCAACCTTGTTGAAAACTTTAAAATCGAAAGTTTTGAGTTCAAAGTTTTAACAAATAAGTTATTTGGTGTATAATACACTTACTGAAAGATAATTTTTCAAAGGTCATGAGTATACCCTCAGATATATAGATTTAGACCCAACAGAAATATCCCTCAAAATAAAGTCAAGCCTTGGGATGTTATCTCACGCTACGATTTGCAATGCAAAAAATTCCGCACGTAATCATCGAGGGGTCTCAGAAGCGTCACAGTTAGTGTCAGTTGAAAAACCGCCATATGACATGCCACATCTTACGACATTAGTTCCGTCGTTGTGTGGTTAGAGTATTTAAGGGGTAGAAGTGGTGCTTTTAGAAGTTGAGAATTTATTTAGAAACTTAACGCTTAAAGAAATGGGTTTGTAGTTGATCATGAGATTCAGTTTAGTTGCTTTAAGAATGTGTCCCTATTCTCATTACATCAGGACATTTGTATAACCTCCTTATAATTTAAGAACGTAAAACCATCGAACGAGAAAAAAGGGGTAGAATTTCTCATCGAACTTCTATGAGCTTACTGTTTCCTCTTTTTCTTCCTAAAATTTCTTTGCAAGTACTAGCGCGGGTGCAAGTGAAAAAAAGAACCCCTTCGTGAACATAGGTGAACATAGGTGAACATAGGTGGGTGCACTCTCGATGGATGCATCGCATGAACCCATATTGCATTTTGTTAGAACTAGAAATATATGCATGCATCAATTTTTGTGTTTTGTATTACCCTCTTTAAACTATAATGTCACACATTGTAAGAAAAATGACTTGGTAAAGTTTTCTTAAGATGAAATGTTTGGGGTTTCTCTTGTTTAGAGAGATTGTTTCTCTTAAATTGGTTATGGATTGCAGATTTATTTAAGAATGTTGATAAATATGAATAGACATATGTTTGTGGAAAAATGAAGTTAGATTGTGATTGAAATTATATGAGAGTATATTTTTATTTACAGGTTAATTTGAGAACCCTAAAAATGCAGTTGTTATGCTGCCAAATTTTCTTTAAAATGGTTTTCGCTAAATGATTGCTTTTATGTCTTTAAATAAAAAGCAACCCAACTAGTTCCAACAAATATATTCAATTTTTTTTTGAAGAAAGTCTAAGCGCAAGTACAAAGGTTCACTCCGCTAACCTCTTTAGCCCACCTAGTAGGGTTTAAAAAAGGTCTATCAGAGTGTCGGGCAAGGCCTGTTGGATAGTAGCCTAAGGGAATCCGGTTTAGGTCTTGTCACATAAGGTCTAATTTAAAGTAGTTATAAGTTTGTAGAGAGAAATATATTAGTATTTTAGAATTTCACTCAAAACTTAAATGATTAGTATAATCGTATTTATTATAAGAGTTTAAATTATTAATATTTATGAGCAGTATTCTTTTCCTATTGTGAAGGTAGATTTTCTCAATATTATTTAATCTCAATAAAGCTCATGTTATTGTTCTGCAATCACCTTATAATTATGTACAAAATAGACAACTTTAGAAACTATAAATTAGATTCAAACATAATTTTTATTATAGTCAATTATATCCAAAAAATACTTTAGAAACTAAAAAAAATTAGATTGGAATAGATTTTATAGTAGTCAAAGTTTAGAAAAGTCATATTCAAAAGAATAAAAAAATGTTTAGGTAAGTCCAAGTCCAGTCGATATTTCTATATGGAGTACTATCAATTTTCACATAAAAAATTATTGATCTTTCAAAAGAAAAAAGAAAAAAATTAGAAAAATAATGCAAGATACTAACAAAGCAGTGCTGAGATTCAGTGGCGGACCCAGAAAATTTGTTCAAGGGGGGCACATAAATAAAGTAATAAAAATATATAATGTTTTTATATATTCGAATGTTTGATAACACTATATAGTTTAAATAAAATAAAACATATATTATATTTAGGCAAAACAAATAATTTTATGCTTAAAAATCCTAATGAAATCATTAAGATAAATAAAAAAGAAAAAAAAAAACATAAACTACATAAAATTATAATTTTCCTTGACGAGGCTTCATATCTTGAAATCGTTTTATGATAATTTCTTTATCAATTTTGTCGAAAATATCTTTCTCCACATATGCAAGCAAGCTATCATTTAACCATTGATCTCCCATTCGATTGCGTAATTCAGTCTTCACAATATTCATAGCAAAAAATGCTCTTTCAACAGTAGTAGTTGCAACAGGTAATAATAATGTCAATGTCAAGAGCAAGTAAACTAATGGGAAAACCTTATCTTGTTTTTTCGCAACCATCTTTTGTGCCAAATCTTTAAGGCCATTTAATTCTGAAAATTTAATATTAGAGCGCATGACTACAATATAATTCTTAAGTTGATCTTCAAGTGTCAAAAGTTCAGTAAAGGAGAAGTCTTTTGGATAAAATTAGGCAAGTTGAATAAGTTTTTGTTTGTCAAATGCACGAAATTGATCTCTTGGACTAAGACATGCAACACAAAGAAGTAACTCAGTATTTGTCTCCGGAAACCGATTAAACCAAATAGCGTTGAATCGCCTAGACTTTTGTCCAAAAGGTCTCATAGGAAAATTGTGTTCCCGAGGTTGACAAGGACCTTTTAGTAGATATGCTCTCCGAACTTGCTCACGAACATTAGGATCATAGTCCCATATTTTAGTTCGAAGCCCTGGATTGGCTGGGAGATCTAACAAATTGACTTCAACACAATTTTTTTTTTTTTGAAGATGATTCCAACTCAAGTGATGATTTCCTTTTCATATATTTCTCCATAACTGCTTCATAACGAATAAAAACATAATAATTTTTTTTTTAAAAAAATTAATAATAATTTATTGATTCTAAATAAAATAAAACTATAAAGTAAACAATATTTTTTATATATATAAAATTGAATTATGACAAAACATTATACATGGATAATTTTGATGTAATAATTTATTGTTTAAGATTTTAGGGTTTATTGATGTAATGTTTATTAAATTCAAGTTATTAAAAATAAATTAATTAAAAAAAATTAATTTAGGAGACTAACCTAGTAAGTCGTCAAAGTGAAAATAAAGAGAAATCAAATAAAGATGAAGAGAAAAAAAAAAAAAAAAACTTGTTCACTAAACTTGCAAATTATCAATGGATTTTATATAACACATAAAAAGTAAAAGTAAATACAACTTATATAGGAGATAACTAAAAAGCAAAATTGAAAAAAGAAACTACTAATTAATTAGGAGTAGGAAAAATATTAGAAATAAGAAAACTAGATTTTATAGGAGCAATAAATAAGAAAGGAAGTTAATTCTATTAAAAATAGGGAAAATAAATAATTGAATAAAAATATAATAAACAATTAAAAAAAGAAATGAGGGCACGAATTTGAACATAAGGTGAGGTGTGCAGAAAATATTTAAAAGTTATATAAATAAGTTTTTAAATAAAATGGTACAAGGATAATAATGATAATAAAAATAATAAAAATAATAAATTAATTGAAATTGACAGCTATTGATTACACAGCAATCAACAGCTGACATCATTGGACAGTAATCACAACAACCAATTGACAGCAATCAATAGTTAAGATTATTATTATTATTATTTTTTACAATGTACAACAAATTAAAAAAAAAAATTCAAATTCTAGGGGGGGCACGTGTCCCCCCTGGCCCAGGCATGGGTCCGCCTCTGCTGAGATTGTTTGACTTGGTGGGAATTTCATTTTTTAGCTCATTTCTAAAAGTTGGAAAGCGGGTTTCAAATAGTTAAAAAATTTAAAAAAAGATAAAAAAATTTTGAGAGATCAAGCCACAACCATTTGTTTCCTCTCTTATAACCATTCCCTTTCTCCAAAGTTTGCATTTGGACACACCTTTCCCCTTGTTGTGTCTGTCATCATCGTGCTTCTCAAATGGATTTTATTTGTGGTGCTCCTCAAAACCAGTAAGATTTATGGTTTTCATCTTTAGTTTACCTCTCAAATGGCTTTTATTTTTGAGGATGTGAAATGCCTTAATTTATGTTGCACAATGTCATTAACTCTCTCTCTCCCTTTAGGGGTGGTCCCTAAAAACTTTTGGTTGAATGCTATTGTTGTATTGTTTTATTTATGTATAAGAATATCTTTGGGGGTGTTTTGATTTGCGTTGTTTTATTTGGATACAATCATAAAAATTTGAGTCGAATATTTTTTGAAAACTCGAAAACACTTCCTTAAGGAAGGATATTTTGGCTGTGCTCAATTGATAATTTTTTATCAAACTGCTTTTGTGTTATGATTCACTTTGTTGTTGTTGTGTGTTTGTGCAGGGAAAGTTGAGTACTTTGGCTGGGCAATGTTTATATTGTTGTTCTCAGAGAGATCCAGGCATGTTCTTAGTGTATATATATAATACTATTCAAACTTTCATATTTATATTGTTTTCACTATGTTATTGCTATTTGATATTGTTTAGTATTTGACTAAGAAAAGCCACATTCAATAGGACATGTTATATAAAGTCATTTATGTATGTGGGTTCCAAAGCCACATTCTTTTTCTACTATAATTATGTTTACTGTAACTATCTATTATTCTAACTTTAGATGGTACTTTTTTAATATTAAATAAATTGTAACTAAATTAATTTTCCTTTTATCAAAAAAGGAAAAACAATAGTGTACATTCGATTATGTGCACAAGTTAGAATTTTAATCTAACTGACATGTTAATTTTAAGTAATTCACAAGATATTAGTTAGGGAAAAGGTGAAAGTCATGTCACAGCTTCAAAATATAAAATCTGTTTTTATCATTGGATTGATCACAAGTCACTTGGATAAATTGTAGAGATCGATCATATCATGCCTTGAACTAGTTTGGTGATTTTGGTAATTAGTGTTACTCTGTTTTGTGTTGATTTGGTATGCATCAATGACATGTTTGTTGAGTCTATTGTTTGTACTAAGTGCTTAGCAAGCGTTCAACGAAATGTCTCAGTAAATCGGTTGACAGTTTTGGTTGACTCTGTCACCATACTGCTGTTGCATTTTCTTCATTATTCATGATAATTTTGCATCCACATGACAATGAAACATATGTAAGAGTTGATGTGGAAGGAACTTTATGTGATAATTAAACTTTTGTTTTGTAAAAAAAAAAAAAATTTGTTATGTTTTTTTTACTTTATTAAAAAATGATGAGATGTTTGGATTATATGTAAGATTGTTGGTCATGTTGAATTCAATAAGTGATGTTTGTTGGCTTAGTAAATTATAATTGGTTGTGATTGCATACACAATTTTTATGAATTTGGATTTTGTATTTATGAGAGTTATTGATTATTATATGTTAGTGTTGTTTACAGGGATAATTATAAGTGATTTGTTGATTGAGAAAGAAACAACTTATCGTTCAAAGACAAGTATAGCAGACGCAAGTAGCAATATTCATCTAACTTTTATTTTGAGTATTGATTTGATATTTTATGATGCTATTTGAACCTTAAATATATGTGTTTTGTTCTTAAAAGTCATCAAAAAAAGCTACAAAAAGATTTTTGAAGGAATGACAAGCAATCTTTGCTTCAACAAGACAAAAAATAAATCGTGGGATAAGAATCTCAACTCAAGAGCAAAATTCAAGGATTGGAGCTCAAAGTAGTACGAACACCCCAAATGAGCAAAGTGATACTCAAGTTAGTCAAGCCAATGACAATGCCAAAAAAGCAAAGAAACGCAGATCTACTCGTATGACCAAATTAAAAGGCAAACAACCGATGGAAGTAGATCTTAATATACACGGTCAAACAATTGATGAATTGTCAATTACCCTTTCATCCTATACGGGAACTATTGTAAAAGAGCATGTACCCATTACACTTCCAAGTTGGAAACAACTTGATAATCAAACAAAAGAAATGTTGTGGTAATCTCTTTTGGTACGTACATTTATAAGTTTTTGTTTATAATATTTCTAAAGTTGAAACTTTGAAAGTCTCTAAAACACTTAAATTGAAATGTGTATTACGTAGCAATATTTCAAGCTCTTAGATTGTCATAAAGATTACATATTTCAAAAGATGAATGCCCTTTGAAGACTATACAAGTATTAAATTACTAGAAGGATTAGGAAAGTAAGTGCAAAACCCCAAAGAAAACAAGAATTGAAGTTAGTTAAACTGAAGAATATTACAAATGAAGAAAAATAGAAAAAATTTGTTAAAGAGAGAACATCCATTGCATTTGAAGTAAGTAATACTTGAAGTATTCAAAATTAATATTTTCATTTATATATGGCTTGTGTTTTTGTAATTATTATGTGTAAGAATACTTGTTTTGGTTTGTTATAGGCAAAGAGTAAGCAATTTCGTGATATGAGTCTAAGTCAACAATTCCGACACACAACAGGCCGAAGGGGTTATGCTTGTTTGCAACATGTGATGGTTAAACTTTCTCATTATTTAACTTTTAGGATTAAATTACAATAAGATCGATTAGTTTGTTTCAAGTAGATAATAGAGTAGAAATTTTGTGTTGTAGAAAAAGCAAGCTACAGATGAAGGTAAGGACCCAAGTAATATAACAAGAGTTGATGTTTGGATAAGAGGGCATCAAAAAAATGAGGGCTAATCTATTAATGATGTTGTAAAAAATGTTTTAGTAAGATATAATTTCAATAATTTGTTCTCTCTCATATTTTTTTTTAAAGTTTTAATCTTTTAATTAATTTACATATACATTTAGAATGAAATTGAGGAGTTGCGCTCATCAGAATACCCTTCAAACGATAACAATGTGAATGAAGATATCATTATAAGAATTTTAGGAAAAGAGAAACGTGGCCAAGTGAGAGGTCTTAGATTTGGAGCCACTCCATCACAAATAGATGCACAAGTTCATTCCGGGCAAAAAATGTAAGAACTAGAAAATGAAGTTATAAGTCTTAAAGAGATAGTGGCTATGGTTATAAAACAAAAATAAGAAGCATGCATTTTCAACCTTATTTTTTATTATAAATATATGCTTATTAGAATATTGGTTTTACTAAAAACATTTTCTATTATTATTTTCTTTAGTTATTGAATAAATGTGCAATGATGGATGCAATGGGGTCTTATGACTGCACTCTTTCTCATAGATATACTCAGGTTGAGTGCATGTCTTCTTATGAATATGCTCAGGTCAATAGCTCTAAATATTTTTGTTTTGGTTAATTGCATTTTTTAAATTATCATTAATATGTTATATTTATTATTGCAGTCATAACATGGAAGTGTCCTTACAACGCAAAGTAACTTCCAACTAGAGAATGCAAAATGCCACATCTTACACTGGCATCCAACTGAAGATAAAGATAAAGTTGTTGCAGAAGGGAGGATTTCATCAACAGACCCTTCAGTTACAATCCATAATATGCCTCTTGGAAGATGTCATTAGAGAGTTTGGGTAGATGTGGTATTTGAAGATATAAAGCTATGTAGACCAAATGATGAGCATGAAACTTTAAGTCAAGCTATTGAAAATACCGTTGCTTGGATCAAAGACTGCATCAAGTTAGTGTAAGAAAAGGTAGATTTGAAACTTCTAGGGTTTTTAAGTTACTTGATGTTCTTTTTGATTCATTGATATTAGGTTGACATGAGTTGTGACATTAGACATTATTTAAACAAGTTTTAGATATTTTATAGAACCATTGTGATTATGATATTATTATGAAAGTCATGTAAACATTATATATATATATATATTAATGAAATTTTAGTTTGCAAATACAGGTTTCATAATTAGTTTCCAAATGTATTATTGAACATATTATATGTATTGGAAAAATTATTTATTATGAAAAAAAATTGAAAATGATATTTAGCAACATGCATTTTACGTTGCCATAAGCAACCTATGGCAACGTGCACCTGATGTTACCTTAAGATCAACAACAACGTCCATTTTAGGTTGCTGTAACTTACTAACGGTAACGTGCAGCCAACGTTGCCTTAAGTGACAATAGCAACGTGTAGTTGATGTTGTCTTCCACATCTATGGCAACGTGCAACCAATGTTATCTTATATTCTATGGCAACATTAGTCGTAGGTTGTTGTAACCTATCGCAACATGTAGTGCGTGTTGCCATAAGAGATAAGACAACGCATCCCGCACATTGCCAAAGCCATCATCACTATGACAACATGCTCATCAGTAACTTGCTTTGCATGTTGCAAAAACCTACGACAACATATTTTGCATGTTGCCGTAGGTCAAATTTCTTGTAGTGATACGACAAAAATTGTAAACAGGTAGCAAAAGCTATATAAGCACAAATCCAACACCAATATAATAGCAAAATCTAAAAATACTCATATATAAGAAGATAAAAAACACTTAAAATAACTGCAAAAATCCAGTAATATTATCACAATAAATCTTGGCTATAAGGCAAGAAACTCTACGGAGAAAATAATATCTCCAATTACAAAAAAAAAAAAAAAGGTAAAACATATTCAGGTAGACTTTTGGCAAGTTATGTTCTTCATTCCCTTGGTTTGCTCCTTTAGTTGAACTAACAAGTATGCAGAGGATTTACCAACAAAATATGAAAGGTTTTTGAGAACTTGTAAACCGATTAACATCTTCTCCAACAATAAGAAAATCTTTAACACAAAAAGGGCAATGCATCCTTTCCAACAATATTACACCATGTTGCATGGATAACAAATCAACATAATACCTATGGTTGGATGTATGAAGAATTTCTCCTCAATAAGAAGCAAAATTAACCTATTATTAGTGTACATACAACTAGCAAAAGTATAGCAAGTTGATGTAAATTAAGATGTTAGAAGTCTTTAATTTTGAGAAATTAATGTCCCTATCTGGTGCTACGCTCCTTAATTTTGGCGATTTTAGTACACTATTTTGAAAAAATGAATCATTGTCATTGCACATTTAGGAAGTGATGGAAGTAAGCTTTCGAGATTGAAGGAAGCTCTAGTAATAAAGTCTATAAATTTGAACCTCCTAAATGAGTTATCGAGGATGTGGTTTTAGAAAGTTATCTAAGCAATAAGAGTCTAAAAATCCAAATTTGGTAAAACTATTATACCGTTATTACAAAACGCACGTATCATCATTCAATTAAAAGTAAAATTACACAACAATAAGGAAAATAGCTACCTAGAAAGTAATCATCAAACAACAATTAAACAATGTAAACCAACCAACAAAGAATTTGCAAAACAAAAGTGTTGGTTGCATCAGAAAGTCACAAAATTATATTCTACTGATTTTAAGCAACAAGTCGTGGTTTTTTTGGCTAGGTGCACTCAACAACTTCTCCTCAACAAGAAGCAATTAAAAATACATGCAAGTAACTAGTTAAAGTATAGCAAGTTGATCAAATTTAAGATGTTTATTTTCTTTTAAAATCTTAAATGTATTATTCTAAAGGAAAATTATTGTCATTACACATTTGGACAGTCACACTGTTATAATCAAGTAATTCCTAAAGTTAAGAGACTAATCCAAGCTATAAAGACTCCAAATACACAAAAATGATTGTACGCATACTAACATACTCTAAGTAAAATTCAAGTGCCTTTTCTATTCAGAATATGAACATATTTTTTATGTTAACAATGTGTAGATGTTCATTAAATAATTCTGGCTAGATTTTCAAACGATATAAGAACAGAATTGTTGGTGCCAGCCGCATTCAATTCATACACGATATTCATTTTTTTTTCTATATCCTTCATCTTTCATCTCATTTCCTTGTAAGTCTATAAACAAACAGGAACAATATGATCAAATCCTTTCTATCTCCATCACCATAAATTATCACTACAAGGTTTAATCATGATGATATAGTGTTCAATTCAACCGAATATAGATAGGAAAATTTAGCGCTTACCTTCAGTTGAGTAGGAGTTTGTAAAAAGGTGAAATAAGACTCTCTACATACACATGCAGATCATCAGACTCATTATAATCATCATCAGATGAAATAACTGAAAGAACTTCAGTACCATCATCCCTATCCACAACGAAACCAATCTTTGCCTTGTTTACTTTTTCATCTTTCAGATCATAAAATACCAGACCCTTCTTGTACACGGACAACATTGTTTCACTACTATTCAAAATGCACAATGGCTTCAATCTGGAAAACTTGGTAAGTATGGCGATTCTAGTCCAAGATCGTTGCACATCATATTCTTCCATAACCCAAATTTGGTTATCAAGACCTCTTCTCTCCTTTGCCAGGCAAAGACTTCCCCTCAGAACTCCAAGAGTGTATCCGCACCATGCACCTCTCTTTCCCACATGGACTTTCTCCCGTGGAGGTAACATCTTGAACCTCTCTTCCACCAAATCAAATGCTGCAATACCCCACCGTATAATGATTATTAAAATACTCCTTAGGAAAAGGAAAATCACTTCCAACAGTCTTCCAAGAACAATTTTTAACAGACGAGACATCGATATGGTTTCCCGGACAAGCAACTGTAACAATCTTGTAGTCGTCAATGGATTCAGCATAACCAAACCCACTTAGAAATGAGTCACAAGCACCTCCTACATTCTCGCACTCTCTGATGGAAGGGTTGCCCAACTACAATTCTTGTAATTCATTTACAGTGCACAACAATCCATTGCAAGAGCCCAAAAAAACATTGAAGTCAATAGTGAATAGTTTGCGCTTGGGAAACTCAAGACCCAGTAAAGCAACCCTGCGATCGTTACGAGATATCAAGTCGAGGTCTATGTCATAGAGGTCTTCTGTAACTTCTCTGAGGAGTCTTGTTCTTCCTAGGGTTTGAGCTCGAGAGAGGTGCAGTCTCACGAAAAGTGGGTGACAAATGAGATATTGGTAGCTCTTGGAAACGCATTTGAATCGGCAGAGAGACTTCACTGGCAGTCTGGGAAATATTTCGATGATCAGCTCCTTTGGAAGAGTAGGCATAGCTCGTTAAAATCAAGCTCTGGAAATGGCGGAGATAAGTTTTGCGAGAGATTTTCGGATACTTGTTTTACGGTTTGTAATAGACCAGTAATGGAGAATCGACTGTGGTGTTTGTGTAGTGTTAAAATGTGACCAAATATTGATGCGTAAGGACATAAATGCCCCGTCTTTTAAGCAGCTCTGGCCTCTGCTAAAGTTGAACGTGGGTATATTTGTACTTAAAACTAGGGTTTGGTTCATAACTAAGAACTTCATGAGTTCATGTTTTATTTACATTTTAAGGTTTTTTTTAATATATAAAAAAAAAAAAAAAAAATTCACCAACTCTGCTTCAATTTAAATTTAAGTAAATAAGAAAATAATATCTCTACAATATGTATAAGACTCAGGAAACATATAATTTTGGAAAATGAAATTTGAAATTAATATTTTATGGTATAGTAGTTTTTTCATTTTCTTTCTTTTTTTTTAAAGATGTGTTGTTGTACTTTTAAGGCTTCCTTTAAATTGTAAAATTAATATATTCTTTACATCAAGATTTTAAACTATTTTGTTTATTGTTTCTGAAAGAGACATACACAAACATATAATACAGTATTTAAAAAAAAAAAAAAAAAACCCTTAAATTATTCCTAGTATCTTTAGTGATTATGTTTACCTCCTTTAAGTTGGTTAATTTTTCATATTGAATGACTAAATCTCTTAGACCCAAACTTTTGTACGTTCCATGTGTATATGTGAACCAGTTCTCTAACACTAGAGAACCATTTGATTTTTTGTTTTCCGATTGTTCTCAAATGCTAGAGATTCAAAGTTTAACCTAAAGAAACTTGCAAAAGACTGAACATAAGAAGTTATGATTGGATGACTAAGTTAATCTTACAAAATCATACAAGATTATTTTGTAACGTTACGGAGTTAACACTTGGCACAAGAAAATGTTAAGAGTTCTGCACCTAAGAATTATCAATATAATGCACCAAAGCTAGTTCCAATATTCGTTGATCTTTTCATCATTGAGAAAAAATATGCTTTAAAAAACAAATAATTAGAATATAAACATATAGACTAAGGGAAAAACATAATTTCAATTAAAACTTATTTTTATATATAATTAGGTTTTAAAAGCATCATGTTACTGTTTTTTTTTTTTTTAAATAAAAGCAAATTGCTACATGTTAATGGTGGAAATAAATTAAGAGAGAAGAAATTATTGTATTGTTTCCAAAAGGAGACGACATATAAGCAAGAGGCAATTAAGGTGTATGTGAGAGACAAATAAATAATTTAGAGTAAAACAGATTTAGGAAAGAGAATTTAAGAGAGAAGAGAGATGGAATAAAATTACTTAGTAAATCCAAGTCATCTAAAATGGGGAAAAAAATAATAAACTTAGGATTTATTTATATATTTTGTCTAAAGGTTGAATAATTTTGTTAAAAACTAAAGACTAAATGATAACTGAAACCTAAAATCTTAATGATATATTTGTTTTCTTTTTCTTTACATTTGAATATATAGTAATCTTGTTTGGTTTTTAAAACTATAATGATCTAAAAACTAGTAATTTGATATTTATATCATTTTATTATTAGTTATTATGTAACTTCATTTAATATTATATAAAAAATTATAATAAATTATTTAACAAATACTAAAATATTTTTATATATATTAATAATATTTTTATTGATAACTGAAATATGATTAATTATTATAGTAAAGTATTTTTTTTTTAAATTATATCTACATAAATAAATTATTATAGTAAAATAAATTAAATTTATATATTTTTAATAAAACTAAAGAAAATGATCTTAAATTGAATTACTATTGCAACAAAAGTTGAAATTATAAAGTAATATATATGTTTTCCTAAAATTAAACATGAATAATCAAATACTTAGGACAAATTTGGAAATATGTTATTTTGGAAGGGATAGATTTTGAATAATATATTCAAAAAAAATCATTAAGTAATTTAACATTCAATTAAAAGTAAAAAATTATAGTTTTTTGTTTTCAGTAATTCTTTAGTGGTTTTAAGTAGTTTGATAAATTAAAATACCAAACAAAAATTACTTAATTGTGTAATTCAAATCCATTAAGTGAAAAGTGATAAACACAAATGACCCCTTTGTAAATCCAAGTCATCCAAATTTCATACTCTAAGAGCTAGCAAATCATGTCAAATATTGCATCAAAAATCATTATATATATGGGTAGTAATTTTATTAATGTTAAATAGTTATGATGAACCAATCATATTTATTTATTATATTTGAATTAAATGAGAGAAAAAAATGTGTTTTGAAAGAGAGAATGCAATGAAATAATTTGATTGGTTTATTCTAAGAAACAATGATGATAAAATCTCTCTTTCTCTCTCTCTCTCTATGTATATATATAAAAGATAAAATTGACAAATAATATTCTACTATTGAGAGGGGTGATTTAATTGTCAAATACAAAAATTACCTGTTATTGCATTGGCAACCGAAGCACATAAATATTCTCTTATGATGTTTTTATTAATAAAGTTTATTATATGTTTGCTTTGCTTCATGGCATCCAAGGTAGGATATGATTCTACCACCAATTGTAATCTATTCCACCCCTACCCCCACACCCTCCCCCCCCCCCCCCCCCCCCCCCCCCCACCCCCCACCCCACCCCGCCCCGCCTAAAAAAAAAAAAATTGTCTCTTAGTGGACAAAAAAAATTTGGTTATATTGATGGCAAATTTGCTTGCCCGGATTCTAAGACTCAACATATGAAGACTAGCTTGCCAACAATCAACTTCTTAGATCTTGGCTTCTCAATTCTATGGAGCCTCATACTATTGAGAGTTTTACATTCTCTGATTTGCAAAAGAAATATGGGATGACGTGTTTGAGTTATAAAGGTAGTAATAATAATATTGCACGCGTTTTTGAATTAAAATATGAAATTACAGCAATTGACAAGGGAGATAAAAGTAACTTATGTGAACATTTTGCTCATCTAAACAAAATATAGAATGACCTAAATATGTATCATTCTCATACCACTGATGCTACAACGCTTTTACGAAGAGCGGAAGAAGATAAAATTTTTTCTCTTCTAAATGATTTGAAGCCAGAGTATAAAAGTTTGAGGAGCAATATTCTCAAGGGTTCACAAGTCCCCTCTTTTGCTACTTTTTGTGCTACCATTCGACAAAAAGAAACTCATTTGAAGACCATGAAAACAGATTAAAAATGCACATTAGAAAAATTTGAATCTCATGCATTGGTGACTAAAAATATATATATAAAATATTTTATGAAATTTTATTGTTTAAATATTATATGATAATGACTTATAATATTCAACTTAAATATTTTATTTTTTATGATATAAAATAAATTTTTATTTAAAAATTAATTTAATATGATAATAACAAATCTCATACTACATCAAAAATAAAATATAGTTATTTTTATAAGATTTTATACAAAACCAAACAAAAGACAATATTATTTTAATTCAATCCAGCTACACAAAACACATCTCAATATTGAATTCAATCCAATCACATTCTATTCAACCCTATCCAATACAATACTTCATAAATAATTCAATCTAATCATGTGCATCAAATAGACCATCTATTATTTTACAATTTTTGAGATTTGAAATTGATAAATGAATCATAAATTAAATATGATTGAACTAACGTAGAGATTACACTCGTAGGTTTAAGAGTATTTATCTCAAGTGGAAGGCTTTTGGTGTCCATAATTGAATCTGGTTAAAGACCTAACGTGGCATAGAAACTGCTCTAGCCTTCAAATAAAGATTTTTGAACAGAAAAGTGAGCCTTAAAATTGGAGAAGGCGTTTTTGTTAGTATCTGAGATTTTTTTAGGTACACACCTTTTGTATTCTTTGTTTTTAATTTTCACTTTGTCAAAGATTTGATGGTAAAATTGTGATGATCCTTACTTTAACGAATATGTTATGATAAGTTAGTAAAATCAATATAGGTTGGGTTGTGGTGACTAACAACTGTTGTACTAAAAATTTGTAATTTAAATATGTTGATGGATGAAACTGATACGGAACTTTTTTTTTTCTTGCATTTTTCTTCTTTTTTCATCTCAAAGCTCTCTGCCATTTTTCATAACATGGTATCGAAGCTCATTTATCTTTAAGGGCTATGAGTGTGAGAGCAAACCAGTAAGACTTCCTTTCTTAAAAAACCTAAAAATCCAGAGAAATAGCCCATGGCTTCAAGTAGGTTTTCTACTCCTTCACCTCCAGTTTTTATTGGAGAAAACTATCCAATTTGGACAATGAAAATGAAGGTTTGCTTAAGAGTATTTGACTCGTAAGAAGTAGTTCAAATAGGGAGAGATCCACCTCCTTTAAAAGCAAACCAAACAATTACTCACATGAAGCAACACACTGAAGATTGTGCCAAGAAATACAAAGCACAGTTTGCTATCAACACTATTGTATTAGATGTGATTTTCGCAAGAATAATGGCTTGTGAAACCACAAAAGAGGCATGAGAGAAGCTTAAGGAAGAGTTTCAAGGCAGTGATAGGACTAGATGGATACAAATGCTGTGAGAAGAGAATTTGAAATTTTTAATGTTATATATCAACCTTAAGTCTTAAATATTATAGTTAGATCATTTCCTATTAGCTTAAACTTTTAGGTCTAATGATAACTAACTTAGTATCAAAGTTTGAAGATCCCTGATTCAAACCCTCTCTCCCCTCTTTATTCGAAAATAATTCTGTTACACATGTTATATGGTAGGAGGCATATAATATGTGTTCATCGTCTATCATCTATCCACGTTACATGTGAGGAGACGTGTCTTGTCTCAACCTCAAGTCTTAAATACTATAGTTAGACTTTTTTCTATCAGTTTAAGTGTTTGGATCTAATGTAACTAACGATGAAGGAGAGTGAGAATATCAAGGATTACATAGATAGACTCATGAAAGTAGTCAATCAAATTAGAATGCTAAGTGAAGAGTTGAATGATAAAAGAATTGTTGACAAAGTTTTGGTTAGTATGCCAAAAAGATTTGACTCTAAAATCTCATCTTTAAAAGACTCAAAGGATTTGTCACAACTAACTTTGATAGAAGTTGTTAATGCCTTTTAAGCCTTTGAGCAAAGGTGAGGAATCATATTTGAAGACTCTACTGAAAGAGCTTTCCAAGCAAAGCTCAAAGAGAAAAAGCCAAACAGTAGTAGAGGAAACAAGCAATTTGGAGAGGAAAAAAAAAAAAAAAAGAGAAGAAAGAAAGTGATGGTCACAAAGGTGGAGACAAATGAGGAAGGTTTCCACCTTGTCCTCATTGCAAAAAGAGGAGTCATATTGAAAACTTTTGTTGGTAGAGGCCTAATGTGAGATGTAGAGCCTATAATCAGCTTGGTCATGTGAGTTAAGTTTGTACAAATAAAAATAACCAACAACAATAGCAACTACAACTTGCTAAAATCATGAACGGGCTGAGAAAAGGTTATTTGCTACCTGTTGTTATGCGATAGAAAGTAACAGTAAAGTTTGACTTATTAATAGTGATTGTACCAATTATATGACTATTTTGCTATTTTTTTTCAAGAAGTTGGATAGATCCTACACCTTTAAAGTTAAAAATAGCAATGGTGATTATGTTGTTGTAATGGGAAAAATAATTATTGTTGAAACTTTATCAGTTATAAAACTAATTTTTGACATTTTGTTCATGCCTGAGATAAACCAAAGTTTATTGAGTGTTGGTCAAATGCTAGAAAGAAATAATACTTTACTTTTTCAAAATAAGTTATGCACCATATTAGATCCTTATAGTTAAGGATTAATGCCTATTAAAATGAGAGACAAAAGCTTTCCAATCAACTTGAAACAAACAATTTGTCATGCAAATCCTAATACTGTTGACAACTCTATTATATGGCACAAAAGATTAGGATGCAGCAACTACTCTCAAATATATGCATACACAATGATTAGCTCAGAATATGCCTACTATTCATGTTGATCAAAGAATGTGTGATGTTTGTTAGTATGGGAAGTAAAGCAAATTACCATTTCCTTCAAATCAGATCTAAAAAGCTTCAGAAAAATTGTAATTGATCCATACAAATTGCTGTGGACCCATAAGTAGTCCTCTTAATGAGAGTCGATATTTTCTTCTATTTATTTATGACTACACCAGGATGTGTTGGGTGTTCTTTTTGAAACAAAAGTCAAAAACATTATAATCATTTCGAAAGTTTAAATTTTTGTTGAAAACCAATTTGATTGTAATAAAAATGCGAGATCTAATATGAGTCAAAATACATATCGAGAGAGTTTAATAGACTTTGTGATTAAAGTGGCGTTCAACACTAGTTTAATGTCACCTACACTCATCAGCAAAATAAAGTGAGTGAAAGGAATAATAGAACAGTTATAGAGATGTTTAGAAGCCTACTATTTGAGAAGGATCTTCTGAAACTATTTTGAGTTGAGGCTATCAATACCTTCGTATATTTGTTGAATAAGCTATTAACAAAAGCTTTGGAGAAAAAAAAAAAAAAAAAAACTCCATTTAAGGCTTAAAATGGTGTGAAGCCTTCAGTTGAACATCTTAGAATATTTGGATGTATATGCTCTTGTTTCGCATGTCAAGAGAGACAAATTGAATCAAAGGTTAGAAGTTGGGATTTTCTTGGGTTACAGCAGCAACTCCGAAGGCTATAGAATATATATTTTGGAGAATGAGAAAGTTTTGGTAAGTAGAAATGTTGGATTTGATAAAGCTACAAAATGGAATTCCGAGAAGAATAAAGTTGAAGTTGCTGTCAACGATCAAACGAAGATAGTTTCTACTAGACAACAAGAAGTAATAGAACCGGAGATTGATTCTGATGGTGTAGAGAAGTGGCAGTAAAAGGAGCTAGATCATTGGATAAAATTTATGTCAAATGTAATCTTGCAACTTTAGAACCTTCTAGTTATGATGAAGCTGCAAAATTGCATGATTGGAGGGTTGTAATGAAAAAGGAGATCATTATGATAGAAGAGAAAAATAAAAATATAAAAATATAAAAAATAAAAATAAAAAGAAGGCAACATGGCTGCTAGTTGACAAACTTGAAAATGAGAAAGTTATAGGTGCAAAATGGGTTTATGAAACCAAATTGAATCCGGATGGCTCTATAAACAAACTAAAAGCAAGGCATGTGGTGAAGGGTTACTTTCAACAGCAAGGTGTTATTTTTTAGATACCTTTATACATGTTGCTAGATATGATACCACAACAGCTGTAGCAAACCAAGCAATTTGACTTAGGAAAGTGTTATCAAATGTTGGACAAGAACAAGAAGAAGCTATTGTTATTTGGGTTGATAATAAGTCAGTCATTGTTATCACTTAAAATCCAGTCCATCATGGTAAAAGTAAACACATCAAAGTCAAATTTCATGACATTAGGGAAATAGAAAGCTTGAGGAAGTAAACCTGATACATTGTAGCACAAAAATCAAAATGCAGACATCCTAACAAAAGATCTTCCTAAAACAAAGTTTGAGTTAATGAGGGCAAAGCTTGGTGTCTCCGAGAAAAATCTCAAGAAGTGTTAGCATTTGAGATTTTCTAGGTACACTAAAGTTATCTTTTGTATTTTTTGTTTTTAATTTTCACTTGGTCAAAGACTAGGTGGTAAAGTTGTGATGATCCTTACTTTAAGGAATATGTTATGATCAAGTTAGTAAAATTAGTATGGGTTTGGTTGTGGTAACTAACAACTCTTATACCAAAAACTTATAATATAAATATGTTGATGAATGAAATTGATGTAGAACTTTTTTAATTTCCTGCATTTTTCTTCTTTTTTCATCTCTAAGCTCTCTGACATTTTTCACAACAATTTTAATAGTAGAGGAGAGAAGACTGCAATAAAAAGGCTCCAGAGGATTTAATGGTTTTATGTTTTCTAACATAATTAAGTACGATCTTCCAAAAGCAATAAACATAACTATGTAATTTTCGTATACACAATGTTGCTAGCAATAGTCCAATATCCATACATTACAAAGAACATGAAGTTCTATCACATAAAAAGAGCCAACAATACTTTGTATAACATCTTACTGATAACCCAATTTGTCAAATAAGTCCTTACCTAATCCCAATCCCAAAAGTTAAGTTTAAGCTTTAAATAGGGTAATTGTTGTCCATCATATTTCAATATAATGGTTTGGGAAATGTGTACATTTCACAAACTAAAGCAAAGTGAAAGATCCTTGTGTGTTATTTCAATTCATATAAATTGTAACTAGGTAGTAAAAGCTAAAAGCACAAATCCAACACCAATATGGTATCACAATCTGAAGATCATATGTGAGAAGTTAAAAAAAGTTTAACATATCTGCAAAAATCCAGCAATATTATCACAATGAATTCTGGCTGCAAGCAAGAAAACCTACGAAGAAAATGATATCTCTAATAACACCGATAATTAAAAAAAAAAAAAAAAAAGTGAAACACATTCAGGTAGACTTCTGGCGAGTTGTGTTCTTCATTGGCCTTGTGTTGCTCCTTCAGTTGAACCAATATTTATGCTGAGGATCTATCAACAAAGTACGAAAGGTTTTAGAAAACTTAAAACCGAATAACATCTTTTCGAACAATAAGAAAATCTACAATGCATCCTATCCAGCAATATTGGACTATGTTACATGAAGAACAAATCAAGTGAGTTTTCTGTGTTCGTATGGCTTGTTGTATAAAGAATTTCTTCTCAACAAGAACCAAAATTAAGCTACTATTAATGTACATACTGGCAAAAGTATAGCAAGTTGATGTAAATTAAGATGTTACAAGTCTTTTCAAGAAGTTAATTAATTTCCCTATATGGTACTTACTACGTTCCTTAATTTTGGCGATTTAAGTACATTATTTTAAAAAAACAATACATTGTCATTGCACATGTAGGAAGTGATGGAGGTAAGCTTTTGGACCGAAGGAAGTTCTAGTAATAAAGTCAATAAATTTGGACCTCCTAGAAATGAGATATCTAGGATATGCTTTCAGAAAGTTATCTAAGCAACATAAGTCTAACATCTAAATTTGGTAAAACCATCATACTGTTTATTACGAAATGTACGTATTATATTTCGATTAAAAGTAAAAGTACATAAAAATAAGGGAAATAGCTACCTTGTAAGTAAACATCAAACAACAATTAAACAAACTAAACCAACCAACAAAGAATTGCTAAGCAAAAATGTCGGCTGCATCAAAAAGTCACCAAAATTATGTTCTACGGATTCTTAAGCCACATGCCATGATTTTTGTGGCCAGGTCCACTAAACAACTTCTCCTCAACAACAGTCAATTAAAAGTACATGCAAGCAACTAGTAAAAGTATAGCAAGTTGATCAAAATTAAGATGTTTATTTTGTTTTAAAATTTTAAGTGTACTATTCTAAACGAAGGAAAATTAATTTTATTACGTATTTTGACAGTCACACAATTATAATCAAGTAATGCCTATAGTAATTTCTTTTCCATTTGAAATCTTTCGTACAAGTTAAGAGACTAATCCAAGCCATGAAGACTCCAAATAGACAAAAATGATTGTGTATATGCACACTAACATACTTCAAGTAAAACTCAAGTGCCTTTTCTATTCAGAATATGAACATATTTTTTATGCTAACAATGTGTAGATGTTCATTAAATAATCCTCAGCCAGATGTACAAATGATATAAGAACAGAACAGTTGGTGGCAGCCGCATTCAATTCATACATGATATTCGTTTTTTCGTATATCCTTCATCTTGCATGTCATTTCATTATAAGTCTACAATATATTACAACACGAACAATATGATGAAATCCTTTCAATCTATGTCACCACAAATTATCACTACAAGGTTTAATAACAGTGACAAAGAGTTCAATTCAATCGAATATAGAAAAGGAACATTTAACAGCTACCTTCAGCGGAGTACTCCGGCTTGTAAGTGGGTGGAACAAGACTCTCTAGATACACATGCATGTCAGAAAAAAAAATAATAACCAGCATATGACATAATTGAAAAAAGATTACCATAATCGTTCTTATCCCGAATAAAACCAATCATTGCCTTGTTTAATTTTTTATCTTTCAGATCATAAAAGACCAAACCCTTCTTGGACGCCGACAACATTGTTTCACTATTATTCAAGAAGCACAATGCCTTCAACTTAGCAAACTTGGTAAGTATGGAGATTCTAGTCCTAGATCGTTGCACACCATATTCTTCCATAACCCAAACTTGGTTATCATGATTTCTCTCCGTTGCCAAGCAAAGACGTCCCTTAAGAACTCCAAGAGTATATCTGCACCATGCAACTCTTTTTCCCACATTCACATTCTCCGGTGGAGGCAAAATCTTAAACTTCTCTTCGACCAAATCAAAGGCGGCAATTACACATAGACCCTTATCGTTTTCAAAAGCCCAATGGATAGCTCCATTCAAAGCAATCCCCACATTGAGATACTCCTCCGTAACATTTTTATTAAAATACTCCTCAGGAAAAAGAATATCTCTTTCAATAATCTTCCAAATACCATTTTTAACAGAATAGACATCAATATAGTCTCCCGGATAAAGAATTGTAACAATGTTGTAGTCGTCAATAAATTCAGCGTAAACACACCCATTTAGAAATGAGGAGTCCCAAATAATTCCTAGCGACTTGCACTCTCTGATGGAAGGATTGTACAAATACAACTCTCTATATCTATTTACAATGCACAACAAGCCGTTGCAAGAGCCCATACAAACATGAAAATCAACGGATACTAATTTCCTCTTAGGAAACTCAAGAGCCAGTAAAGAAATCATGCAATCGTTACGGATATCAAGTCGAGGTCTATGCCGAAGAGATCTGCTTTACCGTCTGCGAGGAGGCTTGTTCTTCCTTCGGTTTGAGCCCGAGAGAGGTGCAGTTTCATGAGAAGTGGGTGGCAAATGAGATACTGGCAGCTCTTGGAAACGCATTTGAATCGGCAGAGAGATTTCACTGGCAGTGTGGAAAATGTTTCGACTATGAGCTCCTTTGAAAGAGTAGGCATAGCTCCTCAAAATCGAGCTCTGGAAATGACGGAGATAAGATTTTGCAGTGATTTTCGGACACTTGTTTTATGGCTTGTAATAGACCAGCATTGGAGAAACGACTGCGGTGTTCGCGCAGCATTAAATTGTGACCAAATATTGATGTGTAAGGACATAAATGCCCCTACTTTTAAGCAGCTTTGCTAAAGTTGAGCGTGGGTATATTTGTATTTAAAGTTAGGGTTTTGGTTCATAATTAAGAACTTCATATTTTATTTACATTTTAAGTTTTTTGTTTAAAAAAAAGTAATAATAAGACTCAGCAAACATATAGTTTTAGAAAATTAATTTAAAATTAATATTTATGTTGTAGTTGTTTTTTTTTTAAGAAAACAACACGTGTTATTGTAGTTTTAAAACTTCCTCTCTTTCAAAAAAAATAGTTTTAAAACTTTCTTCACATTGTAAAATTATTATTTTTTTTACATCAAAATTTTAAATGATTTAGTTTATTCTTTCTGAAAACAACATACACAAACATATAATATAGTCAAAAAAATTTAAAAAAAAATAAAAATAAAACTTAGATTATTCCTAGTATCTTTAGTGATTATGCTTGATTTAAATTAAGAAAATATTTTTTTATACAATACAAAAACAAAGTGAAAGGAATGAATATGAAAAGTAAAATAAAATTAATATTTAGAAGGTTACTATAATGTCCTCGCCATCTTCAAAGGGGTTTTTCTTTCATTAGTGGGATTTTTTAATATTTGAAAAATGCATTCCAAACGTTCTTGTTTTTTAATCCATATTTCTTAAAAGAAAACATTAATGAAATATATTCTCAAACAATTGTAGATATAATTTTATAAAAAATTCTTATTTTCTTTAATCAATCATGTTAAAATCTATATAATTAAAACTATAATTATTTAAAGTCTTAAAAATATGAAACTAATCAATAAATATAAGAGTTAAATACACAACACCCCTTTATGGTTAAGTTTAATACAGGTGCATGAATAGTTTGTTTTTTCAACATCATGACCCTTGGATAACAATCAATAGCTGTTAAATGAGATGTTTGACTAACTTTTTTGATGAAATACTCAAAATGCCTTTAGCTTTTCATTTAGAATGTGCTGCATGTCAAAAAAATTAAAATATTAAATAAAAATTTCATAAAAAATTTAAAAAGTAAGTAAAAGAAAATTTCCATCAACACAGCCACTATCACTCTCCCTCTCTCTTTTCTTCATTATCATCATCTTTTTCTTCTTCTTCGAACCTATCACTCTCTTTCTCTTTTCTTCTTCTATTCGTTACTCCACTCAAATCCTTCCAAACACCACCAAATCTCTCTGCCATTGAAGTCACCACCAATCCTCTCCCCATCCCCCTCTGTACAGCATCTTCATCCTTCTCTTCTCCCCAACTTTCATTGAGATCTCTAGCTTGGCCAACTTCGATTTCGTCGTCATTGACATGGAGCATGATTCTGGTGGCAACTTTAAAGCCCTCGCTAGTCTCTACGCCCTCACCATCGCATGAACGTTGGCCATCTCGCATCTTCAGAGGTTCAGTTGATTGTGGGTTTCTTTAGGTTGTTTTTAGTTGATTGGATTTTGATGTTTTTTGATTCAAGATGCTACGTGTAAATATAAAGTTTTGATTTTTTTATTGATTATTTTGGTGTTTTTGTTGCTTGTTTTAATTTAGGATTGGTTGGATTCTATTGGTATTTTGGTTCAAAATGATTTTTTGCTTGATTATTTTGGTTCAAGATGATGTTCAATTCTTTTTTGGGTTGATGTTCATTTGATTTTATGTTTAATTTTGGTTTGCTATTCACTAAAGAATTGGGCTGATGTTTAATGTTAGTTTCATTTGAATATTTTGTTGTGTGAAAGTGAAGATGAAGTTCGTCATCATCTTTTATTTGTGGAGGATGGTGGATAAAAACGGACATAATTTTTTTATTTTTGGGAGTTTTAGGTTTGAAACTCAGATCTTTTAACAACATTTTCTTTTTTTTTTTAAAGATTATTTTAGATTTTTTAGTGGGAGATCCTTTTTTTATTTTAAGAAAATTTGAAATTTTAATTTTTTGAATTAATTTTTAATTCTTTAATTCTTTAATCGGAAATTTTTTTTAATTTTTTTAATTTTTAATTTTTCATATTAATACAAAATTTTAATAAAAACAAAATTTATCTCTATTGTTCATCTCAAAAGATGGACAGTAGAGATTTATTTTTTAATTAATTTTTTTATTAAATTAATTTGTATTATTTTAAATTTTAACTGAAAATTAATTTAAAAACTAAGAGTAATTTCATTTTTGTCCCTCAAACCATAATTGACTGTCAAATTTAACACCCTTTAACTATTAAGTTAGGGGTAATTTGTTATAAAAACTAAATTTTGTTTTTACCTATATTAAGCTTAACCTCAAGGGGATGTTGTGTATTTAACTCTAAATATAACTGTCATGTCAACACCATTGAGATTATAAGTTCGACTCTTGCCCTCTTCCTTAAATCTCAAATTAATTAAAATAATTCAAAAAAGTGTATTTTGTTGTAGTTCCTCTTTGATGTATCCTTTATTTATTTGTTTATTGAAATATTATTGTAATTCATGATTTTGGATGGAAAAATGACTTAAAGTTACAATTTTAGGGTGTAAATATGAGGAACTACCATTAGACCAACCTTAAAATCTTGTTGTATATATTCAATTAACATATTGTTTTGTTTCATTCGTCAACCTTTGGAAAAGTTAATTGGGACGGATTCTATTTCAGATGATGAAAAAGTAATTTTAATAAAACATTTTCATAGCTCTTTTAATATACAAAAAACACATTTTCCTCCTTTAAGTTGGTTAATTTTAAAAAACACATTTTCCTCCTTTAAGTTGGTTAATTTTCCATATTGAATGAGTATTGCTCTTAGACTCAAACTTTCGTAATCGTAAGTTCTTATATATGCGAACCGATTCTCTAACACTTGAGAACCATTGATTTTTTGTTTTCCAATTGTTCTCGAATGTTAGAGACTCAAAATTCAACCTAAAGAAACTGGTAAAATACTAAATCTAAGAAATTATGATTGAATGACTATGTACCGTTACAAAATCATACTATTTTGAAAAAAAAAAAAAAGAAGTTACAAAATCATATAAGATTATTTTGTAACATTATAGAGTTAAACATGTACTATAAATGTAAGGCCAAAATCAAGATGGACTTAGTAAAATTTTAAAAACATAAATTGGGCTCATATGAATAAAACAAATGACCCAATTAGAAAGCCCAATTGAAGTAATAAAAATAGGGTTTTGTTGAAAAATGACCTTATCTTGATGACCCAATCGAAAAACAACCCTTTTTTTTTTTATTCTCTGCAGCATGATCCTTTTTGGACCAAAATACCCTTAATAGTGTAGCTAATTACCACTGACCCATAGCTTTTCTCCTGTGACTCGCCCCATCTCTCATTCATGGTAACTCTCTCCCTTTCAAACTTTTTTCTCTCATTCTCTCTCTAAAATTCCCTAACCTATCGACATTCTCATCCCTCCTCCACCCAGCCGACATGGTGCTCTCACTGTCGACTGTTAGCTCTCCTCCATCAACCCACTGTTCCACTGCTCTCTCCGTTAGGAACCCGAAATTGACAGAAGAAGCATGACGAAGTTGAAGGAAGAAGAAGCTAAAAGTTGAAGGAAGAAGTTGAAGGACAAAGAAGCAAAAAATAGATTTGCTCTAAAGGAAGGAGCTCATCTGGTACTACAGCAGATGAGCTCATCTAAAGTTGGGATCTCATCCAGTGCTGCAGCAGTTGCTGCTATACAACTGGCAAGGAGACCAGAAAATGCTGGGAAACTCATTGATGTAAGTTTAATTTTTGTCGTTTCTGTGTTAGTTGTTTCGTGTTCCTTTAAAAAAAAAAAACAGTTTTGTGTTTGTATGTTTTTCAGTAATGTGATATGATTTGTAATGCATCTGAGTGAACTCAATTTGATTGTTGAAGTGTAGTTTGGATTAAAAAAAATTTGTTGACAGTTGCCAACTTGGAGAAAAGAGTGTCAATCTAAGTTAAGGTTGCAGAAAATGCTCTGCAGGCATTTGTAACTACTGGTGGAGAAGAGGCTGACCAGAATAGTCCTAGATGAAAGAGACATGTATAGCAACTACTACTTCTACTTATAAAAATATGACCAGAATATTTGGCCATTAGATTTAAATGTTTGATAGTATTCAGGTTCAAGCTAGAACTTGCAGGAGAAAGTATGGCCTGCAAGCACTGTAACTGCAGGAGGTCAAAATGCTTGAAGTTGTAAGTGTATTGCATTTACTTAATTACTTTTAATTAATTAGCTAATATTTTTATGATATATTTCTTTTTTTAATCTGAGTTTGTCATTATGTTGCATTATGCATCTTTTTGATTGACACTGCGAATTGTCATCATTTTGATGGGCACATGAAAATCATTTTCTGTTTCTTCGTGCTTTAAGGTGTTGTTAGAGCTATATTTATATTATTCATGTTATTTGATAGTTACTGTGAATGCTTTGCGGCGGGTCTCTACTGTGTTAAGCCTTGTTCATGTCTGGATTGCTTTAACAAGCCGATGCATGAAGATACTATTTTGGAGACTCGCAGACAAATTGAGTCTCGCAACCCACTTGCTTTTGCTCCCAAAGTGATTAGAAGCACAGACTCTGCTACAGAGTTTGGGGTTCGAAGCTATCCCTCAGATTATACTAGCATCATGGTCATCGCAGCCCATCCTTTGCATTGCCTCTTTCTCTGAGGTGAAATGCTAACAGCAATATCTTATTGCCGAGATTCTTGAGGTTGGACTGTGGTGGCTTTGTTGCAAATCGTTTTCCTATAACATGTTTCTTTGGCAGGTCTGCAGTGCACGGCATAAAAACATAGTAAAGAAATGTTCAGAATCAGATATGTGTGTTGAGACATTAAGTCAACTTGGACATGCAGTAGATGACATCTGCAAGGGACATGGGACAGTGGATCTGTTTAAGGAATTCATGGAAGATTTCGTTGATAGCTCAAATTTTATCGATTATTTCAAGGCAATTTGGTATCCTAGATTTGGTAAGTCACAGCTTTCAAATGTCCTCTTAGAATAATTTGCTGATGTTGCTAGCTTTTATTTTTCTCTTTTACCAAGATCCTTGAATTTATTTTTCTCAATGGGTTCTAAAGTGAAAGTTACTATGGCATATGCGATGGTGTGTGGATGTTTTAATTATGTGTGTATTTTCATGATAGGTTGTGTTTAAAGTGAAAAGTCTTTTGTATGCAAAAAGAAACCAAGTAATTTAAACAAGTCATTTTGTGTTAATTGGCGCTGGTTTTTTAAACAAGCAACAGGCTGCCAAGGCAAGGGCAGCAAGGCGCAGGGGCGCTGGACACAACTCAGGGAGTGTGCAAGGGCAGTGGCATGCAGGCAGCATGCAGCGCAGGCAGTGCACACAGTATAAGCAGTGTACGTGCAGGGGCACAAGCACGCAGCGCAGGGAGCATGAAGTGCAGGCAGCGCGCGGCACAAGCAGTGTGCGTGCACGGGCACAGGCAGCGCTGGCAGCATGCGGCGCAGATAACGCGCGGCACAGGCAGTGTGCGTACAGGGGCACAGGCGCGCAGCGTAGGCAGCTTGCAACACAGACAATGGGCATGCAGTGGCACTGGCGAGCAGCACAGGCAGTGTGCATGCAGGGACTTAGGCATGCAACACATGCAGATTGCGGGCAGCTTAGGGGCTTTCAATGACCTGTGCATGGCAGCATGAGTATCAGCCAAGGGGACTGACCAAGCCAAGTTGAGGCAAAGCAAGGCAATATGGGGGCAGTGAGGCAATGGGCAGCAAGTGTGCGGCAAGACAGGCACTAGCTGGGGGTGGGACTGTCCCTCTCTATATCATTTCCTGTTTACAGAGTTATCTTTTAGTTTATTATTTGACAATGTGCATTTCGAAATTTGTACTGCTTGTTTTGTGACTTAGACCTCTGAATTTGCTTAAGTTTTACAATATGTAGATGGAGAAGAGTGAACTTGAGGCTGTTTTGGCAATTAGGCAATCTTCAACAAACAAAATCTTTCCAGATGCATCAGAACCTAAGAAGGACCAACTTATTTGAGTGCAGTACGTCTTGTAGACTGTGTTCCATAAAATTACCTTTTTATGTTTGTTTGTTAGGTCAAATGCTTCTTGTCTATGCATGTTGGTGTCCCTATACGTTAATGCTAAGTAACAGTGTTGTCCCTAGTGCTTAAGAACATGTTTGGTTATGGCTTTGATTGTGATTACATGGATACACTCCAGAGTGGAGTTCTTCTGTCTTGCATATATCCCTTATGACAGTGAAATGACTTAAGAACATGCAACATTTTTTTTATTATTAAAAGAATGGATTGATTGATTCAATATTGGTTCCTAGCTCGTTTCAATTGTATGGTTTCAAATTAGAGTTAGGAATGTAATCATTGTATGCGATTGTAGTGATTAATTATTTTAAAGTTGTATTTTGTGTCCAAGAAAAAAAAAGCAAAGTTTACAGTTTATTAACCTACCTTGCTTCTATTTACTTTGAGTTTTTAACATTTGAATTCTTGATGTGGAAGTTGCTGATTCCTTACTTTATCGTACATATTTATGAGTGTCAAAATGTTCATTTATGCTACTATATAAATGAGTGTTATAGTTCAGAAGCATAGGTCCTTTGCTCTTAAATGTCGATATTTGAAATATTTTCAGGCAAATGAAGAACCAGAAAAAATGGATGAGGACAGTAAAATTATTGAAGAGCTTCGAGAGAATAATGAATATCAAAGGGCACAAATATTACATTTGGAAAAAGCTCTAAAGCAGGCAATTGAAAGTCAGAAGGAGGTTAAGATGTTAAACGATAGTGAAATTCAGAAGTCTAAGGAAATCATTGATGATCTTAACAACAACCTTGCATGTGTATTATTATTATTATTATTATTATTGTGCAATTACGTTATTATTATTGTGCAAATATTATCTCAATATATCATCAGGTTACGTTTATTGTAAAAGATTTTATGTGTATTGTTGCTTGAGTATTCCTACTATTATTGTTGTTTTAGAAGCTCGTGATTCGTGAATGGTAAATAATAACTATATAAAGAACAATTATTAATTTGTTGGATAAAAGTTTCCATATCAACAAGTACAGAAAATTTCAATAGAATCAAAATAAATAAGCTAAATGTCAACCTTAGGATAATCTTCATATCAACTTAATTAATGAGCACTCCATCATCTTCCCTGTTGACATCCTTGGTTTTCATATCTTCCCAATTAATTTAAGAGGTGCTTTGAATTAGTTGTTGCAATTTGGATACTCTCAATCGAAAGGGTTTTAATATTATCCAAGAATTATTAGAAGTACAAAAAAAAAAAAAAAACTCAATTTCAAACCTAGGAATATAATTTCCAACCTTTGGGTCGGGAATCCCAACCCAAAGTCAGGAACCTTTCCAAACTCAGTGATAGGATTCCCAACCCTTGGGTTAGGATTCTCAACTTCCGAGTTGGGAATGGGATTCCAAACTCGAAGGGTGAGAATGGGTTAGGATTTCCCAACCCCAAGTCGGAACCTTTCCAAACTCAGGGATAGGATTCCCAACTACAGGGTTGGGATTCCCAACTTTTGAGTTGGAAATGGGATTCTAAACTCAGAACGTGAGAATGGGTTGGGATTTCCCAACCTTGGGGTTAGGACTCCCAACCAGTGGATTTGGATTCCCAACCCAGAGGTTGGGAGTCTCAACAAAAAGGGTTGGGAAGGTTCCTAACCCCTAGGTTGGGATTTCTACCCTAGGAGGGTAGAAATCCCAACCTAAGGATTGGGAATCCTAACATATCTGTTGAGATTCCCAACCTTGAGATTGGGTTATTTTTTGATTTCGGATTGTATCTAAGGTGGATTCCCAACCCGGAAGTTAGGAATCCCAACCTAACGGTTGGGAGGTGGATCCCAACCCAGAAGTTGGGAATCCCAACCTAACGGTTGGGTCCCAACTTCCGGGTTGGGGATCCACCATAGAAATCGTCGAAAGTCGAAAAATAACCTAAAGACGGGGTTAGGAATCTTAACCTATAGGTTGAGAATCTTAACCTATAGGTTGAGAATCCCAACTTCTGGGTTGGGAATCTTAATAAAAAGGTTGTGATTCTTAACACGAACATTATATTGCAGCTTTTCTATGTTTTTCAGATAACCAGAACTTGTAATTTTTCTTCTTGCACTATTGCAGCTTGTCAATGACATTAATATTGACAGCAAGAGCTTTTTGTTACCTGAATTTTTGTCTTCCTGGTCAAGCAATTGTAGAACAAAGCCAATGTTGCGATCATCTTGAACGAATCTTTTTCAATTTTTAGGAATGGAAAGCAAGCTAGAGAGTGCCTCAGCTACCATTTCACGAACATCATATGATTTTGCGTCAAGGAACCTAACAAACTCAGGCATGAAACCAGCATCCCCCATTTCTTTTTTAGCCTCCTCTGATGTGTCACAAAGCCTAGAAGCCACCTTCAATGCTAATTCCTGAACTGAAACCTCTCCCTTGCGAAGAAAGTAAAGTAACTCATCCATGAACCCATAATTCATCAAAATACTAATAGCATTCAATGAAGAGAAACACAATTTCTCTATAGCTCTTAATGCTATTTCCCTTGCTTTCGAAGAAAACAATGATTTTGGTTCCAAAACGCGCACTAATGCACGAATTCCACTTTCTCTAACCACAATTTGCCTGATTGATTCATCCCCAGATGCTATATTTTGAAGAAACTCAATTGAATTTATCTGAACCACTTTATCTATAGACCTTGCAAGCTTGATAAACGATGAAATTGCACCCTCATCAACCATAAACCTTTTTATTTCTTCAACACCAACAAGATTCCTCAACACCCCACAAGCAGGACCAATCAGTTCTCCTCTAAATTCATCACTAAAACATATTTTCAACAAGGCTGTGACACCACCATGAGCTGATACAGACCAAGCATTATCAGAATTCTCTATCAATTTTTGCAAAGTCCTGGCAGTTGCTCCTTTTGCAACATCATTTCCACTTTCCAGACCCTTAATCAGAGGCCCTATAACCCCAGCTCCAATCAAAACACTCTTGTACAAATCAAACCCTGAAATCAAGGAAACCACCTTGGCAGCCTTTTCTTGAATTTCCAAGTCCTGAGAATCAAGAAAAGTCACCAATATATTAACAATCTCTATGACTTCAAGAACTATTATCTTCACATACTTCTCATCCTCAACCTCCACGACCTCATGCAAATTCACCAAAGCCTGCCTCTTCATGTCTATATCACCAATCTTTAACCTTGTCAACAAATCTTTAACATAAAACCTCATGTTATCTCTACAAGCATTGAAAGCAGGCCTTAACACAACAATTGCAAAGCCTTGACTCAAAACACCAGCGGAGTAGACCCCAGATAGATTTTTCACATGTTGATCGAATTTTGTTGACAAAACGTCCAAATCACTCTGCATCAAAAGCTTGCCACTATAAGAAAGATCCATGCATCTTCTTGCAAGATCATTACACTCATTAACAGTGACCCAAATGGCTGCAACCAGGCTTGAAAGAGCCGAGTTCTCACAAGACTCACAATTCTCTACTGCCATCAACCCAGAATTCAGCTCCTCTAGCTTGTTTCGATTCAGCTGCCATTTGACAATAAATACTTTGATGGAATGAGAGAGAGAGATCAATGAAGATATGACTTCAATGGCCTGCCTGAGACTGGGGGGCTCACAGACCACAGTGTGTTGTAAAGTGTGTTCCTTTTGTTGTGGAGAGAGAGGAGGGCTTGTGGACAGTTGTGTTGTCGACAAAGTCTGAGGATGAAGCTGGGCAGAAATTTGAGGAAGAAGAAGTCTGAGTCTGTGGACGGTTGTCAATGAAGAAGCTGAGAGGATGTCTGGCAAGATGTATTTCAGCTTATATCTCTTGTTTCATTAAGGATATTTTTGTCCATTCATGCTTTTTTTTTACTATCAAATAAGAAAGATTATTTTTGAGGTTGGGCTTTCCAAATGAGTCATTTTTTACATTTTCTCATAAAAATAGCACAATTAATAATTCATAAAGCTCAAAAATGAAAGTGGGTGAATTTTTTTAGTCAACCCAAATTGGAAATTTATTATAGCCCAGTTATGATAACCCATTGGGAAACTACCTTTTTTTAAAAAAAAATACAGAACAGTGGTATTTTTCGGACGAAAATGCCCTTACCCTATTCTCTTTTGTGCGTGGATGTGTCTCTCCCAACCAAATGGTTGACTCTTTGTCTCCCTATTCCTAATGTGTATCTAAACCCATTGAAAACGAAGCAAGCGTCTGACCACAGCACCGTCACATATCACCCATTACGGACCTCCACTCACGAGCGACGATGCAAAGGCGACGCACGCATAGGCGTTCCGACCGACGCACCCACCAGTGTTGGTGTCATTTTCCGTGACAGAAACTGTCAACCATTTCCAACCCACTGTGAGACCGTATCACCATCGCTTGTCATCGATTGCCGACCTCCACACACGACGAAAAAGGATCCCAATTATAGGCCAAGCCAGAGTAATGAGGGAGATGTTTTGCCATTTGCCAGTTTCGACTTAGTTTTGAGCCCTTCCCAGTGGAGTAGTCATGTTGTGGGTAAGAACAAATCTTGTCTCTATCTCAGTTTCAGTCATTCCAATTATGATTTTATTCTTGTTTAGTCGCAAACAATATTTTGATTTCATCAAGAAAGATTAGTTCGTGGATTGACTTGGATTCAGAAGTTGACATCCTTCGTATGGATTCTGAAACTACTTTGAAGCAAGAAATAGCATGGGCTACCCATCTTTCCCTACAATTTAATGCTACCGAGGCAATCAGATCATCCTAAGGTGAAAATCATGACCAGATTCAATGTTGTTCACAACCTTTTCCTTATGTGCTAATTAGATTTGTTTGCTTCTATTAGAATGAAAAGAAAGCTAGTTGCACATGGACCCTTGGAATGACCAGGAATCCAGAAGGTTATACTTTAAAAGATTAGGTAAAAGAGTTTATGCCTTAGCATTGGTTGCATATGTGTATGGTGTGCTATCTAATTTTTGTTCCAAACTATAGGAAACAAGGAATCACCAACGTTACTTAGATATAATGATGAATCCACAGGCTCGACAAGTATTCAAAACTAGGGCTAGAATTGTCTCTTACTACAGAAACTTCCTCGACAATCTTGGATTTATAGAGGTATGAAAACCGTGTGGCCTGATCATTGCATATTTGTCAACATTAGTTGTAAGTTGTGATTCATGCTTGCTGTTTGTGATCACTAGGTGGAAACTCTAATGATGAATGTGACAGCTGGCAGAGTTGCTGCCAGGCCATTCATTACTCACCATAACGAAATGAATATGGATATGTACATGCGAGTTGCCCCTGAGCTTTATCTTAAAAAATTGGTTGTTGGGGGCCTTGATCGTGTTTATGAGATAGGGAAATCGTTTAGAAATGAAGGGATGGATCTAACTCATACACCAGAATTCACAAGCTGTGAATTCTATATGGCTTACGCAGATTATAACGACATGATGAAACTAGCAAAAGACTTGCTATCAGGTATGCTTCCAATTGCACATTAGCTGTAACATAGTCACTACTTAGTAGTGTTTTGGCTTTCATATGACAGCAAATTTCTATCTTGTTGATAACTGTCAGCTCTCAATTTAATGATACCCTTGGGAATATTTGTTAGATGGTTATCTCAGGAAAAAGTGTACATAGTCTTCCCGGAGCAAGCTCAGATTCATCTGCCAATCATACTGGTGGTAATGCCAACAGTAAGTTCCTATACTGCTTAACTATTGTTTGGCTATGAATTGTGTTGGTAAATTGCTTAAACTATTAATTTAGTAGTTAGTACTAAAGCATTTTTAAACTGATGATTGGAAGGAGTTTGGACATGTTGCAATTACTTCTGTTTTTCTTCTTTGAAAGTGCTCATGTGTAACTACTGTTGTTTGGTGGTACTTACCGCTTTTCATGCAGTTCACATGACGTGGTTGTGTATTTGTGTACACAAGTGTGCACATATGTATGCATTTATTGCTTCTATATGTAGTTGCCTGAGAACATCTTTTTTATTCTTTTTGTTTTTTAAATAAACGTGAAATTTTCCTGTCACTCAGATGCCCAAAGGCATCCGCTAAGGCCATATTTGGACTATGTTGCTTATCTCCACCAAAGGATGGATCCCCTACCTGAGCAAGAGCGTTTTGAGGTATGATTCTAATTGAGATGTGTGCTTTTGTATTATATATTGGTTTAGGAGCAGTCTTTACAGATCAAGCTGGAGCAGTGATTGCAATAGCTTCTAAGCCTTTTTGGCTCAACCACAATTGTAGTATATGGAGCTGAAGCCAATCTATTCTTCTTGTTGAATGAGTTTAAGTTGGTGATAAGCTTATGGCCTTCTTCATCGGTTCAGTTGATGGGCAATGACAGTATCATGCAGAAACAAGGGGAGCAACACAGATGCCTGCGCGGGCTGATATCCCACACCCTAAGCCATTCTGCAGGGCTGAAGGCTTTGGTACCCAAAATGTGCGACTCAGTTCAGCTTCAGCTGGACAGCTACTAGCATGGCCAAGACAGGCTTAGCCTCTATTGTTCAACAAAGGTCTTGACATTTAACATAGTGTTTGAATGTTTGTTAGGGATCAAAGTTGAGCCTAGAAAGCTGGAAACTTTTGACAGAGTCCTGGAAGGTGTTTTTGCTCCAGCATTTAGTTTTCCTGGCTCAAAATTCTCTAGAGCAAAGAAAGCAAGGCAGGAAATAGAGAAGGTGTTGGTGAAAGTAGTAAAAGAGAAGACAAAGGAAATGGAAGGAGGAAGAACAGATGATCATCATCATCATTATCAGGATGGAATGTTATTGTCACAACTGGTGGCTGCGATGATTCGCAGGGACATCTCAGAGGAAGAAGTTATTGATATCGTTGTTTTGCTCGTCTTTACAGCTCATGATACAACTTCTTTTGCTATTGTCATGACATTCAAATTGTTGGCTCAGCACCTGAATTGCTACTCTCTCCTCCTTCAAGGTACATAATACTATCAAACAAAATTAATAAAAAGTTGACAGTTTCCATGAAAACCATAAGGATGGTTGTGCATATTGTTTTACTACTTGCTTGTTTCCAAAGTCTTAAAAACACATATGAAAGTTGCTGATATTCTGGCAGAATATGTTGAGATAATGAAAGAGAAAAAGAGTGAGGATGTTCTGAGGTTGGATGACATAAAAAAGATAAAGTATACATGGCAAGTTGCGCGCAAAAGAGAAAAAGAGTGGTAATGGTATTTGCACCCAAGTAATTTTCACAGTATGATTGTCACAAACATACTACAGCCAAGCAATTTTCAACAAGTTGTTGGAGAACAATTGGCTTGTACAGAGTACAATACAACAAGTAAAAATTCTATTTCACCTTAGTCTCTAACTTGCTGTTTGTTTATGTGTTTTGTAGTTGTGATTTCTAATCACCTTCATACTTGACTTGAATTGTTGTTGTCATTCAGCCTTACTGTGATACATGCAAAAGATTCTTAGCCAACTGATTTGTGGAGGTACTTGTCCATTTGAAAATTGCAAGTATGAGTTTGCTCGAGGAGATCAATGTGAAATTGTGGAAAACTTTTGAATGCAAGAGAATTTAAAGATCCTAAATGTAGTGTATATGATGGTTTCTTCTTTTTCAATGTTTCATTTTGTGTATCCAAGAGCATGACTATAACTTATTCTACTGTATTTGTTTTTGTCTACTAGATTAGGGCTATTTTGATGTGAAAATGTGAATTTGTTTCCTTATTAGGATAATCAATGTTCAGGTGCATTTGTTTTGGTGTTTTATTGGTTGAAGGATAAAATTTAGTGAATAATGAGTTGGTTTTGGTATGATTAATATTGAGTGCTATTTTGATTTTTTTTCTAGTTTCTTTTCAGTCCCGCTGAAATGGGTGTTATTTATATTTTATGTTCTTTTTCGTCTGTCCAGCTGTATGCTGTGAAATTACACGTGATGAGTTAGGCTCCTCTATAACTCTTGTTGGCATCTATATTTGTCAGAAGTTTACTCCATGCAGGGAATGATCTTTATTTAGGTATTCTCTATAACTTGCACATTGTACAATTAAAATTATTGAGAGATCTTGAATTGTATTTCTGTTTTTCTTAATGATGTTCTAACTGTAGTAGACAAAATTTTATAGACGATCTTGAAATGCTCTTGCAATTCCTTTTGGTTTTTCTTTTGTTTTTTCTTTTTTTCTAGGAATGTCTAAAATTTCTATTGTAACTTATTCGACATTGTTCATTTGGTGCAGGAGGTGGATTCTTGCCAGGATTTTTTGGAGGATGGAGTTCAAGAGAGCAAAAACGAGGCAATTAAGAAGGTCTTCGATATTTGTAAACTTCTCGGCCTTCTGCCAAGTTGACAGAATGAGAGGAAGAACAGAAATATGTTGAACATTTAGGATTTATTTTGTTTTTTTGCCATATAAATTGATTGGACATTGCAAAATATTCGCTTTTGTTTAGGAAATTCATGTTCATTTTTTAAATGGTGAAATTAAGTAAATTCTAGTAATGCATACAAAAGAAACATGAAAGGAGAAAGAAAATCTAAATTTGGTTCCATGCCTAGTATTGTTTCGACATTCTATTTGGTCACCTATATTGGTTCAATTTAAGTTGCAAATTGGTATTTTGGCAAATACATGTGTTTTTCTTTGGTTCTCCTTTTAGTTGTCTTTTCTCTTCAATTCTAACTTGTCTTTTTAATGTAGTGGTAAAAGATTTCAATGCACAAAACTAAGCGACATTCTCAACATTGATTAAGAATCAATGCTATTTTAATATTGAGGAAGAGTTATATTAAATAATGAAAATATGAACATAAAACGAAAAATAGAAAGAAAGGAAGAGGAAAATGATGACCCCAACCTTCATTATCCAACTTGGGTGATCTCAATCGGAAGGGTTTTTATATTCATTATCCAAGAATTATTGAAAGTACAAAAAGGAGTGCTAAATTCCAAACCTAGATATACAATTCCCAACCTTTGGGTTAGAAATCCCAACCTAGAGGTTGGGAACCTTTAGAAACTTCAGGATACGATTCCCAACCCCTAGGTTGGGATTCCCAACTTCCGAGTTGAGAATGAAACTGCCACCATTTCTACCCAACCTTGTGATTGGGATTTCCAACCGAAGAGTTGGGATTCCAAACCCAGAGGTTAGGAACCTTTCCAAACTCAGGATACAATTCCCAATCCTTGAGTTGGGATTCCTAATTTCCGAGTTGGGAATGGAATTGCCACCGTTCCCACCTAACCTTGTGGTTGGGATTTCCAATTGAATGGTTAGGATTCCTAACCCGAAGGTTAGGACTTCCAACCCAAAGGTTGGGAACCTTTCTAAACTCAGGATACAATTCCCAACCCTTAAGTTGAGATTCCAAACTTCGAAGTTGGGAATGGAATTGCCACCATTCCCACCCAACCTTGTGGTTGGGATTTCCAATCGAAGGGTTAGAATTCCCAACCACAAGGTTGGGATTCCCAACCTAAAGGTTGGAAACCTTTCCAAACTCAAGATACGATTCCCAACCTCTAGGTTGGGATTCCCAACTTTTGAGTTGAGAATGGAACTGCCACCATTCCCACCCAACCTTGTGGTTGGGATTCCCAACCCGAAGGTTGGGATTCCCAACCCAAAGGTTGGGAACCTTTCTAAACTCAGGATACGATTCCCAACGCCTAGGTTGGGATTTCCAACTTTCGAGTTGGGAATGAAACTGTCACCATTCCTACCCAATTTTGTGGTTCAGATTTCCAACCGAAGGGTTGGGATTCCCAACCCAGAGGTTAGGAACCTTTCCAAACTCAGGATACGATTCCCTAAGTAGTTTGGGACTAGGTAGTTTTCTCTAAAGATTATTGTTGAGATATGAGAATTAAGAATTATCATTGTGAGTATGTATGTCTTGAAATCTTTGGGTGGTGTTGTGAATTGTATTCAATGCTAAATATTTATGATCTTGAGTTTGGATAATCGAAATTTCGAAATAGATGGGAAAGATAACGGAAGATATCTCAATGGTTAGAAATTTTGTCAGATATGTTTAAGTGATAGAATCGTATGTTGTGATTAAAATGGAGTGGATGCTGTGCCAATTTATTTGATTGTCATTTAGTGTAAAGTGTTGAGTTTAGAGATATTGGTATATGGAAGCATAAGTGTGATCAAATCTATGTGTAATTATAAGGTAAATTGTGGATTCAGTCAATATTAGACCCTAGAAGCAATTCTAAAGAATGATAATCAAATTTAGTGATTAAAAGTATTTTGATGGAATTTTATTGGCATTGATAATGATATTAAAATAGGTTCTCATTAGTAATTGAGTTGGTACATCGATGTTTAATTGTGCTTGAACAATGCCTTTTTTACATAATAGTAAAATATTTATTTAGATGCTCGATCACATGGCACACCAATATGATATGCTTAAAGAATGTCGCTAAACTCGCCTAGATATGTTATGATATATATATTTGAAATATTTAATTAACATCTAGTGGATTGCATATATTGCATAATAAATGTAATTTTAATGTAATTATAAAGTATTTATTGAATATTTTTCATTTATTAATATTGCATATATATATTATGTTGAACTGATTATATGATATAAATATCATACAAAAGTTAATATGCACGTTAGACTAAAATATAGGTGCACGACTGCAGTACAGAGGATGCTTTTTGTGTATCTATGTCCGACTGCTCGGATCATTTGGTAATTCACAAAACTAAAACTTTACAGGGCAGTTTTGTTCAAAAAATAATAAGGTCGTTTTTCATAATTTAGAAACCTAGACGTGCAATTATGTAATTTTAGATTTTATTATAGAGGGCGCTTTTTGGGTAGGAAGCGCCCTCTCTAATAAAATCTAAAATTACGAAACAATCCCTCAAATTTGTTCAATTACGAAATATCTGTACCTTTTAATTTTTAAAACTTAATTCGACTCTGATGTTAGCTCAATCTTTTGTTAATATAAGACTAGGAATTGTGCTTGAACAATGCCTTTTTTACATAGTAGTACAATATTTATTTGCTAGCTCAATCACATGGCACACCAATATGATATGCTTAAAGAATTTCGCGAAACTCGCCTAGATATGTTATGATATATATATTTGAAATATTTAAGTAACATATAGTGGATTGCATATATTGCATAATATATGTAATTTTAATATAATTATAAAGTTTTTATTGAATATTTTTCATTTATTACTATTGCATATATATATATTATGTTGAATTGATTATATGATATAAGTATCATATAAAAGTCAATATGCACGTTACACTAAGATATAGGTGCACGACTGCAGTATAGAGGATGCTTTTTGTGTATCTATGTCTGACTGCTCGGATCATTTGGTAATTCACAAAACTAAAACTTTGAAGGGCAGTTTTGTTAAAAAAATAATAAGGTCGTTTTTGATAATTTAGAAACCTAGACGTGCAATTATGTAATTTTAGATTTTATTATAGAGGGCGCTTTTTGGGTAGGAAGCACCCTCTATAATAAAATCTAAAATTATGAAACAACCCTTCAAATTTTTTTAATTACGAAATATCTTTACCTTTTTATTTTTAAAACATATTTGTTGTGTGTCTATGGAGAAATACACTAAATTTGTAGTGATCGAGTTTAATATTATATTTATATATTTATATATATATATATATATATTGGTGGTATATAATGAAATTTTCAAGACCTAACTGGTTCATTCTACCATTCATTCGTCTCACTCTCTCCCTCTTCGCCATATCGACGCTGACAAGTCGTCGTGACTAAGTCAAAGCCTCGTCGTGCGTGTCTCCAATCTCTCACACCGTCGTTGTCGTCCCAGCCATCAAGTGAGCCTCAAACATTGCCCAAATTGAATCTCGATCGTCTCTCTCTCCCACCAAATCGATGTCGTCGTAACTCCGTCCAAGCTTCACCATGCCTGTCTCTTGGACAATCGCCGCTGCCATCCCAATCTACCCAGCTGTCACAACGTCCCACAATCACCGTCGCCTTTGTGTTCTGTTACTTCTATTCTCCCATTTTCTCCCCTCACTGTCTTGTTTCTACAAATCAGTCTCAAATTCTTCTTATGTCCTTATTGCCCACAATCACCGTATTTTGTTGTTGTTGTCCACTTCTTGATGTCTATCCAAAAAGACGAAACTGTTTTTTTAAGGTTATTGTATGGACTAATGTATATGTTATTGATAGCCATAGTTATTGTATGAGAGCTCTTTGTTATGTTTCCTTGGAGCTCTTTGGTTTTCACTTTTATCCAATTGGGTTTTGCATTTGTAAGGATTGATGATGTCATGAATTTGGAATGATAACAATAGCATAAAACAAATAAATTTGGAAAACTAAGCTTTTATTTATAAGATAACTAGAATAAGCCTTTTTTTTCTCTCTTACATTAGTGCACTCTCTAACGTTTGATTTATGCAGGTGTTTCCCTGAAGACTCAAGAACTCTATGCTTTTGTCTTTGCTACTCGCTACTTGGATATATTTACTTCCTATGTTTCATTTTATAATACTGTAATGAAGTTAATATTCCTTGGGAGCTCTTTCTCGATTGTTTGGTACATTAGGCGCCACAAGTTGTTCGTAGATCTTATGATAAGGACCAAGATACCTTTCATCATTGGTTTCTTGTGTTGCCTTGCCTAGTTTTGGCCCTACTCATAAATGAGAGGTTTACCGTTAAAAAGGTATCACTGTCCATTTAATTTTTGTTAAGTATTTATTTCTGTATATCCTTTTTTTCCTCAGTTGCAGCTGATGGTTTTTCTGTGTTAAGACATTTAATCCTATTTATCCTGAAGTTGTTGTTGTTTGAATATTAATATGTCATGTGAAGTTCACAGGTTTATGCTACCCTGATTCTCTCTCTCTCTCTTCCATATATATATATTTTAATTATCATTATTTTTATTTTTTTCTGGGTACTTCTAATAAAATTGTTGGGCAGGTTATGTTGACATTTTCTATATATCTGGAAGCTGTAGCTATACTTCCTCAGCTTGTATTGTTGCAGAGGACCAGAAATATTAACAGGACAATATGTTTTTCTCCTTGGGTATATTGTCATTCCAAAGTCCTTTTAACTTCAAATTGTTAATATGACGTTGCATGGTTATTGGATTTTGGCTTTTCATCCTATCTTATTATTTAATTATAATGCTGGAATGAAGTTTAATTCTGTGATGTTATATTTTTATTTTTTTATTTTTGTTGCCATCTGATGTATAATTTCTACCTTTCTTTATTTTTTCAAGAAGATCTGATATTAAAATGAGTTTTATTTTTCCCTTTGCTATACATTTTTTATTCCACTTTAGATGATACTGTTATTATTATTTGCTATTTTACGGAGGTGCACTATGTCCATTGGATAAGTATGATTTTCTTCTCTTTTGCACTCTCTACCACAGACGTTTGAGCAATGCACAAGCACATATACACATCTATCTTGATGTAATAAATGATACCTCATATTATCAACACTTTATTTATTCAGAGGGATATAGCTTTTCATTTATTCTTCCTTCAACCCTTTCTATTGGAATTGAGTTTTGTGTCTGCTGATTTAAAAAATTGAAAGCTTGCTACCATCCATGTTGGATATCTCATCTCTGTGACTATTCTCTTCTTGCAGCTTGGATATCAGGTTTAAAAAACACAAATTGAGATTGGTCATGAGCATCTTAGTTTGAAAATTTGTGTTTTCTTTTACATGTCATGTATGTTTGTGTTTGAGGTTCAGGTTATGTTTCTATGTTGTTTCTTGCTAATGTGTCTTGATGCTCAAGTCTTGTTTAATTAAATGAATGTACAAGGTCAATCTCAATTTGTGTTTTCTTTTACATGTCATGTATGTTTGTGTTTGATGTTCAACTTATGTTTATTGCTAGTGTTGTAGTTTATTATTATTTGCGAGACATTGGCTAAAGTTATCCAAACTTCTTCAAGTCTATGTTGAGGGTATATTTTGTTATTGCTTCTAATGGAAATAGAGCCTCCACTACAACTTTTGGAGTATATGACAAACTGCAATATTCTCTTAAAGCTTCTTTGCTCATGTTTTACATGATAGTGTCCGTCTCTAGCATTTCCTAATTATAGAGTTATCTTTTAGTTTATTATTTGACAACATAACGGCTCCTCTCTTTCCTTGTGCCTGTAAGAATCACACATTACTCATCTCTGGAATTCTATATTGCTCTTTTACTTGTTTGTTTCATTACAATGTATTTTCTTTGTTGTGGGCAGACCTCAATGCAAATGGGAAAAACGTAGTAGAATTGAATGAAAAGTTGTCTCGAAGATGGTATGTGATTGCAAGTTATCTTCAGTAGCTGGTTGATCATTATTTCCTATCTGAATCCTTGCAAAGTAAATTGCTATCTTTGGAATGCATTTTTTTGAGGCAGTGTATCAACACTTCAGTGTCACTTCCAAGCTTTTTTGGTGACATTTTTTTTGCTTCTCTTTTCTTTTGATAGACAAAAATTAACAAGCAGTGAGCTATGTAATGTCATAGCATTGGATATGATCCGAAATAGGAATGCACATGAAATGGAAGAAAATTGTTGCTAATTGCAATGATTCTTGTTTACATTTTGAAAAGCCAATGAAGAACAGATGATATTACAGATGAATTTTGAGTTAAAATTATAGTTATTGATTGCCAAAATAGTAGTGGTATGTAATATCAATGGTGTAAAATTATGATTATGATTAAGAGGAATTGGTTTACATTTTAATTTTCTCCTTTGTTTTTTCCCTTGTTTCTTTTCTTTCGTATGCAATCAATAACAATAGAAAAAGAAACTATAGCTCAGATAATTGCTCCAACGACATTGGAAGAAATCTAGCCATACTTTTATGAATATTAACATAAAAAGTGAGACTAAGGAGACTTGAACTTGCTACTTGAAGTAGCAAGTGTGGGTGATTACATCACTATTTTCCCTAGCTTATGAGTGGAAATGAAATTCATTTTAATTGATTTAGATTGCAACAAATGTTATTCTCAACGTACTCCTCTTAATAGTATGAGGTATATAAAGGTGAGGCTACTAATGCGAGTTAAAAGCCAAAAAAAAAAAAAAAAAAAAAAAACTCTTATGGCATCCATTTGTTGTCCAATTTTGAATATGAAGATTATCAATTTTACCTTGTACACCCACTAATACTTGAATTGTCAACTCTCAAATTTCTCTCAAATAAAATTTCAATATTACTTTATTTCTTCTGTTAATAATTATATAATGTATTTTCTTGATACTTCTAAAATCCATATAAATTTTTAGTGCTAAAGTCTATAAATCAATCTTCAGTTCAATTAGGCCATATTTGTTTCATCGGATTTGACGGGTGGAATGAGATTTCAAGTCCCAAACTCACCCTTACAAGTGTTTGGGCATGAGGAGGGAAGATATATTTTTCTCAATGTCTATAATTAAAAATCCCAACTTGGAGGTTGGGATTCCCAACCTGGAAGTTGCGATTCTCAGCCTCAATGTTGGGAATCCTAACCTTGATTGACCATACAAGTTGGGAATCTCAACCTAATTGAACATTTAAGTTGTGATTCTTAACCTGGAGGATGGGCATCCCAACGTTCAGGCTGAGAATATCTTATCAAGGTTGGGAATCCCAACCTTGAGGATGGGATTACTAGCCTTGAAGGCAAGATTCTCAAGGTTGAGAATTTTGCCTTCGATCCCAACCCCAACCTAGAGGTTAGGATTGATAGGGAATCTCAACCCCAAGATTGAGAATCCCAAAATTGATTAAATATCCAAGGTTGGGATCCCAACCTAAAGGTTGAGAATCCTAACTGTGAATGTTCAACTAAGGTTAGGATTCCAACCTAGAGATTGAGATTCCCAACCTAGAGGTTGGGATTAGTGGAAAATCACAACCTCGAGGTTAGGAATCCCAGCCTTGATTGAACATCTACGGTTGGGATTCTCAACCGTCAAGTTGAGATTCTCAACCTCCCAACTTTGATTGAACATCCACAGTTGAGATTCTCAACCTCCCAACTTTGATTGAACATCCAAAGTTGAGATTCTCAACCGTCAAGTTAGGATTCCCAACCTGAAGGTTGGGTTAGGAGTCAGGTTGGGAATCCCAACCGTGGATGTTTAACCAAGGTTGGGATTCCCAACCTACAAGTTGGGATTAGTGGGAAATCCCAACCTTTAGGTTAGGATTCTTAACCCAATTGGGTTTCTTTAACCTAAAAATTTGAATTCCCAACCTTCACATGAAGATTTTGCCTCTAAACTCTTATTGGTTAGCCCTCGTTACAAATTCGACCCTTAAAGTGCAAATTCACTAATACAATATAACTCACATTCTAATCATACCCATAAAACCACATACAAAATACACCAAACAACCACAACCCATAAGGTACATATTAGACCTGCAAACCTTGCTCTTTCAACAGCACTAAACGACTTTCCTTCGTTCATCCATTAAAGTCCTCTCCATTTTCGTGCCTTCCTAAAAAAATCGTCTGGTGGCCTGCATCTAGTGGCCCATACCGACGACGACGATATGGACGACGACAACTATGACATGAAGGAGGAAGACATGAAGGAGTTGGACAATAAAAAGGATTACGACGTAGAAGAGGAAGAAGTGAAGGAGCTACACACCATTTCGAGTTTCCGACGTAAAGGAGGAAGAAGTGGCGGAGCTAGACACCATTTCGAGTTCCCGATGTAGAGGAGGAAGAAGTGAAGGAGCTGGACAACAAGAAGGACGTAGAGGAGGGTGGGAGTCGGAGATGGTGGTTCCGCAAGATCAGATCAATGGGTTGGATAGTTGATTGCAGAGCTTTTGGGCAGGAGCTACGACCCAACAAAAGAGCCAAGCTTTTGGGTGTTTTCATTGAGGGTATTTTTGTCCATCTTAAGTCTTTTTTTGTAAGGAGAGAGACAAAGGGTTAGTTTTGGAGTGGGCTCTCCAAAAGAGGTCATTTTATCCATTTTCTCAAAAATAAAAAAGATGACGATGAAAATGCAATGCAATGAGATTAAAATAGAGTGGGCCTAGAGATTGAGAGAAAGATGTTAGTGGGTTGAATTTTTTTGGGATAATTCTAATTTACCCCTATAATTTGATATAATATTTATAAAAAAAAAAAAAAAAAAAAAAAAAAACCCTAACTTTAGAAATCATTATAGGCCCCTATAATTTATAAAAATAGTAAAAAAAAAAAAAAACTTTATCATTCATAAAAATAGCCAAAATCTCCCTACCATCAGGAGGTTTCAAAGAGTTTTTGGCTATTTTTATAAACAATTGAGGTTTTTTGGCTATTTGTATAAATTAGAGGGGTTTTCTGATTATTCAAAAGGCGGGGTTTTTTTTGTTATTATGTCCAACTAAGAGGGGGATGCTAGAATTATCCCAATTTAAAAAAAAAAAAAAAAAAAAAAAACACACAGAAAACCAAATCTGCGCAGTAGACCAAAAGAAAGATAGAAACCAATGAAGAAAAAAAAAAAAACAAAGAGAAATAATTGGAGTTGATTTTGGACTGATTTAGTGTGTAATAAATTTAATTTTATATTTAATTTCTTGATTTGAATTTTATAATTGGAAACACGTTAAAAAATTTCAATTGGATGAGCAAATTCAATTATTTCATGTGTATTTTGGAACCATGAGTGAGTGATTCTAGGCTATGCGTGGTTAAATTTAACATGATTTTGATTCAATTGGAATAAATAAAGATAAGGCAATAAGGTAACACGAGTCAGTGACCTTCAATTATTTTAAAATAGTGAGCAACAATAATGCAATAATTGAAGCCATGTTAAAAATTTTCTTGTTTCTCTAGTTATTTTTCTTGTGCATTATTATTGTTTATTATTCTTGTCATTACTATCTTTATATCAATTTCATCTAACCGCTCGTAATTCGCTCAATTCATCAAATTCGCATTATTTCTGTTGTTGAACTATTTTTTATGTCAATAATATTCTTATGATTTTAACTAGCATTTGTGTCTAAGATGTTGAGGCAAAATGCAGCTTTAATTTAAAACAAAACTAGATTTTGGAAAATAATTTTGAATTTAATATTAAATTATTAATAAACGAGCATTTTTCTTCTTTTTCAAATATCTTTTCTCATCAAAAGTTTTCAAATTCTATTTTTCCAATCAAATTTTTTCTTTGATCAACTTCACTTTCGTCGTACTTTTAGCATTGAAGATGTGCACATTATGGACACATTTGGAAGAGAGGAATAGGATGAGAATGGATAAAAAATTTTCCAATGCAAAAAAGCTACTATTTGGAACAACACTTGATGGAAAATTTCCCATCCTAGGCCATGCGGATCTCACAATGAGAACCCATATTGATGGAATTTCAAAGACCCACCAATCCTGGTCAGTTTTTGAAATCTTGTCTATCAATGATTTCTTTTTCTTTTTAATTAAATTAAATTTTTTTATTTTTATTTACTAAAATATTACAATGTATTGTAATAGTAAATATATTTAATAATTTTAAATTTATTTAATAGTTTATAAGGTTTATAAATATTAAATTAATTTAGATAAATCCCCTCCAATTCAATCCCAACTACACTAAACATAGTTTATTACTACTTTAATCCCATCTAATTCTTTCTCATCTCATCCGGTTTGATTCTATTTTATTCAATCTCATGCACCGAATGAGGTCCAAAGTCTCAATGTATAAGAAAATTTATTTCAATATGAATAGGCTGATTTGTATTGTAGTTATAATTAAATATAAAAGATTTGTTAATGTGAATCACAAGATTGGGTTAATATACAAAAATTGTGTTTTATTCGAAAAATCTAGTGAATTGACCTTAACTTGTATATTTTTTGCCCCCTTTTTAAAATACCCTTCCCTGGTTCAAACATCCTTGGATCGGGTCAGTTCGAGTCATTTTTTTCGCCCATACCGACATACAGCAATCTGCAAAGAACTTAATTGAAAGTACATTTGCTGGATATAACTCAAAATTATGGCTTAACATGGTTCCATGCATGGTTCGGCAAAAACTCTTTTTTGCCTCCATATCATTTTTTTTAGAATTATTTACAAATTTACGCATATGTTTAAGCCTATTATTATGAAGATTTCATTATATTGATCATTATGATATATTTTAATGTAAATAAACTTGTGCTTATGGTTTTTATTCAAATTGAAAGACTTATTATTTATCTTTACTCATTTAGTAAATAATTGTGTGTTCAACGAAGGGGAAAAAAATATACAAGTTAAGGTAACTCGTTGGATTTTTCGAATTAAACACATTTTTTATATTGACCCAATCTTGTGATTTACGTTCACAAATCTTTTATGTTTAATTATAACTATAATACAAATAAGCCGATTTATATTGCAATAAAATTTTCTTATACATTGAGACTTTAAGACTCATGTGGTGTAGGAGATTGGATATGATATAATGAGACAAAATGAGACGAGAAAGAATTGGATGAAATTAAAGTAGTACTATATTGTGTTTGGTGTAGTAGAGATTAGATTGAAGTGGATTTGACTCAATTAATTTAATATTTGTGTATACTAAATTTTAAATGTTATATAATACATTAACCTTTAAATATATTTAATATAAATAAAAATAAAAATATATAATTAAAATAAATAAAATTAAAATTTTATTTTTTCATAAATTTTAAATTTACGAACTTTTTAAAACTATTAAATAAATTTATAATTATTAAATATATTTAATATTATAATACATTGTAATATTGTTTAGTAAATAGAAAAAATAAATTAAATTAAAAAGAAAAAGAAATCCCTCATAGGCAGGATTTCAAAAACCGACTAACATTGGTGGGTCTTTGAAATTCCACTAGTATGGCTTTCATTGTGGGGTTTGCATGGCCTAGGGTGGGAAGTTTCCATTCAAAATTGTTCCGAACATTAGCTTTTTTGGTTGGAAAATTTTTTAATTCAATCTCATCCTATTTCCTTCCTTCCAAATGTGTCCATAATGTGCACATCTTCAATGCTAAATGTACGACAAAAGTGAAGTTGATGAAAGAAGAAATTTGATTAGAAATATATAATATGAAAACTTTAGATGAGAAAGGATATTTGAAAGAGAAGAGAAATATTCATTTATTAATATTAAATTCAAAATTATTTTCCAAAATCTAGTTTTGTTTTAATTAAAGTTACATTTGGCCTCAACATCTTAGACACAAAATGCTAGTTAAAATCATAAGACTATTGTTGACGTAAAAAATCGGTCAACACCAAAATTAATGCGAATATGGTGAATTGAGCTAATTACAAAGGGTTGGATAATATTGATATGGAAGTAGTAATAGCAAGAATAAAAAGCAGTAATAATACAAAAGAAAAATAGAAATATTTATAATTTATCTCCTAACCTTTGATCATAATCTAAAACTGATCCCCTTACTTTCCAAATTAGTAGTTCTCCTCCCCAAAATTTAAGTAAATAAAGAGTTAACGCCCTTCCTATTATCAATTTCGTCCATTACCATTAGTGGTGGAAAGGTAAAACAAAGGTAAAATAGTAAATGAAGTTGAAATGTAAGTGAATTAGTAAAAAGATAATTAAAAAAAAAAAAAGGGGGGGGGGGGGGGGTGGTCTTACGGCCACTAACTCAGTATCCACTTCATCTTCATACCCATCTTCATCTGCATGCCCCACCCTCTTTGTAGACCCATTTTCATCTCCAACAAATAGGCTGACCCCATTAACACTACTTGTTCCACACAAAACACAACTTTATCCACCTAAAACCCAAAACAACCAATACAAAAATGAAAAAACAAAAAAGAGGAACAAATCGCTCCATCTTCAATGGAGCATATTTGCTCCATTTGCATGTTTAGATAGATCGACAGCGATGGGGCAGGTTAGGATGTCGGTGAAGAAACTTTGGTCTAGTTGAAATGCCCCAAGCTCATTGGAACAACACAATCGACTAGAAGGCATCTCTAATGGTAGCCCTAACCATCAGTGCCGACAACTCTTCGGTCATCGTAGCTTATGAAGAGTGCTCACTCGAGATTTAGTTTATATCTCATAGCGCTGTCGCTGGTCATTTGTTGCCAAATGCCCATCATCGTCATCCTAATTTTATTTTAATTAAATTTATTTTGATATTTCAATTTTATTTTAATAGATGTAAACGAGGGGTAAAATGGTCATTTAGTGCTTTGACATATGTAGAGTAAAATTACTAATTATGAAACTAAGGGGATCAATTTTAGATTATGATCAAAGGTTGAGGATTAAATTATAAATATCACAAGAAAAATCATCAATGAGACAAGAAAATTTTTAACGTGATTCCAATTATTGCTCACTACTTAAAAATAACTAAATTTCATTGACTTGTATTGCCTTATTGTCTTAGCGTTATTTATTCCGATTGAAATCACCTCCTCTTGCATTTTGGAATTAGCTTCTAATTACTTATTCGGATTTAATTTTAATTATTTCATTTTTATCATTAGTACATACAACATTCCAATTGGAATTTACTATTTTCTTGCTTGAGTTTATTATATGAAAAGTTTTAGAATATTTTAAATATAATTGATTTACGTTTAAGAATTTTTTTTTTTTTAGAATTATTTGTAGATTAAAAAATAAAATTACGGATACTTGCATATGAAAATTGTTTAAGGTATGAAACAAGATTTTTAGAACATCAAATTGTACCCTTTCCTTTAACGGTTATTGAGTACATATATGTAAGTTTTAGAGAGTTGTTCAGCATGTGTATGATAGATGTATGAGAAGTCATTAAGTTGCACAACATGTCTATGGTATGTAACGCCCCGAATTTTTTTATATATTTCAACATGATTAATATTATTTGAATGAAATTAGAATGTAAAAGTAAGATTAAATTATGAATTTATGCATTTAGGGTAAGATGTTTTTTTTTATTTAATTTAAGGGATTTAATATTTTGGAGGTATTTTATAAGTATAAATTAAATTAGAAATTTAATGATAAAAATTGAGTGATGGAAGAATATGATTGGATGAGAAAGCATGTAACTAGAATGCATCACATGTGATTAAAAATTTGAACCAATAATAAATTGACCAATTAAAAGTGAAAAGTGATGTAATCTTTGTTGAAAATGGAGTGATGATGATGTCAAGCTAGTTAGTGGAAGTGTGAGTTGAATTATTGACCAATTAGAAGCTAGCATTTGCAACCAAGGACCTAGAGATAATAAATGAGAAAGTTGAGGTATAAATTTGTAAAGGGAAAAGAGGGCTATATAAAGACAAGTGTATGAAAGAAAAACCCATTTCATCCTATTTCTTCCTCCTTTGTCGTCCACCCCTCCTTCATTTTCTCTCATTTCTTTTTCAAATTTAAGCCAACAAATCACTCCTCAATCCTCTACCCATCCAAAGCATCAAAACTATCAAAATTCATCTAGATTTACAAGGGAATTTTTAAATAAAGGTGATCAAGTAAGGTAAGTTGATGTAAGTTTTTGATCTAGGGGTGAAGTGAGATTAGAAATTATGTAAATGCTCTCATGAGCATGTAGATAGTTATTTTCGCATTTAAAATTAGTTGATTTGATTTTTATGATGAAAAATGTATTCTTGAAACCCTAGATGACCAATTGGAAAAAGGTGATCAAAGCAAGGGTAAAGAGAAATTTTGAGCTTCATTTGAGAGTGCAAGAAAGTCATTAGCAAGTCCAAAAAGATTGATGTATACTTGCTCTAAATTTTCATTTTTGTTAGTAAGGGTATTGTTATGTTAGTATGTTATTTTGTCTAAATTTTTATCAAATTGATTTCATGACTATGTGGAAATTTTTATATGAATGATTTTGTGGCATTTTATGGTGAAAAATTTGACAAATTGATGAAAAAAATAGAAGCATGACCGAAATTGTATGTAGGGGGTTTTGTGAGATTATTTTAATAATTTGTGATACAATGATGTTTATACGTGATTTTAATGACTTTTGAATGGAAACAAAACGAAATCGGAAAGAAACGGATAAGTTTAGTTTCTTGACCATGTACTAATAAGGTAAAGGAAAATGTGATATTTGACTAATTTTGATGAATAATTGAGTGTAAAATGATGTTTTATAATGTACATTTGATATTTTAATGAAACGAGGAAAAATGTGATTGCAAATTTGTACATTATGTTTCTATAATGAAAATTTTATTTGGAAACAGAAATGATTAAATTGTTAAATTATTAGTAATTTATGAAGTTTATAAGGACCCTAGTAAGCCTAAACATTGGTAGATAGGGATTGGTAATTAACGTAACAATAGGGTGATTACAACTGTACTACACCGATTTGCCTATATACATTGATACTGGATTCATGAATCTTGAGAGGCACCGAATGTTTGATTCTCGAAATTATATATTATGTGAGAATATAATCTAATGGGTAGTCATCGAGTGTTCGATGCTAGAGAAACCCGTTTTTCAGTCCATGGTATCGTGTTAGTATTTACAAAGAGCGCTAAATATTATTAAAGAAAATTGTGTTGATATGTCTGAAAATGAATATTGTTATGTTTTATGTGTGCATTGACTAGTAAATTGATCTCTATGTAATTTATTTGTGGAAGTTTGGAAATTGTGAAATATTGATTCATAACTTGTATTTTGAGAAATGTTGCATTTAAAGTTTGTATACACCTACTAACTACAAATACTTAGTGCATTGGATTTACCACGTGCAGGTTGAGATTTGAGCTTTGTAGATAAAGATCGAAGCGAAGATATCTATCGCGCTTGATACGAGTCACATCCCTCTACATTTGGTAGTTTTCCTTTTTGTATCATACAGTGTGTTAAAGTATATGGAAATGCATGTATGTATATATAAATTTATACATGAGATTTTTTTTTTTGGAAAATGAGTATGTATATAACTTGTATAAAAGTTTGATAATGTAAAGTGGTTTTGTAACATTTATTACTTTTTCTTTAAAATTGTGATTAATTTCATTTGATGTGATTTTTGGTAAAGACAGGATATTTGTGAATGTTTGTATGGTGAAGTGATTATGGGCCGAATAGAGGGTCCGTAATGAAAGTTGAGAAAATTAATTTCTATTAGAAGTGTTTCTTGTCTTTAGTTGCAAGTTTTTATAATTTTGAGATTTTCATAAAACAGACAAAAACTCCGCCAGATTTTCAAAAAATATATGTATTAGTACATATGCCTATTATAATGATAAATAAGTTCAAAAAATATAACATCCTTCGACTTGATTTTCATTCAAACGGGAATCGAGAAGAAGGGCGTTACATAGTAGATGTTATTCCTTACTATCGTGTGTATTGAGTGTTTTCATCACATATGAAAAATTTCTTCAGGACCTAGATTGGTGTAGATTGAGATTTCATATGTATAAATTATCCATATAGATGTTTGTAGATTAATATGACACTAGATTATTATAGATGTGATTTTACTATTATTTTTAAATACAATTTATTGCCAACTTTATGTCATGCTAATTATTATTGAAAATAAATTATTTATTTAGTTTTCAAAAGTCATAGCCACTCATTGAGAATTAGTACTAACCCTATTATATTTTTAAAAAATCATTTTCCAAGCAATCATTAGGTTTTAAAGGAAACTTCTAGACAGAAAGACGTGGGTCACTCGATCAAATGTCACAAAGAGATCTTTTGATATTGTATATGTATTTTGCATATTATATGGCATCTTTGCATATATGCATATACTTATCTTTTAATGTTGTAAAATGTTTAATTACTCGTCAATTTATTTATGTTTTTGACTTTCAAGTTTGGAAGTGATATGAACATCCTATATAGTTGTGTTTTCTCTATAAAAGAAAGTTTGCTTTATATTTTTTAAATGACCTTGCTTGTACTTGAAATATGATTTGGAAAAGGGACCGGAGGTCCTAAGTAGTTAAAAGGTGAAATATTTCTAAAGTGTTGGTTTTTATATATTACAGAGTAAAATTATTGGAAAAATAATAGCTATGCTGTCGAAAATTTTATTAAACCACTCTATGTATTGATAAATTTTAACTTTAAAACGTAATCAACTATTTCAAATTCATTCATTTCATTTGAATTAAATAAAAAATTTTATTAAACCACTCTATGTATGGTCAATGTTTCTTAACTTTAAAATGTAAAAATGAACCAATCAAATTCATCTATTTCATTTGAATTAAATAGAAGAGAAATAAAATTTATTTTATGAGAAAGAATGTAATGAATAAATTTAATTGGCTTATTGTAACATTTTACACATATAAAAGTCTATATATATATATATATAGACTTAACACCGTTTTCATATTAAAAATATTCTTTACCTTGTTGATTGTTATTTTATTATGAAAGTTATTCTAATAAATTTGCCTATATATAAATTTATATTGTAATCATTTAGAATACATATCAATTTACTTTGATGATAAAATTTTCTATGATTCTATGTACCCTTCCAAGTTAATAAAACTTTTTGATTTCATGATTTTTTTTGTCTTATCAAGGATCTATATTTTAAAGCGTTTATGTCTCATCAAAAACTTCTATAGATTTAAAGATTTCCATCTCTTTAAATACTATGTTGCTTTTAGTAATTGTATCTTTCTAAAAATTTGGTTTACTTCAAGAACTCTTGCCACTTTGAGGGCCACAAACTCATTACATGAATTATATATTCAAAAAATGGATTTATTAAAAGTTCGAGCATTATTTTTAGGAAAAATTTTAATTTAGTCCTATACTTTGAAAAACCTTTATTTTGTTAAATGTGAATTGATTTATGAACCCCTCATCCCTAAAGTTTTATGAAATTTATCAGTTTTGTCTTTGAAAGTAATAATAATAATAAAAACTAGAATATACCCCTAACTAAAAAATATAATTATTAAAAAAAATTGCCCTTCATTAAAAGCCACATGATAAAATTTGATTGATTGATTTTTTAATTTATTTAGTATAATATAAAAAAAATATCAAATTATCCTTCAAAGATTACTTTAGAGTTTGGTCAACTAATAATCAACTAATGATGAAGATATTCATATTGAATTTACGAAAGCGCAACGGTATAAATGATATTAATTTAAAAAAGGGTATAGTTATCATATTTACGTAATATTGGAAAACATCGGGAATTTGTGTAATTGACAAGTAGTATTTTTTATTTTTTTGAAATAGACAAGAAGTGTTTTACAAACGAAACGATAAACCAAAAACCCTTAAACCCCAAACCCAGTCACTCATATTCTCTCTTCTTCTTCTTCTTCTTCTTCAAAATCCATGCTTTAGTGAACTCCATCCATCACCGCTAGTTTCAATGAAAGCTTTGCGAGCTCTTCGGGCCCTCCAACCAAAACCGACCGAACCCCATCTTTCTCCTGTCTTCCTACACCGCCTCTACTCTGCCCAACCTCAACAAAACCACAATGAAACCGAAACAGATGATCATTCTGTCTTCGACAGTTCCCACTTCGCTCTCCCTGATGATGATAAGAAGCCGGAGACCAAATCCAATTCCAAATCCGCCACTTGGGATGAGAAGTTCAGGGAGAGAGCTGATAGAGTAGTGTTCGGGGAAGAAACCCGAAAAGGGAAAGTCAGGATTTTCGATGAGGACGAAGAGGAGAGGAGGAATAGGCTGCTCGCGAAGACGCTGCTTCGTGCTGCTTTGGAGGAGGACGAGGAGGAGGAAGAGGAGGTCAAGGAGGAGGACCAGAAGTCGCTCTCTGTTGGCATCATTGGTGCTCCCAATGCTGGGAAGTCTGCGCTCACTAATTTCATGGTTCGCTTTTGTTTTGTTGTTTTTGATGGTTTTCGTGTTGTTTTGGATGATGGGGTTTCGAGTTTTTTTTTTTTGGTTTTTTGAATGATGGTCTCTGATTTAATGTATATGTTGTTGTAGGTTGGAACAAAGGTTGCTGCTGTTTCGCGGAAGACGAATACAACCACTCATGAAGTTTTAGGAGTGATGACACAGGGTGACACACAGATTGTATGTTTGTTATTTTGTGTTTGATTGTTTATTCAGTTCACATTTGGAAATTTATGTCTTTTGTAAATGTTTTGGAAAGTGAATCAATATAATCATAATCTGGAGATGATGATGACTGTAACTTATTGAATTTCGAAATGTTGTGTCTTTTATAGAACAAAATGACCTTATTGTGTATAACAGGATCTAGCCCTGGAGGACAAATCGTATAAAATCTCCTAAAACAGACCTTTCCCGAATCATATTGTGATGTGTTTCTACTCTAACTAGATATGATGTGCCAATATGCAACGAAGCAGCATAGTAGATCATCCTTTTCCACATCAACTTTCCACGTACAACACTAACTACTGTTTACCTTTCCCAAATTTGCAAAATTTTAGGATTGAGAATTACAATCTGAAGCACCTGTCCTAACAACCAAAGATGAGATGGGTTGTTTATCGTGCATTTGGGTCACTGTATTGATCTGACAAGTTAAATTGACAACTGCATTAGTTGCTGTTCCATTCGAAATTTTTCTTTGTGAATCTGACTGTGCTTATGATTTTTATATTTTAAGAGGGAGAAGCATCTAGTTATTTTGACATTTTGAGACATATATGTTGTCAGAATTTGGAAGAATAATTTTTCTCCATTGAGTACACAGATGAGATTTCTGCTTACTTGAAAAGAAGTATCATTTGTTAGTTGGAAATCTTTTATATAGTTTCAATGATATGCTGCAAATCTTGGAACTCCAATAGCCAATCAGGGCCAGTTTGTTTTCTGTGATTTCAGTTCCTCTTGTTCCACGTTTGAACAATTTTGTTTTTTCTTTCTTTATTAATTGTTTTCTGTCTTCCAAATAAACCATTGTGAAGTTAAATTTGAAGTAGCAAATTTGTGCTTGTGGAATGATGATTGATTAAACAAAAACAACAGACAGAATATGTATTTGGTCTAATTTTATGTCTCAATAACATAAATTGAGATGTATTTGCTGTTTTAAGGCCAATTTTATTAGGTTTTCTTCTTTAAAATGTCTTTTTCCTTCTACAATGGCAAACATATTTCCTTTTGTAAATACACTTCAAAATTGGCCATATCAAACTCAAGTTAAAGCTTTCAGTTATGAGTTTTTCCACACCAGTCATCTGTTTGTTATTGTGTTTGAATGTGACAAAATCACATTTTCTAATAACTTTATTTCTGCTGTTCTGTCATCTGGTTACACCATTGCTGACTTTATCTATGTGCTATTCAGTGCTTCTTTGATACCCCTGGACTACTGTTGAATAAAGGTGGGTACCCATATAAAGACGTAAAGGTTCGTGTGGAAAGTGCCTGGAAGTCAGTTAATTTATTTGAAGTGCTCATGGTTATTTTTGATGTTAACAGACATCTCAACAGGTTAGTAATCCAGCAGTTATTTCCCAAGTAGCTTTGACTGGTTGTAATATTTTTGTCTACCATTCAGTTAAATCATTTCTTACACTTTGAATTGACAGAGTTAACCTCTTTTCTGTTTACTTCTGCTACTATTTTGTTCTATCAAGAGAGTTTGCTCATTTCAATATCTGTTGTATGTATTTGTTTATTTATTATAATAAAAAACAAACTGTTTTTATTAACACACCATATTCCTGTTGATTAGTTGATTATCTATTCTATGCTACTGTTCTCTTTATCTCTTCCTTATTAGATTTAGAAGGTCTGTGTACGAGAAAGTTGTTTTATTTTTATGTGTTGCTATTTGTACTTTTGCAGTCAACTTGTAAGTCATGGGTACCGATGAAGTCAGATTAGTTACATAGCATAGGTCTCAGAGAAACTTTAATTTGAAATTTTGAGTAAACCCCATCCTCAGTCCTGTGAAACTACAAGAATATTTTTTTGTTAATATTCCTTAATTTTTGTTCAGTTTGGACATCCATGTCCCTGAGACAGACACACATTTAGTTGCATCAGCTTCCTCCAAATGAGTGTAATATGTTCAAAATGTTGCTAGAATAAAGTGCAGGTTTAATCTGGCCAAAACTGTCTCAAGAGTAAAGTGCCCCTCCACCAATCTCCTTAATGCAGCCTCTCTGATTATTGTTCTCTTTTTCTTTCGTATCTATTATATGGATTTTTCATTTTGTGCATTCCTGTTTGTAACATTATATAGCGTAACATCAGCTGCCGTTTTCCTTTGCTCAATTTTGTTTCTACCATAATCGTTTCTACCATAATCTTCTGGTTTTTTTCCCCTGTCAAGGCCATTTTGAGTCAAGTTTAGGTGTCGTTCACACACTGGTGTACCTAACACAAGGGTGCACAAATGATCAAAGTACTCCAATTTAGGGTCCTGTCATTTTCTTTGTGCACCCTTTTTTTTTATTATATATATAATCATCTTGCAAAATCTTGTTTAGATGGATTTTCTACTTGTTTGATCTGATTTGATCCTGGTATTTATAAATTTTATATTTATATACCATTGTATGAAACTGAGGTGACATTTACATGCGAATATATTATAGTTGATCAGTTAGGATAATTTTGGATGTTTAATTTTCTATGTTTTTAGCTAGAGAACTTCGTGTTTATTGGAGTTTAATGGATTGCAACTCTGTTAGCCCCCTCTTCCAACAACCAACTTAAGATTTTATATCTATCTCATGAATTATAAATTTTCTCAATTGTATAAAACATCTTATCAGAATCTGTATCTGATGAGCGCTGAATAGTAATTTCAATATCATTTATGGTGTATTACATAGGGAATTCAAAGAAAAACAAAAAATAGCCTACCCTGAGGACCGACCAATTCAGTAAACAATCTACTGATTTCGGAATGATGTAAAAGTCCTAAGCATTAGCCAGAAATCTCTGTAGGTCTTTCTGGTTAATCAAAATGCCTTGCCTGTGGTTTTTTGCCTAATTTCGAAATCACAAGGTTGCTTTTGAATTCTGGTCAAATATTAAGGATTTTCTTTAATAATTTCTTTGACTTACTTGGTCAAAATGTGCTTTTATATGTGAAAGATGATTATTATGTTTGTTTTGTAGCATTTGGGTAATTTGGATGACTGCACTTCTAGAAATAGGAAATAGAATTTGGAAGTTGCATGCTGCTTACAAAAAAGTTGGTTACGTGCTTATATCTAATTGGTGTTACTATATGTATTCCTGAAAAGGGCTGTTCCTTAATGGCATTTTTCACTCATATTCTTAAACAATTCTCTAGAATCATTGTTTTGGATCCTCCAAAACATGCATGTTAAAAGCTCAACTTGTTTGTGTAAAAGTTGGAAAATGATGTGTTCAAATCTTTTTGCTAATGGCTGTAACATATGTTGCATGTAATTGAAGACATGCTTTAGGGTATTTGACACACCCTGCGTTTTTCACTCAGATCATGTACTGTGATATGATATATTTGTGATTGGTTATTTATGCTCATGACATGATGTGAGTGGAAAGTGTACTATATGTCAGGTGCTTTAAAGCTTGTTTCATATAATTAAGATTGTAAAGTTAAGATCTTTGCGACAATTCCAATGCCCTTTTTTAATACTCGAAATAGTAGTGCAAACAACTGGAATGGGAAAAAGCTTGATATTTTGAATTCTTCCTTTCGTAAAATTAATCGGGACTGGATTTTAATTCTAGCAGCTGATTTTGAATTTAAATACAGGAATTTGAGAACAAGTATGATTTGGCCAAGACGTTGCTAGAATTAAGTGCAAGTGTAATCTGACCAAAACTGTCTCAAGAGTAAAGCATCCTCCCAATCCCCCCTCCCCCACTTCCAAAATCATTCCCCGTCTCACCCTTTCTGATTATTGTTCTCTTTTGTGGCATATATATTTTGTGGGTTTTTCTTTTCATGCATTCATATTTTGTTATTTTCTTTAGGTTTAAATTATCCCCGACTTTCATTTTGGAATTTATGTGTCAATTAGCAGATTGCGAGTACTGTTTTAGTGTTTTCATATAGGAATCCATTTATCCTGTCTCAAAAGGCTAGTGCCTGATGTGTTTTGTATGTTTTTCACATCTTGTGAATATTGTCAGGTCTGATTATAACAAATTTAAACAAAAAATGAGTGTATCTGATGTCACCTTGAGTTTTAGAATCCTATGATATTGCCTTACGATCAAAAGATTGGTATCTTTTAAAATTGATGTGATGGCATAATTTAAAATTTATGTCGAGGTATCTATTTTGTGAGAAGATATTGAGCATAAAGAAGCTCAACAGTATTCAATTGATCATAATCTGATTAAGTTACTACCAAAACTTTTAGGAGTTTTATTCCTTGTCTTCTTTTTTAGCCAGAATTCATGATAAACACAATTGTTTTATATATTTAATCACTTATGGTGTTGTGTCTCTGTCGGTTATAGATATTTCTAAATTCCTTTTGGGCACTTTAATTGGATTATGGCTAGGTTTCTCCATTTTGGCTGTATGTCTACATAATTACATAAAACCAAATGTGGAATGTGGAAGAATAGTTATCTGGTTACTTTTACTGATTTGAATTTGTGAACTTCAAAACCAGCCATAATTGCATATTGCTTAATTATTTGCTTGAGAAATGCTGTTTTTTTCTGAATTAATTGCATAGTATGTATTTTATTTCATGCCGTTGTAACTGACCACAATCCTTTTCATCTCACCACATAGGCCTGATTCAAGAGTTGTGAGATTGATTGAACGTATGGGGGCTCAAGCTCAACCAAATCAGAAGCGTGTGTTATGTATGAATAAGGTTGACTTAGTTGAAAAGAAGAAAGACTTATTAAAAGTTGTTGAGCAATTTAAAGATCTTCTTGGATATGAGAGGTAAGGTTTTCTTGTAAATTATAAAAGACTTATTTTATTTTATTTTATTTCTTGTGTTGAATGTTGAGCAAGGATGTTTAAGATAACTTGTGGTTACATTTATGTTCCAGGATTTTCATGACCTCAGCACTGAAGGGTGCTGGTGTTAAAGATCTCACTCAGTATCTAATGGAACAGGCATGTCCATGTTTGTTATTCCCCATTTATGTATGTATAATTGTGTGTTCTTTTGTATGTGTGTGAATACAATTTCATTGATGTGGTACAAATGGTATATGCTTTTAATATGCAGTTTCTTTAAAATTTTGCCTTGTATTGTCTAGTTTAGGATATTGAAGAAAAACCATATTTTGCAATTTCTAGTCAACTCTTGTTTGTTAGGAAGTTTAGAGTTATGCTCCAGTTGCAAAATTGATTTGCTGGAGAAACAGTTTACACTCTTGTATTGTCATCATTCTAATTGTAATACAATACATATGCAAGTTTGTTCCAATGCAATATTTTTTGAAATAAATGCTTCCATGCTTTAATCCAATTTTTTGAAATACAATGCAAGTTAATGATATCGCAATTTTTTTATCTGATAGATGAAGTTGATCTTGATGGAAATAAGAGTGTAATTGTTTTCTTTGAACTCTTTCATGGATTATCAGCTGCATGGAAGGATTCATTGGCTCTTAATTTGTCACAGCATCATATTTCTATTCAATTTCATAAAATCTGTTGTTTATTGATCTGTGAGTCTTACTACTATAACCTTTTGATATACATCTTTCCACATTTTCAGTTAAAAATTGTTCCAACAATCAATCATCCATAATTTTTCGGTCCATCAAATTATGGAAAGTTATTATTCAGTACATTTATCACCGCTGCCTTCTGTATAGTACTGTATTTTGTTTGTAACAGTTCCCAATATTTTGTTAAAAATGAAGTATTACATATTTACTGATGAACATGCTTGTCAAATAACCCAGTGGATCGATGGAGCCTTAGTATCTGTTTTTTAATTCTTCCTGGCCCTCCTTTCCTAATACCCTCCCTGTTGAACTGCTTTTTACACTCTCTTATGTCATGCTCTTAATTCTGGCTCTTCAATGGCTTTTTATGCATCTTGCTCTTAACTCTGGCTCTTCAATGGCTTTTTATGCTTAGGCAGTTCAAAGACCTTGGTCTGAAGATCCACTAACTATGAGTGAAGAAGTCATGAAAAACATTTCAATGGAAGTTGTCCGGGAAAGGTTACTAGACCACATACATCAGGTGAAGCAGATTGGTCCTTTGTATGTTGTCTTGTGGTTGTCATATCCGTTAATTTATCCTTTTAAAGAGAGGGGTAGGTCTGGACAGGTATTTCTTGACTCATTAAATTAGAGGTATTTTCATTTCAGGAAATTCCTTATGGTATTGAACATCGTTTGATGGACTGGAAGGAGCTACGGAATGGTTCTCTTAGAATTGAACAGCACTTCATTACAAACAAGCTAAGCCAGCGAAAGATTCTTGTTGGGAAGAATGGCTCTAAAATAGGGTAATATGCTCTATCTCTTTGATTACTTATCTTTCCGCTTTTGTTATTGCTGTGACTATTATTCTAAATTTTTAGCAATATAGTGCCTGTCAATTATCTTAGTGTATATTGAGCACTGATATAGCATTGACGTAGTAGATTAGTATCTCCGAACCGAGTCCTCAATTTTTGCTATTTTAATATGTAATGTAATCTGGCAAAGGACATGCAAATGTATGATTTATTTCAATCCATGTGAACCTGAATGAAATGAACCCTATTGCACTGAGGACCTTTTGTTGTCTCTGAAGCATCTGTTGAGAAACAAAACCATTTAAATGTTTGAGGTTTCATTTGAATTATAGCATGGGGACTTTCTATTCATTCAATTTGGCCGACCCTCTTCTAGGTTTTGTTTGCATTTTGATTCTCATGAAAACCACATCTTTTCTTGTGAAATCTTAATTGGAATGTATTTGCTTTATGGCTTAATGTAGGAGAATAGGCATTGAAGCTAATGAAGAGCTAAGGTCTATCTTCAAGAGGGAAGTACATCTTATTCTCCAGGTTAGACTCAAATGATTTTGCTCAATAACCAAATCTATCATGATGAATCTCTCCATTTCTTCCTATACTGTCTCACAATGTATATATAGCAAATGGTCTATCAAGTTTATTTGTTCCATAATCTGTTGGTTTCTTTGCCTTAACAAGGCCAATTATATTGAAGCTTAGTTGGCAATGACACATTTTTGGGGACCTAACAGTGGGTACACAAATGATCAAAGGACTCCAATTTAGGGTCCTATCATTTTCTTTTTGTATCATGTCTATCTTGCGAAATCCAGTTAAGATGGATTTCGTGCTGTTTTGATCAGATTTTGTAATGGTATCAATAGATTTTGTGTATTTATATACAATTGTACGAAACTGAGGTGACACTATGTGTATGGATGTTATATTTATGTGTTTAAGAAATTTTTGATTAATTTTCTTTGTTTCTGGCTAGAAAACTCTGCTTATTGGAGTTTAATGGATCCTAACTCTGTTTTGCTCCTCTTTCAACGACTCGGGATTTAATTTCTAATCCCTAGTTGGTAACTAGTTTATAGTCTAAAGCACTTCTATGTATTGGTAAATTGTTTTGTAGTATGTGTTGATTTGATTAAAACCCTTGCAGAGGATGTGTTCAAAGTTTCTTGCTGATGAGGTTACACATAATTATTGGAGAAAACTTACCACAAAACCTTGGAAGTCTGATATCTATTACGTGTTTTTTAATCATTTATCACACGACTTAATATGAGTGAAAAGTGAATCATTCATATGGTCTTGAAGCATTTTTCATAAAATTAAGATGCTAAGTTGAATTTTCTAAAATAATCACTTTGATTTCTCATTTTGTGAATACCTCAAATAATACTAGTTGACGGAACTTAAAAATGCAGAGGCTTGAAATTCCTGATTCTTCAATTTCAAAATTAATTATTTGATTCCAAAACAAGTATGTGAAAATGAAAAAGGAATTTGAAAAGAAGAACACTACGTAAGAGGTGGCTTATTTATAAATATATTTATAGAAAATATTGAATTGGGAAAAATTCAAAATTTATATTTAGAAAAACAATTTAAAATTTACTTTCAAAAACAAATAGCCAATACTGTATCCAATAACAAAATACAATGTCCACAACACATTGTATGTGTATGTATGATTTGGCTTTGTAGCAAATTTTGTCACAGATAAAACTGAATTAGTTTTTTTTTAAGAAGTTTTTATGAATTAATTTTTTTGATGTAAAAGTCATAGTTTGTAGTGTTAAAAAATCTCAATTAAACTTTTTAGTGATATTTTTGAAATTAATGCTTCTTTTACCAGGTACGGGGATTTTCGCGTCATATATTATCCATACAGGGTTTTTTTTTTTTTTTTTTCACAGTGAAAGATCTATTCTTTTCGGCTTTTAACATTAATTATCATGAGACGCAATTATATTCATGTTAATTACCCATCATACTATCTCTTTCCCAAATATCTCAGTCACCTCCCTTAATTTCTTTTTTTTTTTTTTTGGTTGGAAAGTTTAAGATCATCTTAAAAATTTTGTAATACATATTTCATGGATAGCGTTCTCATTTCAATGAATTTAATGTCTAACCTTCAAAAATATACTGTCAACTACTTTATACTCATTTCAATGAATTTGTCCGACCTTCAAAAATATATTATCAACTACTTGACAAATTTTTCGATCAAATTTCCAAAAATTTTCGAACTTGATGTATTATAGCATAAAAAAAAAAACCCAAAAACTTGAAATTTTTGTTAAATAAATAATATTGAAAGAAATTTAAAAAAAAAAAAAAAAACCATAAGAAGGACAAAGAAAGATTTAAGTTCAGGTTCCTGCACTAATACATATTTTGAGCAAATACATAACAAATTAAGGTTGCTTACATGTAGAGACCTACAAGTAAACTAAACACTAGGCTAATAAACTGCTTAAGTTACTAGTTCTATGTTAACGTATGCAAGTGCTTTTGTAGGAAGTGATTTTGATCAGTAAGAACATCTGCTGGCAAAGTATATATTTTGGCCTGCCGCTTCATCACCAAAGCACTACTCCAAATGCATTTTATGATCTAGAAAGCCCTTCCTAAGAAATAAAACTAAAGATCCAGACACTAGTTATTACAAGTGCTTCTCTAGAAAGCACTTCTACTAGGGTTTCTCTAACTCTTTTTTTTTTTTTAAACTTGCAACTAAGATGCACTTCCAAAGAAAACATTCGCCACCAATTAATTAACCACCAAAAGAATGAAATGGAAGTGTTAACTGATGCAGAAGCCCAGTGACAGGAGTAGCAAGTCTAGGCTCATAAGCAAAACCATGCAATTCACCATCTCCTCCATAACCAGCACCACCGACACCTCCTCCTTGTACGTAAGGACACGGCGGAATCCACTGCCACCGCTTCATACACATGTCGAAAAGCAAGGCCTTGTCAGATGCCCGGATCATGATGACAATGAACTCTCCATGTCCAACGCTCTCGAACCCATTTCCAGCTTCCAACTCAGTGAATTGAACGTAGAGTTGTTGAGGCATTCTCTCTATCTCAACCCAGGCAGTCCCACAGCTCTGCAGGCACCAAAGCCTCAAGCTTTTGGGGACATTGAGCTTGCTCTTCTCCACCGCCGCCACCAGGACTAGTTTCCCTCGGCTCTCCACCAAGCTTGGTGAACGTAGAAACCTTCGCATGGGAGCTTGAATGTTGGTCCAAACGTTAGAGGAGATATCATAAGATAGAACGCTGAAAGGGCTATAGTTCATGCAGTAGAATTTGCTTTGAACGCAAACCATTCGACCGGATTCAAGGCTACACAGTCTTGGTAGAGAAGAAGTGGTTCCCCAGAGAGAATAAAAGCCTCCTGCATCTATGTGAAAGCTTTCAGTGGACAGGTTCTTGACTGCATAAGGAGAAATCAAGTCGTCTCCAGCAACGGAGACATCTATGGAGGAAGGACTAATTTTCAAGCCTACTGAAGGGAAGAGACGGGGTCTTAAAGTGGGCGGCAACTGCGTTAGCGTTCCAAGAAGTGGGTTGCAGAGAATTAGGGTTTTGGCTCCAGCTTCATCAGAGACCAAACAGATCAACCCACCAGAAGAGGAAGCTGGAGAGAACCCAGATGGGAGCAAAGGGAAGGAGATGCGGTACCATGTGATATCATAAGGGTCAAAGAGATATCCTTCAAAAGTAGTGGCCCTGGTCTCGCTGGTTCCGCTGTTGTTGTTGTTGTTGTCGGTGGTGTTCCTGTAGATGTAGCTCTTGAGGGTTTTGTGCTTGAAGAAGAGGAACCAATGGTGGGATGGAGAGACTTGGATGTACAATTCTAGAAAGCTGTTGGAGAACAGGAGGCCATACCATCTTTTGCAAACACAGCGGGCTCGAAAGAAGGCAGGTGGTGGAAGAAATGCAAGGACTCGATCGAGAAGCCTTTGTGGAAGCTTGCTCCAAATTCTAGGGTCCATCCATGGACTGGTTATGGCATGGCTAGTAGAGGAACCACTACTTGTGCTCGTGAAAGTGTAAGAGAAAGGTATGGTCATAGAGGGGTTAAAAGCTTCCATGATTGGCTTGTCTCTTGGGTCAAAAAACTTTAATGGTTCAGGAATTGGAGGCCTAGGTTATTTTTGGAATGGAAGTGGTAGAGACAAGTAAGAAAAAAAAATGATCACTTGGGGTTTAGTATTCTCATATTCAGTGAAGATATATGGAGAGAAGAAGTAAGTGGTGACAGTTTTTGGAAGGCAAAGCTTACTAAAAACTCATGGCTTGAAGAGGGAATTTTTGGTTGGTAGCTCTTTTAAAAGGGTTACTTTTCTAGGGTTTGTTTTGTTTTGGTGGAGGAACAGGTGTGTATATAGGAACGGGTTGATGCACCTTTTTTGTTTTTAACGTTTTTCTCCACCTCTCTTTTTTGGCCTTTTGTTTTGTTTCATTTTGTTGTTGTTTTACTCTGGAGAATTGCAGTGACTTTGATGGTTCTATCTATCAAATCAATGTTTTCTTGTCAATGCCGAGGAAGGAAGGACACCGTGCTGCAGAGTTAGACAAGTGCAGCTAAGAGATAGAGATGAAGTGTCAACACGAGTGTCCTTTCTATTTGCTGTGATTTATTCATTGAATCCTCTAAATCTTAACAGACCTATTCAGCCTCTCACACAAGCTGCAATGGCAAACTATAATAACCACAGTCTATGTCAAACAAAAAAACAAAATTATAATAACTACAGTCATTGAGAACATATCATCTCTCTCACGTGTGTATACATACATGCATATATATATATATATGAGACACATACCATATTATAAGATGTGAATATATTTATAATTTTCATCATTCAATTTTAAATGAATCAAATTTAAGATTATTAATCTATTGATTGAAAATTAAGTCTCAATCTTTAGATTTGACTCATTAAAAATTAAATAATTAAAATTATAAGTATATTTATATCCAAACATATGGTAGACTATATATATATATATATATAAGTAATATCATTGTTGTTGCAACCGAGTTGTCATTTTGATCAGGAGTGATACAACAACATCCCAATTCTTGTTTGTGTTTAAAGTGAGTGGTCTGATCTCTGATCATTTATCATCTTAATCATGTATACTCTTTTTCAACAAAGACATGCATGTCTATTCTCAAACCAGTTCATGATGATTCATTTCCATCTCTAGTACTACACTTCCAACAAGCCTGTGTCCCACTCACATTGTAATCCTTTGGATTCGATCTTTTGCTAATAATTACCTGAGACTAGGAAAATAAATTTTAACATCTAATATTTACCGAAAATTCTCAAATGAGAAATGCCTGTTTTAAAGTCAAGATTTTTTTTGTCATTTAGTTGAATGACTTGGTTTTATAAGAAAATAAAACGTAACTAATTCTGTTCTTATTAATGTCAATACAGTAAATAGTAAGATTTAAAGCTAAGAGTTTTAGTTAGGAGATGATCAACTAACTAAGCACATTGTTTAATTAATTGATCTTCTTCTAATTGAAACACTTAACTTTAAATTTATAATAATCAAATTAAGCACATCATTACTCATAAGATCTATAATGTTCAAGCATTCATGGGTATATGTCTAGTTGGTCAAAGTTTATAATCTTTTGCTTTCCAAAGATTATAAGGCAGCTTGCAAGGGTTCGAGTTTCGCATTTGGACTTTTCAGTGAATTCCAGGCATTTTTGGATATCACAGAAAAGAAAAATTTAATTAGACACATTATATATGAAAATTATTTGTAAAGACCGGTGATATAAATTTTGCATGGACATGACTTGAACACCTATTAACACTTTAGGGATGTCAACTGTTCAAATGTAAATGAGAACATTCCCTTTTTTTTTTTTTTGTCACCCATCGCTATTTGGTCCTATTTGATATCAGTATATACAGATATATCAATTTTTAATTAATAATATACTAAAATTTATAAATACATATAAATTAAAATATGATTAACAAAATATTATATTAAATTATTTCAATAAGTAAATTTCTTTAAAAAAATATATGTATAAGTATATATTTATATAATTATAATTGAAAACAGAAGAGATGGGGATGAGGTGCTTCCCTGTCCCATCTCCAATCCACGAAAGTGTCCAAAATTTTCATTCGAGAAAAGGTGAATGAAAATTTAGGTACTCAAAATAATGGAGCATCCCTAAGTACATGCAGCAGTAGAAAACCAGGCCAAATCAGGTTGACTTGTAACCTGAACAACTAATCGTATATACAGTGAGAAGGCAGTCATGGATGCCGCGACAAACCACAGTACATCTATATAGGGGTCATGGGTTCAATTAAATCTCACTTATATGAATATTTTTTTCACATACATGGTTGTTTCCCTCATAATTTTAGAGTCGATTTTCGAACCACACATCATACGCCAATCTTAACAGCATCGTGGTTTTGATCTCAATAGTAATAACAAAAAAAATGAAAAATTATATATACGGTGATCCGTACAACTGAGCATGGTAATAGATTTCAGAGGAAACGAATTAATCTAGAAAAAGTAGTGCAATATTGTATGATTCATTATCACATTATTTTTTCTGGCTCTCATCTCTTGGCTTGATTTCCAATTGAGCACTTGAGACATCATTTCCCCTACTGTAGTTTCGAGCAGTGACGCAAAAAGAGTTTGGTCAGAGATATTATCATACGTCCAATCCAATCCTCATCACCGTCAGTCGTGATTTTTTTACACGGTTTTGCGTGAACATCACAAAGCTCCTAGACCTAATCTTTCTCTCTCTCTCTCTCTCTCTATGGGGGTGTGTGACAAGTCCTTCAGTTTCTTTTTTGGCTGAGTAATAAATATTCTCTTGAAGCAAACACATGCGCTTATGGGGGGCTTTTGTTTGGTTTTGTTAAGAGAGGCAGCAGATCTTTAAGTCAGAAGTCGTAGTACTCCCTCACTCGCTCACTCATTTTTCCCACCAATCACAGTGCAGTGTCTTGTACATGTCAATCTTCCTCCTCTTCGTCCTCATTTCTTCTCACTGAATTCAAAAATGGAAAAAGCACGCTCTTCAGATTTGGAAATCCTTGTCTTCCTATAAGAAATCTCCCACTATTAGTATACTGTTAAGTCCCCAAATTTGGAAATTGTGTCTCCTTCAAGCAATCTCTCATTGTGAGGTTCTGATCAACACTTCTGAGCTGTCTAGTTTTCTTGTTATTTATTTATTTTTTCTTTTATATTCTCTGTCTTCCAATTCTAGTCGTAATCTTAAGGAACTTGTTTTGTTGTGTTTGTTTCATTCCAACTAAACTCAAAGCAATTAGTTTTGGAGTGTTTTCTTTATTATGAAATTAAATAATGATCAAGTATTAGTATACGGATTGTTCTGCTATATAAAAGATAGAAAATTATACTGAAACGATTCAAATCGTTAGATTTCAATTCAATCGTCAGTGAAAGCGAGAAGTTTTATAAAATGAAAATTATAGAAAAAATTGAAAATTTTTAGTAGTTTTCATTAATTTAACTATCATTTATAATTGCCAATCGTGTGTGTATACTAACCATATCCTTACTATAAATAATTGTAAAAGCCATAAATTAATGATGTTCTACACAAGTAGCCTTCGTCTGGCATATGAGATTGAACTAAGATTGAAAATTTTCTTAGTTCAATCTCATGTTTGGCATAGATTAAAGGATTGAAAAGCCAATCTCATGGCTTTGAAGTTGTGTTGCTGTGGAACAAACCACCACAGCGTTTGTGATAAAGCAGCAGACTATTATCCCTTGCTTTTGTATTCTTCTTTTTTACGTCTTTTAATTCTTTTTTTTTTTTTTTAAATAATAAATTTATGGTAAGTTTCATGATTTATAATTGGCTAATTTAGAGACAAAAATATTTTTACATGTATTCTTGGGTTCTTAAATATTAGAACTTAAGATTTATGAAAGAGCGATGAAAGATAAAGATCAAGACTGTGTAAGGAGATTAGCTAGAAAACTCTAAGATGCAAGTGCTCAAGTTTTCATGGTTTGATGCTCATTAATATTCGATCATGTTGCATTTCATGTGCTTAGAGTGTTTGCATATCATGTGCTAAGAGTTTTGGACCTTTAGGATTATATACATTAGATGTGCAGTACATATTTACATGTTTTTTCTTAAAAGTTTAGTTTCATTGAGAATCTTTTAGGGGTATTTTAGTCATTTTATAAATATTTTCTAAGACAGTTTCTTTGTGAAAAAAGTAGTTCGTGTTGCTAGCTAACCTTAGGAAAAAAACTGCGAGTCACTTAGAGGTTGGATAAAAAAAAAATTATCACTAAAATCATTAATTAGAGTGTCCAAAGTTAGATGGCACAACGGGACTAACCGCTGAGCCATCCCGAACCATTCCGAGTTGGTGCTTGCCATGGCAAACTTGCCATCAAGTTGGAAGGGTTACAAGAAGAGGATTCTTCATGAATCCGAAGATTTTAATTTGGAACAAATTCGAAAGCATCTTCAAATCGAGGAAGAATCAACATCAAGAGATATGAATGAAGATACTTATAGTGGCATATATAAGGCCAGTGCAATGAATAAGCCCAACCATCCTAACAAAAGTGATCAGAATAAAGGGCAGTCTCTAGGCCCCAAAAGGGATCAAAAGTTCATAAAATTCCAGAACAATAAAAAGGCTAATGGAGCATGTTTTGTCTGTGGGAAAACCCATGCATTATGCATGAGATTGCAAAGTTCAAAGGAAACAAAATGAAAAGGTGAAAGTGAATGCTATTGAGGAAGAGATTGTCACTACCGTGAGCGAAATCAATGTTGTCCACGGCAAAGTTCAAGGTTGGTAATAAGGTTGGCCTTACTCTAAGTAAGGCCCTAGACAAAATTGTAATGTAATATTATTCTTTCCGAATAAATTACTTTTATTCAAATGACAAATTACATAATGCAAGTTGGAAAAAAGTAAAATAAAGGGAAATAGGTCTTAAAATATAATTACAAAATTACAATAATCAATATATTATTTTCTTCAAAAGAAAAATCTTGAGATGGAAGTGTCGTAATCGCATTGAGACTTGAGATCCTTCTTCAATTCATCTTTTTGTTAGCACTCAACATGCCTGCAATGAATTCAAATATTCAATTAAAATTTACTTTTCTTCCCTTTTGAGATGTAAAATCATTTATTAAATTTTTGTATTCAAGTTTTGACACCAAATCTTTCTCAAAAGTAATGATGGTTAATCTTTGTAATCTTTCTTGTGACATAGTTGATCGTAAAAGTGATTTTATTAATTTTAATTTTGAAAAACTTCTATCCGCTGAAGCCATTGTTTATGCAGGAGCAGCTAACCCTCAATCAATAAGAACAACCAACCTTCAACAACCAACCTATTGAAATAAATACTCAGCTAATCAATCACTCAAAACAGTTAACCTACAACAATAAATTTTTGTAATTTGTTATATTTTATGTAACTCTACAAATAGTTATGTAAATTATAGTTGAAAGCAGTCAAGTTATCAATTAAAATATCGGTATTTCTAAACTTCAATTTGAAGTTTGTTTATCTTTCAAAGGTCCCTAGAACCATATCTAGCCAATTGTCAGATAATTTTCAGAGCAAGTTTGCCTTGCCTAGAAACTATATTGCATTATTTTGATATCAAAGCAGTTTCGATTTCTGACTGGTTCACCTTTAATCAAAGCTCACTCTAATACCAAGCAGTGAGTCTTCTTCTTTGCTTTACTATCAAACCTCAAACACAACTCTTTTCATTTATGAAAATCAACCTAGAACCTATCTAAAAAAAAAGAAAAACCAGTAAAAAAGTCATAATCATAGATCCGTCTCCACCCTACTTAGATCCACTATAAACACTACACTACCCTTCTATTTTCTTAATCCAAACTCATCACCACCAAACGCCCACCCCATAAAAAAAAAAAAAAAAAAACACCAGACTTTTTTCTATAACCACCACTCCACTATACACACAATATAAACATTCCATCATCCAAACTCTCTCTATCATCACCTCTAAAATCCCCCCCCCCCCCCCCCCAAAAAAAAAAAACCTTAACACAGATTTGGCCACCCCACCACCCAAATCTACTAGGACACACACCTTCCATTACCCAAACTCATCTCCATCACCAACTAAACCAAAAAAAAAAAAAAAAAAAGATTAAAAAAATCACCAAAACTAATCACCGTCACCATCACTTACCTCCATTGGAATCCGACACCGTCTGGCCGATCTCTACCCTCTTATCTTCCATTTTGCCTCTCTCTCTCTCTCTCCTCCAAACCCATATATTTATCTCTTTCTCTCTCTAGTCTCTGTCTCTTCAATTATTTTTATTTTTATTTTTATTTTTTGGGTTTTGTTTAAACGATAAGTGAGAAGAGAAGATTTTATATCCCTTGTTTTTTACCAAACTATACCTCACTATTTCATTTTATTCTATTTTTTTTTTTTTAAAAACAACAATTTTTTTTTTTCAAATTTTCATAAAATTACGATTTATTCCTTTTACGTTTAGGTTGAACAAGAAAATTACGATTTAATCCTATTGAATTTTGTCTTCAACCTGCTGTATAGAAGATCAATCTAGTCATTTTCTTTATTTCAATCTAGCCATTTTGTTTTTATATTTATAATTTTTAACCTGAATTTTTTTTTAAAAAAAAAAAAAGAAAAAAGGTGAAAAAAAAAAGTTTCTAGTTCAAATATTATGGAACAAATCGAGACTAGATTCGCAACTAAAGATAATTTGATCCAATTGGCCTAACAAGTCATAGAGCTAGAACTTTTGATTGAGAATATACGACACAACCAAAGCTCTCTATAACGTGCAAACCTTGAAGACCTAGAGTGAGATCTACTCCCCAAAATGCCACTCTAGATATTGATTCAACTGATGAATAATCAGAAAATGTGATCTTACGGAATCAACAATGACAATCCCAACACCAAGGAAATGAATACAAAATGAAGTTGGACGTCCCCATATTCAACAGATATTTGGGAATAGAAGATTTTCTTGATTGGATATCAGAGGTCGAATGTTTCTTTGAGTACCTGAGGATTAAGGAGGATATGAAAGTCAAGCTAGTTGCCTATAAACTAAAAGAAGATGTCTCAACTTGATGGGAACAATTGCAACTTAATTGATCTGGTTAAGGAAAAGGTCTAATCAAAACTTGGCATCGAATGAAGCAATTGTTGAAAACAAGATTTCTACCTCTTGATTATGATTAGATTCTATTCCATCAATACAAGAATTCAAGTAAGGATCTCGATTTGTTTTGGAGTATGTGATAGAATTCCAATGCTTGTTAGCTCGGAAGGATCTTATGGAGACAGAAAGTTAGATAGTGGCTCGATTTAGAAACAAATTATGATCTAATATCCAGGAATAAGTAGTTTTGCAAACCATGTTTACATTACAAGATGTCGTACAGTTGGCTACTCGTGTTGAGTCATAGTTTAATATGAGAAGCTACAAAAGTGCGTCTACAAGTCAGTCCTCTAACCAATCAAGTGATGCTAGTGGAAGCACTCCATTAAGAGAATCTTCAATTAGAACCAGCCAAGGACAATCAACTCCTCCCGTTCGAAGTCCACTGAATGTACGAAAAACTGGGAATTAGATCAGTGAGAAACTTATCACGAACAATCTTTATACTGCTCCCCGATGCAATAAATGTTTCAGGTGTGGGCGAACAAAATATTATTCTAATCAATGTCCCAAAAGATGACGTGTTTACATGGCTTTACGAGAAGATGAGGAAGAAAATAGGGTAGGAGAAGAAGAAAACCTAGAGGAATGGACATATGAAGATGAAAGAGTATCTTTGGTCATCCAACAACTTATGTGCATGCTAAAGAAGAAGATTGATCCTCAGAGACATAACATTTTCAAAACCCAATATGCAGTTAATCAAAAGGTTTGCAACTTGATCATCAATGGGGGAAGCAGTAAGAACATCACATCTAAAACAATGGTTGATAGATTATAATTGTGAACACAAAAACATCCTAAACCATATTGCATAGGTTGTATCAAGTATGTCAAAGAAATTAGAGTGACAGAAAAATGACAAATACCTTTATCCATTGGAAAACACTATAAAGATGAGATACTATGTGATGTTGTCGACATGAATGCTCGTCGCTTATTATTTGGCAAGTTATGACAGTTTGATTTAAACACTGTCTATAATGGTAACGATAACACCTATATATTTAATAAAGACAACGTGAAGATCATCCTTGCTCCCATGAGACAAGATGCTGCACTAGCAAGTTTAACCTATAAAGAAAGTTCATTGTTGATCGTACCAAAAAAGGATGAAACCAACAAAAACCACCTAAGAGGGATCTTTAAGAGAGCATATAATTTGAAAACTACACGAAGAAGGATTAAGTGGATATATAGGGAGAGATAAAAGCATATCTCTTGTAGAAGCTTGTTATTATTGGTCATGCCTCAGAAGCAATGTTGAGAGATTTATGAAGCAATGCTTAGTTGTCAAACAATGAAGGTTTTGTCAAACAATGAAGGGTTAAGCACAGAACACAGGTTTGTACACACATCTCTCTACTCTGAAAGCTCATTGGGAAGAATTATCCAAACTCGAGGATGAGTTCTTTTAAGAGGGAGGGATCTAATGTAGGAGCAGCCAACCCTCAATCACCTAGAATAGCCAACCTTCAACAACCAACGTACTGTAATAAATACTCAACCAATCAACCACCTAAAACAGCCAACCTACTACAATAAATTCTTGTAATTTTTTATATTTTCTGTAACTCTATAAATAGATATGTGAATTGTAGTTGAAAGTAGTCAAGTTATCAATCAAAATATCAATGTTTCTAAACTTCAATTTGAAGTTTGTTTATCTTTTAAAGGTTCCTAGAACCATATTTAGTCTATTGCCAAATAATTTTCAAAGAAAGTCTGTCTTACCTAGAAATTATCTTGCATAAATTGTAATAGGTATACTTAATAATATTTATTCAATTTTTGAAACAAGTTCAATTTTTGTATAAAATTAAAACTTTGAGTGGTGTTTTTGTCTCATATTGGAAAACTTCTTTCAAAACCATTAGCTCAGAAAATAATCCAAACCATCAATATCAAAATGTATGTCTCATTTCAAAAAACTTTCAAGATTAAAACAATATGTTTTCAAACAATTATCATTTAAAGACTTCAATTTTTTCAAATCATGTAAAAAACCAAAACCATGTTCATATATTATGATTTGCTTAGATCTACTCTCAAAAGATCAACCATACAAGTAAAATAATTAATTCGACAATCTTCTTCTGCTAAATGTGTTACCTCATTATTATTATTTTCATCAAACTGTTTCTTTCTACAAATTATTCTTTTTTCATGAAACATAAGCTCTATTCAAATAGTTATTCCTTAGCTGAAATCAATGCTATTGCAAATCCTTTTTCTTTGTACTTTTCAAGAAATGCAAGAATACCTTTCAATCAATCGCAATATCAATTTGCATGTCTTTAATTGGCTTGTAAGGTTTTACTCACAATGTTAACAACAAATAACAAATCATACCAAATTATCATGCCCACCAAAAATTCAAAGTTTTCAAGCTCACATATAGCCAAACAATTAGCTTCACTATTTATTTTAGGATCATATATCATTGGTTTGTGCTAACTCAAGTAAAACATCTCTTATTTCAGGAGCTTTAAACCTAATTGCTTTAAGTACGATTTCAATGTGGCTTTCCCAACGAGTTTGTGACAATGGCTTAATAGTTAAACTCAAAACATGACCTTTTAAAATTTTCCATCTTTTTGTCAAAAAGGAAAACACTAAATATATATATATATATATATATATACGCGTTGTACTGCTCCAAAAAATGTAATAGTTTTAGGACAACAACTAGCCACACCAATCAGCAACAAATTAAGATTATGATAGCCACATGGTGTATACAAGACTCTAGAATATATATCAAGCAATTGTTTTTGTACACCTTGATGTTTTCCTTTCATATTGTTAGACCCATTATCATATCCCTGTCCCCTTATATCATCAATATTAAGCTCAAGATTCTTCAATGTGAAAATTACAAAAAATGACTATTTTAGGAAAAAAAATTCATTTTACCCAACTTTTTAAAAAAAAATTGATTTTAACCCCTCAAACAAATTAATTGCAATCTATACCCAAATTATTCATGCATACCTTGCTCTCATTGCTCATGATATAAGAGCTTTGACTTCTTTTATTGATTATTTGAGTTTTGTTAGGATTTTTTGAGTTTTTTTATGACTTTTCAAGTTTTTTTGTATTTTAGATGTTCGGTATTGATATTTATGATTAGATTTGGTTATATTTGATTGGACCTAATTTAAAAATAGATTTTTTTTTATGAGATACAATAATAAAGACGACGAGTAGATTTATCGGGTTTTATGGGGTCACAAACCTGTTATCGGGTTTTATGGGGCCAGGAAACCCGATTCAAGTTTTGTGACCCCACAAAACCAGATACAAAACCAGAATCAGGTTTTGTTGTCTCGTAAAATTCAGTATCAGATTTAAATTCTGTGCTTTTAAAATTTTGACTTGAGGATAGTTTGGTAAATTTAGATATAGAATAAAAATAGTTTGTTCGAGAGGTTAAAAACAAATTTTTATAGAAAAATGGGTAGAAACAAATTTTTCTTTTTGATTTGAGCTACAAGTGAAAAGTTATCTTTTTCAATGCATTCATAAGCTCCTCAAAAATTGCTTGCCTTGATGTATCATACACTTTTAAAAATTCTACAAAATATTTTTCTATTTTTATTGGAACTGATGAAACATCCACACATCTTAATATGAGAGACATTTGATCTTGATGGCTTACAACGGGAGTATAATCAACTATGATAGAAAAATAATTTGCTTGTTTGATTTTTTTCCACAATTGTGCTTTTTCTTTCACTTGATAACGAATCAATCAATTCATTTTGTATTCTATGACCAAGATAATTAATGATCATGTATTTCATTAGCTTGAATACATCTAAATGCTCTTGCATCATCGGGTCAAATTCTGCAATCATTTTAATAAGACTTAAAAAATTCCCATTGCTATCCTTATAAATTTTTTCATATGACCCTCCAAATGTCAAATTATTTTTTACAAGAGTTTTCACAACAACAATAATTCTCGATTCTCCAATGTTCTTTTTCTTTATTGATTTGATCTTGCAATTTTATTTTTTTTTATCAATTTGTTTTCTCCTTTTTTAATGGCATCTCTAATTCAATCCAAGCATTCATATTAATGATGTGGTCATTGGATGTTTCATGTTTCTTGAGCTTAG
>CM034469.1:12002219-12082091 GCA_019925255.1 Litchi chinensis | reverse complement strand
CACTTAGATTTTTCCAATCTCTACATATTATTAATTAGTTGAGAACTTAAAAGCGATTTTGAAAACCAACAAAAGCAAAAAAACTTTGTCTAATTTCTTCTAACAAAATAGCCATCTTCTATCATGCTTTTCTCCATTTGTCAATTTTCTAGTGTCATGCGTAGTGGACAAATGTCTATAGTTCTCATCTTTTGGAAAATCTAGATTGCTAATAATGGTGTCTCTAATAGGTCCCTTTTCAACAGTGAAATCTCTCAAGTTAGAATTGACATTTTTTCATTTTTCTGGATCAATTAAATCTAATTCCACTTGATTAGATATTTCATTTTGATATTTCATGTTTTCCTCTTGGACCGCATATTCTTCATTCTCCTCACTAGGATTTAAAGTACTATCAATATTATCATCATCAAAAGGAATTTGTCCTTTACAGATTTCATCTTCTTTAGGCACAATAGAATCTATTGGTTCACTAGCTAAATTTTTATCACTTGTATTTAATTGCTTACTACTAGTGACAAATTATCAAGTGCATCTTTTCTAGATTGAGCTAACTCTTCCACCTTTTTTTTTTCTTCTTTCATTTTCATACCCAGATTCGTTTTTTCTAGTAGACATTTTTCTTAACAAAATGATGAATGACAATAATGAAAATTACATTAAATAAAATGAAAATACAGCACCCAATCTTTCACAATGACTACAAGAAAACAAAACCAATCAATTACTTGATATAATGAAAACAATTGAAAAAAAAAGATAATCAAAATAATAAAGAAACATTAAATTAAAAAAGAAATTGAAACTTATCTTTTTCTTTTCCTTAAGGACACACAATTGAGGTTGATTGCAATTGAAGAGAATGTTGATTGAGATTGATCACAATTAAAGAGAAATATAGGTGTAATGAGAGGGTTTTGCAATATAGGAAATAAATAACGTTGTTATTATAAAATGAAAATGCAGTATACACACCTAAAAAAATGGCTCAACAGGAAAAAAAAAAAATCAATTAGGGAGAAAAAAAGTGCTTAGAAGTGATAGAGGCGGAGAACATTTTCCAGATGAATCTACTAGTTTTTTTTTTGAGGAAGATTGTATTATACGCCAATGCTCAGCACTGTACACACCTCAAAAGACTGGCTTAGCAGACAGCAAAAATCCAACTTTTCTTGAAACCGTTAATGTCATGTTGTTAAATGCATCAAATCTCAGGGTCATTTGTGTAATTTTATTACAACCCAACTTGAACTTGGATTGGGTCGGGTCTTCCGGGTAACCAGAGAAACTTTTTTTTTTTTTTGGGTCGCAACCACAAAAATCAAACGTTTTTCACACTTTCTATTTGTTAAATTAAATTTTCTTTTAAATTTTAATCTTTTAAAAATTAATAAAAAATAGTTACTAAACATATAAGGTTAAGTCAATTACTTGCAGTAGAGTGAAAGCATACAAACAATCTTGATTTCAAAATCAAAGTTCGATACTTTACTTTATTTAATAAAAATAAGATTTTCTTCTCTACATATCAATTATTTTCTATCTTGATATGAATGAATCATAATTATATAAGAGCCGTTGATTCGGACTGTATCATTAGGATCTTATGAGTCTGATTCTGATTCTCCCGTTGCTTGTTTCAGTACCTTAAAAAAATAATAATAATAACGGGCGACAATTCGGGTTTGTAGGTGAGATTTGGATCAACCAGACGCGACGCGAAGTCAATTAACTAATCGAGCTAATTATTATATTTCTCATAAAACAAAAACACCTTTCAAAGTTGTGTTTTGTGTTTTGAAAACAGAGCAGGTGGTGAAAAAAACCAGGGTGGAGGTGGTGCATCCAAATAAACTGTACTCACTCTCTTAGCTGCTCTCATAACCAACAGGTATGAAGTCGGATTCTCCTCTTCAGACTTGTGTTTGTTTTTCTCTTTGTTGTTTGTTGTTCATGTTATGCTTTCTGGGTTATGTTGTTGTAGTGTATTCTAATCTCTTGACTGTATATAGTTTCTTATGTTTGTTTCATTGTAAAGCATTGGTTTGTTGAGACTAATAATGGGTTTGTATCATTGTATGTTATAGACCAATTTTCTTTCTCTAATATATTAATGTTTTTCAATGATATTAGTTGGTGGGTTGGTAGGGTGCTGTTGGTTTTCTATAATTTTCAATGTGATGTAATATATGTTTTCATGGTCAATTAGTTTGAAGGAGAAGGCAAATTTACCGTAAATGCTGATTTTTTTTTTCTTTGTATTCTCTGATTTCCTGTCATGTTTAACACCTCAAATGGAGAGGAAGAGGGTGTGATTCGTTTTTACGTGTTTCTTGCATTTAAAACTTTCTTTATAATGCTTTTAGAAGGTGGTTTATATTGAATTAATAGGTGAGAGTGGGAAGTGATCCAAGAGACATCAGTGGTTTTGGAAGTTCTTATGAAGTGATTCAGATTCTAGTTGTATAGTGGACAGACCTTTGAGTCCACTGTCGAGGACGAGAACTGTGAATGTTTCGGCTGTATTCTTTGAGACTACACATTTTCGTTGCATTGTTGTCAAGTGAATATTCAATATATTTGTCTCTTTGAAGATATCAGAATTAAGCAAGTTCTCATGAAAATTAAATTGTTTTAAAAGTATGCTACTGGATGCATTTTGAGATTTTGATAATACAAATTTGTTTTGTTATATTTGTTTTAATTAATAGTGCCTCAGAATTAGCAACGTAAAATGTTTCCAGATGGCCCATCTTTTCTTTGTTATATATTTTGCATAACCACTTGTTTTATTCTTTTCTAAATTTGATTTATGCATGTTCCTTGATGGATTTCATTTTTTCACCTTAATTTTGCAATCCCATCTTTATCAGGCTTCCCGAACACAGTCTTCTATTGGTAGGATTTTATCCCTCAGGCTGTGGAATTAAAAGAATTAGGTTTTGAAGCAGTTATGGAGAGAAATTCTATTGCTTGTGCCATGGAATGGAGCATTGAGCTTGAGATGTCACTTCGCAACAAAAGCCCTGGTGAGTTAGAATATCAGTTATTATGATATTACATATGTTTCATGGGGTTTTGATTTCAACACTTCAAAACTGAAACTTGACAACTAATCAGGTAAGCATATTGAGGCGATATTACAGATTGGACAAAGACTGGAACAGTGGAATGGAGAACCAGAAGCTACAATGACAATGTATGACATGTATGGTTTGGTTCCAGGGGAAGAGAGGCTGTTTACAAACACCATCTTCTTACAGCTTGCCAATGCATTTCTAACAGGGGACAAACATATGAGGGTTTATATTGTTAAGCTTTTCTTGTCACTGCATAGGCACCGCATGGACAAGAAGAAAAGTAAACGAATTAAAGGGATTTTGGACAAGTCTAGGATACACAACCACTTAGAACTGTTGAAAAGAGTAAAGGTTGTTTATGACACAAGTGATGTTGAGTCAAGAGCTCTGGCATTAGTATTGTTTGGTTGTGTGGCTGATTTTGCAAAAGACAGCGCTCACATACGATACCTTGTACTTTCCAGCCTTGTCTCTTCTAATGTTTTGGAGGTCAGTGGAGTGTTGTCTGTTAATTTTAGATTTACCATCAATGTGTATGTTGTTCAAGAGTTGGATTTCATTTTTATCTCCTTGTTTACTAATCTAGATTTACAAAATGAGAAAAATCAAAAGCTCCTAACACATAATTATATATGTTTAGTGTGTCTATGTAAAATATAGTTTCATTATACACCCAGAGGTTGCATTGTTATACAAATAAAAAAAGACTGCCATACGTGGTGATGATGATATTTGGGTGCATGTATGTATCTCCATGTGAGTTGCATTTGGGAGCTTGTTGATAGCATACTTTTTATTGGTATTTCATGTCAATTTTAAAATTGTTGGGCATCTCATCTTGTGGCATGTTGGCATTGCATGTGATATTCTAAAAGCAATAAAAGTTTGTGAATAGAGCATCCAACCATACAGTAAAAGGAAAATGTATTCTTCCTTCTTGATGATATCCTTTTGTGCTGAACTTATGATTTTAAAAGATTTTTTGTGTAAAATTGAGTGCAAAAGATCTGCAACCTTTGTGTTGGTTTCTACAGGTAAGAGCATCATTGTTTGCTGCAGGGTGCTTTTCTGAGTTAGCAGGTGACTTTGCATCAGTTGTCTTAGAGATGCTGGTTAATATAGTGACTTATTCTGGAACAGTGTCTGCTGTGAGGCTAGCTGCAGTGCGAGTTTTTGCAAAAATGGGATCCTCACGCTCTATTGCAAATAAAGCTTACAAGGTTTCATGATTCTCTTTAAATCCATTTAACTTACAAATGAACGCAAATGTGCTAGTCTGCATGGAAAAGAATGTTGTTTTAGTTTGTTCTAGTTAGTATTGAACTTGCATGATTTTATACATGTAACCATGGCTTGACATTAATTTTACACTATTCGTTCACACTGTTATCATATTGCTTATGTGTGTTCTAATTGATAGTGATTACAAACGTTGAACTTTCATATTTCTGACTTGTTTTTGATTAAGTAAATATTGCTTCTATTAGTCATTAGCTTGCCCATTCTTGAACTCTAATATGTAGTATTGTGCCTGCTATGCTCTAAATTTTTCAACTTTTGTAAATGGTCAAGTATTACTCTCAAACATTAGAGTGTGTATGACTTTTTGGTTGAGTTAGAAGTTAGGTTATTAACATAATAGCTTTTCTATTGCATATTATCTGTCTTCTAGAGTATGAAAAGCTCCTTGGTGAAAATTAATCAAATTTCACTAGAGAAGAGCATGCGATTATGAATGGTGTTTATTCAAAATATATAAAATTTGTGATTATATTGATGCAAGTCATTCTGCAGTGACATTCATTATGTAGTTCTATCTTTGGTGTTAAAATTACTTGTACTTTAATTAATTCCTATAGCATGCATTTTCCTTATTTCTATTTCTTCATCCTCTAAACATCAATCTCATGCAGACAGGTTTAAATCTTGTGTCGGAGTCCTCAGGAGAGGACATTTTGGTTGCAATGCTCATTTCCCTCTCAAAACTTGCTTGCAAATCAACTGTTCTTACTTCTGAACAGGTAACAATTCCATTCATTTATGGTAATTTTTCACATGCCAAAACGCTTCTTTTATATGTACTAGATGGTGTTCTGCAGTCCTTCATCAAGCCAAAAAGTGTAAATATTGTGTGTTTTACTGTTAAAGATTCTACAATATTCTCTCTCTAAAATTTTGTTCTTAATTATCTGTATGAAATCACATAGAATTTACATGTTAATTACTTATAAATTAGGAAATTAAGGCTATGAAGGTTGGTCTGCTTAAGATAAAGGGTGATAACCCTTGTCTGCCCCAAAGAAGAATGTCAAAGGTTATGGTGTTAATATTTTTGAAGTCTTTTGTTGACCATGTTTTATTAAACGTTGCATTATGGATGCAGGTGGATTTTCTTCTACCACTTCTTAGCCATGAGAAACTTTTGTGCATGCGAGCAACTGCATTAAGATGTCTGCATGTTATTTTTGCAAAGGGAATGTGTCACGATCTCATTAGTGCTTCCAGTGTAATCAAAGAATTATTTGGCATGATAAATGAACCTGAGCTTCCTTCAACCATGCAATGTGAAGCTCTAAAGATCCTTAACCAGGTCATTTTTGAACTCTTGTATTCAGCCTGTGACTTATTATTGTTAGATTTATGGCTCATTGATTCATCAGATGCAATTTGCAGATCGTTCTCTGCACACCACCGAATCCATCCTGTTTTGACATGCCTGAATTTGCTGAGCTATTAGCAATTGTTGGAGATGCATCACAATCTTCACTTGCATCAAAGAGCTTCCGAGCCATTGAAGTATTGGTAAATGTAATAATTAAGTTTGGAAGAGTGGAAATGGGATCAGGTGGAGTTTGTACATTACCTATACCATCACAGGCCGTCTCATTAATTATGGATCAGATCACCTTGCTGGTGAAGTCATTTTTGGATATGACTCAGTTTAGCTCCACAGTATTTCAAGAATTCCAAAGCCTGCTCAATCTTCTTCTCATCCTTGTTGGTGAACATCCGAATCTTGGTGTCTTGGTGCTGGACAAGGTTCATTTATTAATTGAGCACCTGGTGAACACTTACAACAAGGTCATGGTTGGCAGGCAAACGGATTGTTCAGAAGTTGATAAGGAGTGCATTGAAGAACAGAACAAAGTCGTCACTTCAAAGCTTGTATGTATCATAAACAGAATTGTGGTGTCCTGCCTTGAAAATCTTAATGAAGCTGGTGCTATAACTAACCAAGTTTTAGACAAAGTAAAGCTTCTGGTTGAGTGTGTACTTCAATGCAGCTTGTTTGATTGCTACACACAGATTATCTACTCTTTTTTGTTGCATTCTTATATCATATGGGGTTGCATGATTAATGGGAATGAGGAAGCTGGAGAAGTTGATCGAAACTCTCAAATATTTTGTCAAAATTACTTCATTGTGCATGAACTCTGTAGCCTTGAGTTTGCACATAGGATGTTGATACAGAGAAATAATTGGCCTGCTTATAAAGCTGGAATGTATGCAGTATGTCATGGAGCGTGGATCTCAGCTGATTTCATGTTTGCGCAATTAACAATGAAGGTTCAATCTGATACCTGTTTTTGCTGGTTAAAATCATTATCCCAGTGGGTTTATTCTGAAAGAATAATCCAGCTTCTTTTCTTACCAAAACAAGGGTCAATCTCAGTGAATTGTCTAGAGATAAAAGAATTTCTTAACAGGCTTTCTAGGGATGATTTATGTGACTTTGGCCAAGATGTTATTGGGAATATCAATGAGTCTGATTACAGTCAAGCACTTGTTGCGGCTCACCAGAGGCTTTCCTTGGCAAGAAATACATTGGCAACCAATTTCACATCTGGCAAAACATTTTGTTTCCAGAGATGGTTCTTGGCTCTCAGAGCGAAGGTTCTTGGAGCATTGGTGGAGATATTGACAGCCTTGAGCACTATTCCATATAAACAGGATGACATACAAGTTGGGGAAGGTTTGATGGTTGAGAGCCTCAAAATCATGAAACAGATTACTCAAATATCTTTTCAGTTGATTAGGCTATCACAGGAGTTTGATCTAGTTGCCACATCTTTCATTGGAATGGACAGCAAAAGTTCCAAAATAATTAAAGCACTTGCACTCAGTTGTTCGCTGTTGGCTGTTAGTGCCGGATTTGCACTTAATATCCCATCCCTACCTGCCTTTGAAACTTTAAAAACTTGTGGTCTTGAAAGCTCACAGAATTATTCACCCATGAGTCTAATACAAAATTTGGTTGGGAGGCTGTGGAATCTAGATCGTGAGACCTGTACAAATCTCTGCATGCTTATGGAGATCAATGGATGGTCTCAGAATTGTTTGGATGTGCTGTCTAGAAATCAGATATCGAACATTGGTTGTGAAGTTAAAGAAATAGTTGATGTTTGCAAATATGCTGTCTCTGGTATTGTTGGCTTGCAAACAGAGGCAAACAAAGTGCACAATGAGGAGATTCAATTTCAAATTACCAATAACGGCTTACAGCTTCTATCAAATGTAATCTTGAAATGGATACGTATCCCTTTCCGAGCACCAAAGTATTTCTTTAGAGTAAGGTATATCGAGTACTATTAATTACACAAACAAAGAGTATAATGATGAGGTTCTTTTAAGAAAATTTTGAAATAGATGTTTTCTCTGTCTCTGTTTGTCTCTTCCTGCATTTTCTTGAAACATAGATAATTTTTAATGCAAAACTGATAAGCAGATTATAGTTCTCTTACAATTACGATTTAATATTTCCACTTTAGCTGCATTCTAATATTTAAACTTTCTGTTAAAATTCAGGTCGTGTGTAGGGTCAGAGCTCTTTGTCTCTGATGCAGACACGAGAACACGAGACAAAATATCTGTATTGGAAGGATCCCATCTATCACTAAATCTTTGTCTTCAATTGAAAAACATGCCGCCTGATCTTCCAGTTCAGCTGACTAAATTCTACTACTGCATCCTTTACTGTGCTCAGAAGCCTGCTTCAGATGGACAAAACACGGAGCAGATGCCTTCCACTTCTCTAGCCTGGGAAAGCACAGACCTGGTAGAAATGAATGAAATGCTGTTCAGGTTTGTGATAGAGCGTTCAAGAAAGGCCAACTTTGGTAAGCACTGTAGGGATAATGATATTAATAACAATGGTAAAGTCACGGCAACCTTTGTGGATTTTGAACTGAATGAGAGAGGACAAGGGTTCTCAAAATGCTTGCTTGATGTTTCAAAATTTCCAGTTGGTACTTACAAGATCAAATGGCTTACTTGTTGTATTGATAGTCAGGGTTTCTATTGGAGTCTCCTCCCCTTGAATGCTGAACCTGTATTTACTGTAAGGGGATAATCTCTTTTAGCTGATTTTAAAACCGGTTTTGATGGAGGCCTTTTAATGATCTTCTGTGCTCTATCACATTTCCATATATGTTGTTTTCTGTTTGTAATTTGAAAACAGATAACTGCTTAACTGAAAGCTGAACTCCACTGTGTTGTATTACACATGGCTGTCCTGACTCCTGACATCATGTGAAGAGCTGAACCCTACTCAAAGTTAATGTGGCGGAACTGTCAATAGCTGCTGGGTAGGAGCAAGAGGTTTCAACGATACGAGTGCTGGATTTGGTTGGAAGTGGTCTGATGTTGTGTCGAAGTGAAACAAATCGATCTTTCTTGGAGGACCTTTCGTTCCAGCCCCACAAATTTGTCATGCCAATTCAATTATTCTGTTGATTTGTGTACTGGTGACCGATAGATCAACATCTCGTGGTTGAGAGATGTAATGTATCTAATGCTCATCCTTCATTTGGGTGAGACCTCGCTTAAACATTTTGGTCCGAATTCATCTAAATTTTGCATTATCTCTCTATCTCTCTCATAATTTCCCCTTTCAAAAATAAAACTAAAATTGGTTATGTTGATATAATTTTGTTTCATAGTGTCAGGTTTTTACTATTTAGTTAATTGGTAAATTTTCCATGATTATTAAGACAATTTTTTTGTGACTGATTTTTCTTTCTTTTTTTTTTCCCAGGGAACAAATGTTACCACTTCTGCTGCCATCGCATATACCTTCATTTCTTGGAGTTGTTAATGGATTGATTCTCTTCACAACATTTGCTGTTGTAATTTTGGCTTCTAGTGTACAAGTGAAGCAAGAGACTCAAAAGTTCTTGCCAAATTATCTAATCCAGCAGGTTCTGCAATGGTTTCCCAACAATGGAAGGTGTTCACCTGTGAGAAATTGAGGTCAGTTTGCAAGAAATTTAGTGAATAGAATCATCTTATGGGAGATGCCAAAAGTGGTGGCACATATAGTGGCATTCTACCTGATAGATCTAGGATCAGTTGAGAGTAAAACAGTCAAGTTTCCAGAGGAAGGAGTTCCATTCTGTGATTTTAACAGTTTGTAAGGTCATCCAATTTTAATGACTGGAAAGGGATGTTGATATGATCATGGTCATGAATTTTCTAGTAAATTGTAATCTAGATAGATGGCTACAACTCATAACTAGAGGGACTGGAGGTTGGACTGGGCAATGAGTGAAAATTACTAAAATAGTTGCTCATCTTGAGCAGGTTCTTGGACATCTTGGTATCACATTGTGCACATCTTGAACAGGTTGTTGCATGGCCAGGTTAAGCCACATGTTCATTGGGATATCCATGCCGATAACGTATTGCTGGAAGAAGAGTTTTGGAGTGCATTTGATGTGAGTCGGTCTCTTAACGGTGATATGGGAAGTGATGCTGGAGAGGACAGTGATGGCAAGTACAACATATGAATACCTTGCTCCAGAATTTGTCTACAGAAACGAACTTACGTTTTAGCTTTATGTGTTTGCTGAATCAATAGACTTTTTTTTCTTCATTCATTACTACACCAAATGCATTTTATCAGGTAACCTGAAAACAATCAGTAACTTCCAACCTTATTTTTAAAAAAACAAAACTAAAAAACGCTAATCTTTTAAAAACCAAGCAGAAAAAAAAAAAAGACAAAAAACAAAAATAAAAAAACAAAAACAAAATAAACAAAAATAAAAATTTGAATAGGGCGATTAAGAAAGATGAGTTTGACTTCAAAGAGAGAATAAAGGCTGATGCGTCAAAAATCTGATGTCAAAACAGACAGAAATATAACCATCAACATGTTTACAATGAATCCAAAATCACTAATATAAATTAAAAAAGAAAACAATAAAATAAGATTTCACAACTTCTCTAGCCAAATTGATCAGTAAGAAATGGTACTTCTACCTCTCTTATAAAGAATACAACATTATGTCTAAACACTTCCTCCTAAAACTGCCTGAGACTCCTTGTTTTCGCTCATAAATTCCACAATATCCAAGTGCTGTTCATTCATCAACGAAAAGACTCCGGCAATGAATTACTGGCTTCCAGTCAATCTAAAACGCCATTCGACCAGCAAGCCTGCTTTCTGATATTCTTCTGTCTATGGCTGCATCGATCGAGCTCATCTGAAACAGAACCCGAGATCGAATGATTAGAGCAAAATTTTGGCCACCATTGTCATTCGAATCCAGATATCTTAAAGCTTGGTCCTATGCAAGAGTAGCCAAACTTTGTAAAAGAAGCTGACCTGGGCCAAGTCTGAATTCACTGTTCGATCATTAAAAATTAATGGTAATGATGCTACGAAAGGAATTATCTGTGGGGTATGATCTTTGTTCCACCCAAACCCCCACAGTTAAGAATCAAGCACAGGGAGAATGAATAACAACAAAATAAATCCAAATTTTACAAGGACAAATACATACACTATCTTCTTTTAAAGATTGAAGAATCCTCGATTCGTTCTGGCATGCTTGTCAAAAGTGTAATTACTAATTACTAAGTACCAGCAAAAATAATGTAAATACCTACTTGAATCTTTTGACGCCCACAAAAGTTGGAGGCATTGCGTGCAAACCGAAGAATGGCAATTTATATTAAAACAACATGTCCATCATCCGATAGTTGGAGCCAAAAGATAATTGACAAAAGGTTCGCATATTTCTTTGTAAATTATGTTCATTTTTATAAGGATGAAAACAAAAATAGGAATTTGTACAGAAAATACCTTTCTAAATAGGTAACAAAGCGTAAACAACTGTATCTGAAAACATGAAACATAAAGCCTACCCATCTGGTTAGACGTACAAACCAACTCCATATATTAAAGAGGTAGTTATAACTTACCTGGCTAGTTTCATCATGCACCTGATACTTTGCTAAGGACATTCGTCTCTCCTCCTGTAAATAATTCAAATTGCAACAAGGGATTAGTGAGCCTACAATACAATTAGAGAAAACCATCCCTTGAGTTGCTATTAAAAAAAAAAAAAATTAAAAAAAGATTACCATGGACATTGCCTCATCATCCCAAACTAAATAGACCTCATTAACGGCAGGCTGGGGAGCTGGAGCTTTATTGGCAATTACAGGGGGTGGTCCAATTGAAGGACCACCAGTATTTGGACCAGAGGCATAAGAATGAGAATTGGCCAGTGGGCCACCTGCAAAGGTGACATAAAATTTGGAATGATCATACAAGATTAATTTAATAACAATGAATTCAGGTAGTTTTGGGACAAGACACTGAAACTGCCAAGAGAGCAGAACTCTTAACTGCAGATATTCAAGATAAAATCCTACAACAAAAACTCTAAACTCAATACAAACAGGAATGCTGAGCAAAGAGTAATGAAAAATGCATTAGTCATATCAAACAACACTGATAGATAAGATAGTTCATGTGGAGTCAGCAACCAAATAATTCTAAAGGAAGCAATTTGAATTAACACACAAACTGAGCAAGTGAACGTGTAAGAGACTGAAAATATGGGAGAAGACAGTGTGGAGATCATAACACAACATGGGAGAACAGTCTGGAGATCATAACACAAAACAATAATTTAGCATGCACCACATTATTATTTAATCAGAGTAGATAACAACGTAAACTGGGCAAGTGATGAGAAAGAGACCGTACAACATCATCTATATATCAATATAAAATACTAAGTTTTAAAATCCAGACAAAAAGTTCACTGCAAAAGAAACCCTGGGTCTGTGCCTAGCAGCGAGCTTATATCATAACAATAACTTATCTGTAAAACAAACCCTGGGTCTGTGCCTAGCTAATTTATCTCAAGTCCTTATGTGAGTGTGACTTGAACAAATGACATTTTACATAGATGTAAGAGTCTAAGAGACCTTGCAAAACTAAACAAACTTCACTCAAATTTCCTTTCTAAATAGAAACTAGGGATCTAATTTAAATATTGTCGACAAAAGCATGGGATTTTGGCATGTATTAATAGTCATCAGGGTTCCTAAGCAAATTACATATATACATACCCAGCTACCATATAACAATGCCAATACAAAAAATTTTCATTCAATTACAACACATTCAAAGTTTACCAACTCATTATTTGCAAATTTTCAAATACGAGCCAAAAGCCAACCACAACAAGGTAGAAGAACATTTTGCTGTAATCACTGAATAAATGAGCCAAAAACCAATCACAACATATTTAGAGACCATTTTGCTTAATCACTGATTATCCGAGCCAAAAACCGACCACACCATAGTAAAAGACCATTTCACTGTAATCACTGAAACAATAATTGTACCTTGCATGCTTGGGAGATGGTAGCCGCTTGTCATAGATGCATTGGCATTTGAATTAACCTCAGTTGGACCTTTGATTTCTACTGAAGAGCTTATTGGAAGACTTGTTGAAAGCATAGGAGTGGAAAACGGCAAACTTTGAGCAGGTGTATTGTTATTAACAACCGGGAACAAGGGTTGAGATACAGGAACAGGTGGTGTTGATGAAGGCAATCCAGGAGGAATGACTTGTGAAGGTTGGAGTGCAGGTGATGTTGTTGATGGCAAAGGAGGCCGTGGATTTTGCACAGGAAACAGAGGCGGTTGGCCATATGCCGCTGGTCCAGGAGGAATTGAAACTGCTGGATGCTGCGGATACCAAGGCTGGGGCCGAGGAGGCATTGGCCAACCAGCAGGAGGTACAGGTACTGCAGAACTGTAACTGTAGTCCAAGAACAATAAAAAATTCCAGTAAGACATTAATCATGGTTTTCTATTACACAGCATAATGATAACATTTGTCCTTGACCAACAAAGAATGATAAGGAACTAATCCTCCCATCAGCCTAAACAGTGCACCACATTTTCTTTTCACAACATTAGCAGTTCGGCATTATCCGGCATTATCAGGACAGACATGCGTGAAAACATTCTCATTTAAAAATAAAAAGGCATCCGAAAGCTACAAGATAAGAATGGATAACATGAAAGAAAATGAACAAGCTGAAGTTCCAACAATATGAAATCTCAAGATGTCTAATAACATTCAGCTATTCATTTCCATAAATTAGCATTATTGTGCACTACATTCATAAGAAGCAAGATAGAAAATGCCATATGATGTATAAGTTAAGTTGATCAAGACTACATAGAAAAAAGAAACAAACGGATAACATACATTGGTGGCATAGCACCTAAAGTCGATTGAGGAGGATAACTAACACCAAGTTGTCCTGTAACTGCACCAGGAAGCTGAGGATACGGACTATCCACTTTTGCTGCTTTTGACGGAGCCTCTTCTTCTGCAAGAAACATATTATTGGTTAAAAAGTGAAGGCTTATCAGTTTAACCCGGTAACTTTTGCATGTGCAACATCTTCAAAATTTCATATAGCAGAATTAATATTCATTGCTACAGCAAGAACACATGCCTATTTGTCTGCCAGCATTGGATGGGATTGGACAAAATTTAATCCCACCTCCTGTTTATTCCATTAGAGTAGGATAAATTAGTCCCACCCAAAATGAAGGGACTAATTAATCTCCTCTCCTGTCCCTTCTTATTTTTTATTTATCTTCATTTAATTAATTAATTAATTTTACAAACAATTTATATTTCAAATATTTATTATATTTAAAAAATTACTTCAATATATTTGTTAATAATCCAATCCTAACAACGTCAAATACATAACAGCACTAATTTAATTCAGTTCAATTCTATTCTATCCAATCCAATCTAATCTCAATCCCAATCTCAATTCAATCAGAACAGCACCAAACACATCACAGTGCTAATTTAATTCAGTTCAATTCAATCCTATCAAATCCAATGCAACAATCATACCCTCAGGACATAAAACCATGTACTTGTTTATTACCTTTATCATACTACAGAACCAAACATACAGAAACCTTACGGGTAAAACTCAGCTAATTGTGTATGTTGGTGAAACTATTAATAATTCTACAAAGCGTTGATTATGGAGAGAGTTGGTACCAACCTTCGTCTCCATAGTGAGCAGCCAAGATGTCAGGCGGAATTCCTTGCATACCATAGATTTCAATATCGGTCGCCTCTCTGCCAGGTTTCGCGTTGGGAACCCTGCAAGAAAGCAACATTAATGAATGATGGCTGATATCTTTCGATGAATTAAACTGGACAGCAGCAAGAGAAGATAGAAAATAGAACAGTTACTTGGTGACGCTCTCTTTGTGGACCTGGAGGACGTGAATGGCCATGCCACCGGCCGTGGAGAGCTTCTTGTGGCAGACATGGCACTTGAAGTGCTTGGCCTTCTGGTGCTGCACCAGAATCTTCTCGTCCTCGAACTCCCTGTCGCAGTAGTAACACCACACCTTCGACGACACTCTCTTCTTCTTCTTCCCCATTCTTACTCGCTCGATTTCAGATTCTAGGGTTTCTCTCTCTCTCTCAATTCTTGATCTGCTGCGATTTATTCTCGTTTTTTTGGAAGCCTTGCCTGGTCAATGTGCCACGTGGCTGCTCCACGCTGGATTATGTGGGTCCCATACTGATTATAATAGAAAATTATGGCCCCACCTAATTATTTTTGAAAAAAAAAAGGTTTAAGTTACCGATTTAAAGCTACGGGACATAATCATGATTCGGTAGAAAACCAGATTAAAAAATTATTCTTAAAAGCTTTTATATATTTTTATTTAATATTTTTATATTTTTCATTTAAACTTTTCATATTTTATTTTTATTTTTAATTATATTTAAAAATTAAAATTAAATAAATAAATAATTATTAATATAATTATATAATATTTTTTTTAAAAAAATAGATTATCATATTAATAATATATATCTTTTTATTTGTCATCTCAATTTAATAATTGTATTAAAAGGTTTTATTTTAACTCAGTTTTTATTCATTTTTATAATACATGAGAGCATTTGAAAACATCCAATATCACGTGGGTGGGTCCGCGCTAGACTTATGTAGCCCACTATAGTGATTCTAACAGAAAATTGAGGTAATTAAAAGCACAGGCATCGTCTTCTCACAATTTAAAGCCAGAGAGAGACACCGTGAAACCAGACCGGAGTTCGTCAAAGTTCCGTCGTCATCGCCGGGAAAAATGTAAGTGTCCGATGCCGATCCCTATCATTCCTATTTCGAACTGAGAGGGTTTTTGTCTATCATATATTGGTCTGCTAGAGTGCATCGAGTAAAGATTGTATTTTGTAGCCACTTTAAGATTTAGATTGGTCTGTGAAGTGATTCATGTCCATGTAAATCAAACTAGTTGAATGTGACAGATGGGGTTGTTTTGGACAAAGTATAATAGCTGTTTCTCGTAGGTTTTATTTACCCTATTTATATCTCCCATGTGCTGTATACCACTTCCAACTGAATCAAGAAGGTATAAAATACGCTTCGAACCACTCTTTACTCTGAATTGTGCTTTGATGTTTAAGTTTTCATGTTATGATGAGAGGGTGATGGTTGAAATGGCAACTTTTATTTTTGTTGGTTTGGGTAGATGATGCATACACACAAGCTCTATCTGTTGCTTTGGAGAAAGATCTGAGAGTACGCTACATATCTTATCTTTAAATAATTCTTTGTGGCTATACTATTGGTTTAGCCTTGTAGGTTATAAAGTATTCTGAATTGAACTCACAGCTTAAGGGTAAGACTGGTTCGAAGCGACAGGATGTGCGTGGTTGCAGCCTGGTATGAGGAAAGAGATTTTATGGTTGTTATTATTTATTCATGAGAGGAGCTATTTGTCAAGATATACCTGTACATAAATATCTAATTGTGATTGTAGTTTTCAACTTGACATGAGTTGTTTGATCTATGGAAAGTGCATGTGGGGAATGGGGATTTGAACTGGTGTTGTCATGAGATATTATAACAGGACTGGCATGTGTGTTTGTTGGTAAAATGCAGTTTTCTTATCAAGTGAATATGGACCTAATTGCTGGCTTACTTGGACAGGTTTTTTTGTGTCGAATGTAAAACATTCTTCTATGTCTTTTCTTCTAGTGGAAGACTGTTGTGGGGGCCGTGAGTTTTGAGCTTGCTGATAAGTTTGAAGATGAAAGTTTGTATTTGCAGTAGAGCAAAGGATATATGTTGCAATGGACGCCTCCACCAGCAGGAATTGCAGTTCAAGATGGAGAAAAGTGGCATATGGAGGGATGCAACCAGGGTATGATGACAACCACACTGATGACACTTTTCTTGAAGACATGGTCATGAACGCCAACGTTGTTAAAAGAAACATCTGGAAGGTGATGCAAGACTCCGTTTCCATTTCACAATACTTATGCATTGTTTCCCTTGTTGTAGTGGTTTGGAGCTACACACTAGGATCAGCTCTTGATGAAAATTCCCTCTTGCTTCTGGACATAACTCTCCTTGGATCAGGTTTCTTGATCCTCCTTTTAACTGAACAAATGATGCTTTCATTTAATCTTCTATTCCACTACATTCTCAGCATTTCCTTTTTCAATACTGGCCTTTATGTTTTGGCTTCCATCTACCAAACACTCACTAGGTCTATAAGCTGTGACTCCATCTGGGCAGTAACTATTTTTCTTCTCATACTCCATCTCTTCCTGCATGATTACACAGGATGCACTATAAAAGCGCCGGGGGCTCTACAGAATCCGACCTTAACCAGTTGTATCTCGTTAAATGCATCTGTCAAAGCCTCTGTCTTCGTTGCATCCCGCCTTCCATCAAGACTTCATGTCTTTGCTATCATGCTATTCTCCTTGCTAGTCTTTCTTTTTACTCCATTAGTCACTTTCTGTGTAAAGAAATACTCCTTCCGCTTGCACCTTTTATTTTCCTTCACCTTGAAGGTTGTCACCTTGTTGTTTGTTTATACGCTGCACAGCTTACTTTTTGTGTTGTTATTAGGATTGTTGATTTTTGTAAATGTCATGTGTCCTTATTGGCTTATTCGGATTCAAGAATACAAGTTGGAGATTAACAGTCCTTGGGACGAGGCCAAACTATGTTTTGATATAACAGATTGAGAACATATGCCTCACTTTTTACATGTTCAATGACTATGAATGGCTCAGTTCTGTACAGTTATGATGATTTTGTTGATTGATGTAGGTTGCTTGTATTAGCTTTTGAAAATGGTAAACGGGGTGAATGTTAGCCGTTATGATATTTGAACTTTGAGGTACCCCTTAATTTGCTTGAAATATATGCAATAATGCAATAATGGAGAGGCTTTAAACAAAGAAGAATTTGGGCATCAACAATTTAGTGGATTGCTTATATTGAAATTGAATAAGCAATAAGGAATAATCCGTAATCAAGTTATTGTGGCATATTTATAGCTTGTCTACACGGTAACAATGAGTTAGTGTAGTTCGGGGAGTTGCTCTAGTGTAATGTTAACATGAAAAATTTTAGTATAAAAAATTAAAAAAATAAAAATAAAAATTGGCGAATTGTTTAAGAGTGAATTTGGACAAAATTTTTGGACTTTCTAGCATTACTGTACAAATTTTACTGTTACATATTTGCTTTTAAGAACTCCTCATTAGACAAAGATTCAAAACCGACATTCCCAAGCCACACAAGTATACAACACATGAACCTTATTGTTGGCTGATCAATATAAGTAATCAGAAACAAAAATCTGTATGGAAATTGATTATTCAAGTTGAATATTATAGTATCTATATAAGTGAGGACAATGAAGCTTCTGCACTTAAACTGCACCTTGAAATGGAGATAGATACTCAGGTTTCTATTAATCAGAAAATATAAAACCTAAATTAACGAAGCAACATTAGACAACGTTTGAAACTTGTAGCATTGAAGTGGAAACTCTGTAACATTAGTTTCCATAATAATAATAGGTGAATGAATGGCAGCACAAGAAAGATACACAGCAAAGTATGCTTTTCAGACTTTAGCTGTTGAGTACTGCCAACAAGTTTCAGTTAGTTATGTCCCGGTGTCACTGGGTGAAATGATCAGGGCTTTGGCATCCTACTTGTTCTTCTTAGCAGATGCGGGAGAACCCTCAGCTTTACCAGCAGACTGCTTTAAACTAGCTTTGGCCTTGGCAACAAATGCAGGATCAGGCTCATGTTTGTTTGAAGGTTCCTTTATCGCCATATAAATGTATAATGCAATAACCATATTGACAGATATCACAGCGAGGATTCCACTAAATAGTGTCATCGAGTAAGAAGACATATTGGTTGAACCTGTCACAAGTGAATGATGCTAAAATAAGCATTTCTAAATGAAGAAACTTCAGTGACTCTGTTTACTCAAATTTTTATCACCACATCATAAGCTTACAATAATCGCATGTGTTGGTATGCACACATACACTGAAAAACATGATAAATGACATCAAGTAAATAATGTGCTCAAACATCATAGCTATACAATTTCCTGGAAAAAAACGCACTGCCAAAGCATCCACTTTGGAATTCGACAAAACCATTTTCCTAGACTATGTAGACTGAAAAAAAACACTTACCGTATCAATATAAGACAAGGATTTCAATATTTTTCAACTACGAATGATCATGTCATTGGGACTAAACCTCAATGGTATTAGATTATTGCCACCACTGGATATGGTTTCCTTAAATTATTAATGGCGAAGAAATATGTCATTTAACCACAACCTCACTTCTCTTCCCCGAATGTATTAAACTTTCATATTCAAGAATACAAAGCAGTGTCTTATTCAGTTTTCTGTTAGGACTTCTTGTCAGGGTTATCATGGTTCTCATCATTTATTCTTTGTTCAAAATAATATGTAACTACTGATTATGTTAGAAGAAGAAGAAAAGAACTCAAGAGGAATGGCTTACAGCACTTTAAAGTTCCGTGTGATAGGAAGACCTAGGCTTAGACAAGTTCAACATCCTTATCCTACATGCATTCTTTTTGAATTATCAAGATTTACGATTCTGATTAGGCTCCTCAAAAAGACACTTATGCAACACAAAGCAAGAAGAAGAAGACATCTTTTTTTATTCATAGGCATATTCAGGAAGAAACGTCCTCTAAACAACAAACTCATGATACATATTCCATCAGAGATCGCCTTCATCTTCAAAAGGCAGCACAAAGTAACAAAAGTTATTCAAACAAAGATCATTTATTCAGCTTCCACAAACTGTATCTAAGATCATTGCTAATTACTCATTCAACCTAATATACACTCCTGTACGGCTGTACCTCAACTTATACCACAACAATCTCCCAAGCCAAATTTCACTCAAAACTTAAACATAATACTCTCGACACATTGCTCCATGAAGCAGTAAAACTCGACAATAAAATGATACATGCATGGCATCCCAACAGCCACTAACCCGCGATCGCCAAGCGTGATCTCACAAAAACAAGAATGAGTGCATTTGTTGTTAGTTAAATTATTAGTGCATTAGTTGTTAATTTATTAGCGGATGCTTCTGTTTCAAACAATTCTTGAATTAGGGTTCTGTTTCAAGTTCGTTGTTGTACTTTAGCATGTTATTTCATCGTTGCTTAGTAGAGTTATGTTTGTTGCTTAGTGGTGTAAAACTGTACTCTCATTTGGCTATTATATAGTCTGGGAACAATTGAGAATACATAGAGAAGAATTACACTCCTAATTAATCTCTATTCCCTTATCTTTTCTCTACAAAATTACTATCCCCTGTTTCTTTTCTCCATTCTCTACTTTCTATCAAATTCTATCATAAAACTTTTTCCCATTTTACATTACAAGATCAAACATACGTTAAAGATCCATAACACAACATACATTCAAAAATCAACAATTTTCATACATATATAACACTACTAGAGCTAGCATAAACAATCTTCTTATCAAGCAGAAAAATTCAACAAATAGACCAAATGAATGTACACCGTAGACCAAAACATAGGATTGAACAACCCAATTGTGATAATTAAACCCAAAAATTAAAAAAAAAAAAAAAAAAAAAAACCCTGATATATCACTACTGAATTCCATGCAATGAAGACAGAAATAAAATATAAGATGACATGATCATACCAGGAAGCAAATTATTATTGAAACCATATAAAATGGCCAATGGAGCGGCCCACATGAGCATTGATGCAATGAAGAACTTTTTAACCACTGCCGCCATTGTTTCCTTCAAATCTGCAAACAGAACAAATAAACTTGGTGTGAGAACTTTTTACTGGGACAATTCATCGAACAGTGGGTGCGCAGAAATTAGAAAAAGGAAGGATTTGAAGCCAACACATGCAAATTGTGGTTTGTTGATTGAGAACCCTGATGGGTTTCGTGAGTTTTGGATTCAAATGGAGGTGTGAAAGTCGTTTTCAAGCTTTTTGAGGCGGGGCTTGAATCTGCTGAGTTAACTCGGGATCGAGTCAAGAGTGAGAGATGATGAATCTTGACTGGAGGGTCCGACCCGGTTTATGGATTGGGCTGGATTTCAGTGCTGTTGGGTCTAGGCGAAACCCAACTCATTAAGTGGGAAAAAAATAAAATAAAAAATAAAAAATAAAAATTGTTTTGTGTTATAAAACGTAGCCTAAAAACAATGAATACAGAATAATAATCAAATAAAATAGAACAAGTAAAATAAGAGAGAATGAGAGAATGAGAAAAAATAATTCAACTGATCTATTTTCAATAGTTACAATATGAGCTTATTTATAGGCAAATTGAGGAATAATTTCCATAATGAAATAACAACAAATAAGGTAAGGAATATTATCAAAATGGAAGTGGTGTTAAGACCATATATTCACAACACTCTCCCTTAGGCGTACACCACTTGATAATATTCTTCGAGATTTTTGGATGTACCAAATATTGCCTCATTAAAAACCTTACCAATAAAACCCAATGGGATAAAAACTGGTCAAAAGGGAAAAAGAGTGCAGAATATAAAACTCCAAAAATGACATATTCCCTTGATAAAAATAAAAGATATTTCATGATCTGCTGGATCAGAAATTCAATAATCTTATGAATTCAATAGTATTTGGACGTGCTTAAAAGGACTGCCTCGTTAAAAACCTTGTCAGGAAAACCCAATGGGACAAAACCTGATCGAAGGAAAAAAAAGTGTAGTGCATGTATGTCCATATTGAATTAATATACTCCCCCTGAAAGGTATATAACTGTTACTCTTATATTTCTTCGAAGATATTGAAAAATATGTTTGACTCCACTTCAGTGTCTTTGAGCTGATGGATTAGTATTCTCTCTAATTTGTGTTTGATCTTCAGGCTGAGACAATATTTTGTTTTCTCAAAACTTACATCTCAAATTCTCTTTTCAAATATTCAACAGTTCTTAGGAGCTCTTCATGAGTTCCAATTTAATTCATGTCATTGACATATATTGCTACGGTTGCAAATCTAGATTTTGATTTCTTTATGAACACACAAGGACATATAGATCATTAATATATCCTTCTTTTTTGAGGTATTCACCAAGACGATTATATGACATTTATCTGGATTGTTTTCAGCTATATAAAAATTACTGTAACTTTATAAGTTACGAGAATTTGAATTATATGCTTCAGGTATTTTGAATCCTTCAGGGATTTTTATATATATATTGGTATCTAATGACCCATATAAATATGTCATTACCACATTCAAAAGGCACGTTTAAAGCCTTTTGAAAACTACCAAACTAATTAAAAATTGAAACGTGATCATATCCATCATAGGTGAATACGTTTCATCTTATTATGTTTACAAATACTCATTTACATCCATGGGTTTGACGTCTTCAGGCGTCTGGACTATTGATCTATATACATCATATTTGGCTAATGAAGTCAATTCTGTTTGAATTACTTCATTCCACTTAAGTCAATCATGCACCTTTTTAACACTCATTAATACTATGTAGTTCATGATCATCATTTACAATCATGACTCCACAGTTCTCTAAAGAAATTTTTGTATTTCCAAGATTTTGTATCTCTTCAGAAGATTGTACCGCTTCTAGGATACTAGCCTCTGCTGGGGTTGTTAATTCTCATCATATGGAATTATCTATGAGACAATTTATTTTTATATTATTAATATTGGGTTTCTGCAGTAAACCTTCGAGATACGATTATATCTCATTGTCTCAATTTTCATATGAGTAATTATTTTGATCAAAACATATAACGTCTTCAAGCATCTACATGATAAGTTTAATACAACTATATAAGTATAGCTCTGCTTTTGTTTTGATCAATAATTTTTATGTCGACATTTATTCACAATATGTTATTCAATATCCTCATTATTTTTCTATAATATGCAAAACAATAAAATATAAGATCTTAATTTTCCTTAAGTTTTCAGTATACATGCCTCTTCAGGGGCTACTGTAAACTTTCACACATTCTTAGGGCAAACTATAATATTTATAGTTTGAGCACATGCACTTTTCCATATATAATTAAGATCCCTTTTGAGTTTCATAGGGGGAGATTCAAAGAGTTCTATCTCTTAAAAAATATTTAACTCTTCAGGAGTTGTATTTATATAATGAGGATTATATATAGCTCGAGCGTGACCTTTAAAAAGATCATGATCTTTCATTATTCACTTCAGGGAATAATAACGTTACAACCAAATTTATTTTTCACACTTCTGTGTGTAACGAATGATTTATTTATTACCATTCATATAAATTATTTTTCAGGAACAATCACCCAGGTTAATGTATTGGTAATGAGTATAAAATCATTCGTGTATGCAATTTTCAAGTAAACGATCCTTTGAACTTCATGTTCATATGACTTATAAAGTAATTGTTATAATGAATGATGCATGCCAATTTCACGTCGTTAATTTTATCCTTATTCTCCCCCTAACGACGAGAAAATTTATTCATTGACATTGTGTTGTTATTCTTCATAAATTAATTTGCATCATCATAATGTCTTTCTGGGACTTAATTCTATCATCATAATGTTCTTCTAGGATTTAATTATACTGTCTTACTATCCTTCAGGGATATATTAGACTATCATATTATTTTTTAATGACTCAAATGTCACATAGTGTCCTTAAGGGACCAAATACATAGTATCCTTCAGGGACCAAATACATAGTATCCTTCAGGGATCAAATTATAATATCAATTATTATCTTTCAAAGACATTTATTAGGTAAGAATCTTCAGATTCTATAATGGATATCCATATTACTTCCAACAATTTGATGCTATTTTCTTTGTATTATTGGATGAAAAACAAATTTTTGATTCATCACAATTTTTTATCATATTATATTTATGATCAGATGATAGTCGTCGTAAAATATGCTTCTGACATATGACAGTATGAATAATACAAATTCGATATACTTTTATTAATATATATCTAAATAGATTCCTTCAATATCTATTAAAGTAACAAAATTTCACATATATACTTTGTAATAAACAAATTTGCTCTTATGGAGCTTTTATATATCGATAAAAGGTTAATATTATATTTGTGTATACTTTAGATACACATTTATTATAATTTCATATTCCAGTAATAGTAAACATTTTGCTTACTTTACTTTAGTGTGAATTTCACTTCAAGTGGTTAAAATTTGTTATGATCACCGAGGTTTTATTGACCATAATAATCGTCATGACTATTAGATGATTTAACATTCACTTTAGGGAATGATATTAATTAATTCAGTCATGCGAGATAAATGATTTTTCACCCATAATCATTAACATTGCTACTTCAGGAGCAATTTTGAAGTACAAATTATTTCAATCATTTGACTTCATTTATTTGGTGATCAAGTATACATTCCAAGATATATAAATTGTAATCACAATGAATTAATAAACAATTTCTCAAAAATACTATTACAACGAATTGTAACAAATATCAAATAAGGTATAAGAAAATATATGTCATGTACCTTATTCCGTATCTTGCTTTGAGGAACGAAAATAACACGACTTTCGCTAACCAAAACTTTTATGAAAAAAAAACAATAATTATATAATTTAATATAAGAAGAATAAAAATATTGTACCTTTTCTTCTCAAAAACCAAAGCTTCAAGCTATGATATGATTGTATATCATAATTGCATGTTCAATATGATATTAACTCAAAACTTCAGATTTTGATAAAATTGAGAATGAAATTCTTTTCCAAATCATATCAATCATTATAATTAGTATTAGAACTTTAGGTTCTAAGTAAATTAGAATAATACCTTAATCTTATGATATATTTTAAAATATCTAAAACAAAATCACTATCAGGAAACTCTAATAATCGTTGTTACCTAATTTCCATATCTAATAGTTCATGTCACTATCAAACCTATATCATCACTGGAAAGGTAACAATTTAACCATAGTACAAATAGATTTAACTATATAACATGAGACATGAGATCGTTATATATATCCAATCAAGTAATCCATATTAAATATATAAATATGAAAATACATACCTTGATACGTTAAAAATCATAAACAGAAAGATAGAATACTTTAATGTATTTACGAATTTAAATTTCATGATCTATATACTCTGAAATCATGAACAAAAATTAGTATAAAGATTTTCAAGTCTCTACTCACCTTCAATGAGGAGACATGTTTTCAAATTTATATGCTTGGTTCGAGATGAGTTTTTTTTATCTCATATCAAATTCGAATTGATTTAGTTTTTCTCAATTTTATTCATTTGTAGTTTTGAAACTTCTGGTTAATCTAAATAAATTATAATGTAGAATTAAAGGATCTGAAACTTCAGGTTTTAATAGCCAAATAAAACTGAGAATAAATTTATTGAGAATCTGAAATTTCTGGTTCAGATTTAAAATACAAAAATTCGGATTCAAATCGTTCATCAAGAATCCAATCAATTAAAACGAATTTGATGGAATCATTATATTATGTGCAAAAAGCAAAAATATAACATCATAAGATCGAATCTGTTCGATCTTTATTTAATTTTTCATAACCCGAAAAAGTCACATTGCTTTCTGTGTATGTGTATATGCATAACATTGGATTTATACACAAAACACAAACTTGTATATTTTGTTGCCTTTTGTGTTTAGATCCATGGTCTAAGACACACTCTTTCTATAAAATAGGCAAGGGACAATTATGTTACTTCAGGCAACTATAATTTATTTGATATATACAATTGTCCGCATTAAACGTGAAAGCTAACAAAATTTAATTAGAATTTAACTAGAATTTCTAGTTTCAGATAAATTAGCACTATAGAACTTCTTGTTCTAATAGATGAATATATCAGAATTTATAATTCTAATTAAATTGAAAGTGTAGAACTTCTGATTTTAAATAAATTTACAATATAAAACTTCGGGTTCTAATGAAATTGAAAATTTAGAACTTCTGGTTCTAATTAAATTGAAATTATAGAACTTCTGGTTTTATTTGAAAGCTAAAGCTTCTAGTTTTAATTTTAGCTTGCAAACTTCAGGTTGCAGATTAGAAAACTAGGAGCAATATCGTATTAAATAAAGTATCAAAACATAAGTTCAATGATATTAAATTTACTTTTGAATGCAAAAGATCTAAAAAATAGCGATTCTCATATAACAATGTTCATAAAATCATTTAAACAAACACCAAATCTATTGATATCTCATAGAGAGCAAAAATATATACATTATTTTTATATATTTTCTACATAGAACATAACTAAGGAAAGAATAATATTTTTTTCTTCTTTCCATACTCAGAACAAAGACAAACTTCATATATTTTTTCTTTTTGCATCAATCAAACCAATAAAATAAATTTTTCGATTCAGTCTTTTCTCTTTATACAATTAATCAAATCATGCAAACAGTATATGGATTTGAAGCTCTTAACATATGTTTTCAAAACAAAATCCATATTGCATATGTTTAAATAAACATATAAACCAGAATAGCAAAAGACAAAAATCAATTAAACTTGAAGAAAAAATTATTTTGGATCTAACATAACATCCGTTAGCATAAAATGACCTTTATATGAATCACATATACTAGTATAGTAGATCATATGAATGAAATTTCACATACCAGATTCGTGCTGATAACGTGTTATAAAACGTGGCCTAAAAACAATGAATATAGAATAACAATCAAATAAAATAGAACAAATAAAATAAGAGAGAATGAGAGAAAATAATTCAATTGATCTATTTTCAATAGTTACAATATGAGCCTATTTATAGGTAAATTGGGGAATAATTTCCATAATGAAATAAAAACAAATAAGGTAAGGAATATTATCAAAATGGAAGTGGTGTTAAGACCATATATTCACAGCATTTTGGAATTTACTTATTGGGAGATTTGCAAAAGGCGTCCTAAGATTTGACTATTTTCTAAAAACAACCGTAATTTAGAATTTGATTTAAAAATCTCTTATTATATACTAAGGTTATGTTTGAGATGGGACTAGGGTAAAACTTTTTCAATCCTGCATTGGGCTTGAATAGGGTAGAGATGTTTATCTTTCCAGACCCACCCCCATTTCCAATCAAAACAGGAAATGGAATCTTATCTCACTCGGTGGGTTTCCAATCCTCCCTTGGTAGAAATCATTTTCGTTTTCTCTTTCTTTTTTTTTTTTAAATTCATCCGCTAGTCTATCTCTAGATTGCTCAACAACAAATCAACCTAAATTTGAACTACACTTTTCTTCTTCAATAAAAAAATCCACAATCAAATTGTTCATTAAAAAAATCAATAAAAAACCAAAGAAGATGAGAGATAAGGCCAGGTTGAGAGAAAAGAGGAGGGTACCTAAGAAAGTGAAGGCTAAGAACAAGTTGAGTAAGGAGTGGCTTGGGTGGGACACAAAAAGTAAGGAATGATAAAGATAGCAACAGAATCAGCCGGAGATGGACTCTTAAATGACGTAGGTGTCGAAAATGATGAATGAGATGTAATGTGATGAACTTTATGATGACAATGATTGAAAGTAGGAACTGAGTGGAGGGTGAAAAATGGGGGAGAAAGTATGATGGATGTTGTTATTTGTGGTGGTGGTGTGAATTGTTTCTTGGAAAAGAAGGGTGGTGATTGATTGAAATCTAATATTTCAATTGATCGGAAGAGAGAAGAGAAGAGAGATGAGGCGATAAGAACAGAGAAAAGAGAAGAGAGCAATGGGATGTAGGGTGATAAGAACAAATATATTTTTTATTAATTTAATAAAATATTTAAATTAGTTTTATTTTGATTCAATCCTATCCTACAACAAATATAAAATAGTAATTTTTTAATCAAATCTAATCTCATCAAATTCTAATCCTTTCCAATCTTATTCTCATTTTTAATTTCAATTCCACATGCCAAACAATGCCTAAAAATAAAGCCACCTTGTACTTTTAAATTTTAGTTGAAAACCTTCTAATGGTGCGCCAAAAACACCCCTATAGAAGGGGTTTTAAACTAAATTAAAATCAAGAGGGTACTTTTTCAGTTTTTTTTTTTTTTTTTTTTTTTTAAAAAAAGTTAAACCTTGGGAGCTTTTACAGATTTTCCTTTCTTTATATATTTTCTTTGAAATACCTGTCGAGACATTGACAGATTAAAAGTTGTCTTGGAATGCATCTTGCATTATAAGGATAGGGTTTCCCCACTTTGCAATGTAATGGTAGAACTCAAACAAGCATCTATGATATTATAAGCATGATCTGAAATATAACTCCTACAATATGGGAGGAGACTCTTAACACTTTGAGATATAATTAGTAAAGTTGGGACTCATACCCTTGTCATAGAGGTGAAGGAGAAGTAATTTATTTTGCTAAGAGGGGATGTCATGGAAGAATGTATTATTGCAAGAGTTAATTGCATAAAGGTACCTTGAATTTTACCTTCTATGTAACATTTTCCAAATTTTCATCAAGTCCACATAAAAATACCGTCACTTATCCTCTATCATTAAATATAACAATCAAGAAGGGTAATTTAATTATTTTGCATATTGAAAAATAATTCTAATCAGCCCAAACAATTTTTATAACACCTAAAAATTAATCAAATTATAAAATTCACCCTCCCAAAGAAAATCAATTAATTAAATGAGAATAAACTTTAAAATGATAATATTGCCCTTGCTTCTATTCCAAATGTTTGTGTATAATATTTTTGCACAATTAATCATCAGAAATTTGTTTTAAAATACATAATTGAAAGTTAAACAAATGAAAAACTAAACAAATTAAATTTTATAAAAAAAATAATAAAAACGAGATTCAGTTTGTGGTAAGGACACTAGATTTCCAACAGGATCCAGGCAATGACTAACCCAATAAAGTCACCAAGAGAAGGAAAAAAAAAAAGGACACTTAAATAGGATCCATGCAATGACTAATTAAAGGAGGAAAAGAAAAGAGACTGCCTTAGCTAAAAGTTGGATGTTCGTGGTGTAGAGGGAACCAAGGGTCCATGGAGGAGATTTGGGATTCTCCCCCGTGGGATATCCATGAACCAGATCTCCACTGAAGATTTGGCGATGTGGTTCAAATTGGAGAGATTTATAAAGAGATGGCATCAAAGTTTGGTGTGATCTTACATGCAAGTTTTCATTTTCTTAACTTTTTCATTTTTTTTTCTTAATTTATTTATTAATTAAATTGATTCTTATTTAATTAGTTGATTTAATTTAGGATGTTAAATTTATATTATTCAATCATTCATATATTTCTAGGTTGTTTTAGAAATTATTTGGGTCAATGTAGAATTATTAAGATTTTTTAATAAGCAAAATGACTAAATTGCCCTTCTTGACTGTTACGTCTAACGGTTATGGTTAATATCGTATGGTCTTTTTGTGTGGACAAAATGAAAGTTTGATAAATTTTGCACAAATGATAAAATTCGAGATACTTTAGTGCAATTAACCCTTATGTACATAAACAAACTTTATTCACATTATGTACGGGTAGGAGTGCTCTGAATCTTGGCAACATTAATTAGGATTGCATCAGACAAGTCAAGAGTAAACTAAAACTTAATCAGATCAATCACACGTAGTGAAGTAGGATCACATTCGACAAACTAGGGTTGGGTAAAACTTAGCAAGATCAATCACTCATAATCAAGGTGAATTATATCAAACAAATTGAGAATAAGTCAAAACCAGGCAGAATTAACTACTATAAGTATGATGTAGATTTTAACTCCCACAACAAGAGAAAGATTTCCCCTTATTTTGTGATTATATTTATATAAGCAAATTTATGGAACATATATAAATGTAAAAGAGGACATGCACAATCACTTTATATTTATATAAGCAAATTTATGGAATATATATATATATATATATAAATGTAAAAGAGGACATGCACAATTAAAATATATATCCATGATATTTCCATCGATATTTCTATAAATCAAGACTATTGAGATCGATAGAATGTGTAATATCCTACCCGTAAATGTATTGTCGAAATTAGAGAACATGTGTAATGGTAAAAATCAACCCAATATGGGCCTAGTTGACAAATAGATGGAAAGGCCTAGTTGAGTAGCCTAAGTATTGGGCCAGTAATCATTCCAACCTAAGGGAAGCCCAGAACGTATGAGCCTACGACCTAATGCAACGTTTGAACAGCTCAGACATCTTTAATGAGAGATTTGACTGTAATAAATGGGGGATTTGAGACAGCTAACACCTCATTGAAAGGAGGGTTGATTGGATATTAATGAGAAGCTGTTAATGCAAAGGCAAGGATTAAGGGAACGGATCCCTTGATCTCGGCTACCATGACACCTCTACAATAGCTCTCTCCCCATTTATAAAAGGGGAGTAAGCGAAAAGATAAAAGACATATTTTTTACATCTTGTTACTCTGTCAAAATCTCTCTAGACACTCAATCAATATTGTAGACTAAACTATTGCACGATGTGCACTCTTATCTCACTCAAATCTTAGCAATCTTCTTTGCTTATCGTATGCTAGTATTGCAACAATCAATCATATGCTTCCTTTTACTTAAATTTATCTTCCAACGTCTGTTATTCTAACTTAAGCGTTAGAGTGCCTTTGGTTGGTACCACTCTAATGTCAAGTAGTCCGTCCTTGTCGTCTGACTTTTTGTAGGTTGCGAGGGCTTAAAAAGTTGATCATAGTCAAACCTTCACGTCAACAACTGTAGGAAACCACCCACTACAACATGTACTGTAAATTATACAAAATATTATGGAAATTTTCAGAAATATCTATGAAATATTGATATATTTTCATCAATGGAAAGTGAAAAATTAATAATATTTCTTAACATATTTATTTACAATTTTGTTTTTTGTTTTTATTTCTATTAAATAAATTACATACCCACATTTTACTTGTTAGTTATGTTGATAATAATGGATGTCGAACAAATTATATATTAATATAAAATTATAAAGCATTATGGTCAAATGGTTGGAACATATCAACAAGCTTCTTCACGACAAGTTCATAGTATTATTATATTGAAACCGTTCAAATTTTATCTCATAGTATCAGTACTATATAAATCAAGATGTTAGTCACATTATGTATGAACCACCTAGAACTTCATTTTGGTATTAAAATTTATATGACTTGTATGATGCAAATTAATTGAAAATAAAGTTTTAATGAAAGCTTTTCAATTTTTCATATAGCTCGTTTGTGCATTATATTTATATTTATACCTTTAGTTGTTAGATACTATATAGTTTTTAAAACAATGTATTTTTTTTTCTTTTTAATATTATACAAATGATCATTTTAACATTTTTTAAACTTTTATTAAAAAATATATATTTTTTAAAGTAAATTTCCATACCTTCAGTAAATTTTACATGAAATTTTGTCAATATCGATATTTTCAATAAATTATAGTATCAATATTTCCGTCGATATCGATATGTTCAACATTGCATTTGACCAAGGATGAATTTTCATTGCACAGTTGGTAAAAGCCCTATTGCCCACCTATAGTCTCTTGTGAGACCATGGTTCGACACTCCTACCACCTATATATGCCTTCCCCCCCGCCCCTCCCCAAAACACCCACACCCACACATACACTCATGTGGGTCATTCTCCTATCTTTGTGTGTATCGCTCCCTCTAGTATGAAAATTGCTCTCAGTGTCATGTCACTAGTATTCGATCCCGCTTAGTCTTAGTTATTCCCTAGAACAGTCCTAATAATCAGTATGTATATATATATAGGGATATTATGAAAAATCCTCCTAAAAAGTAAACTAATCGAGATTTACCCTCCATTTTTTTTTATTAGATGAACCACCCCCTACCGATTAAAAAAATGGGTGATGTTAAGTTTGAAAAACATAATGATAATTGAATGAGTAATTTTATTCATTTTAATAAAATTAAATAAAAATTAAAAAAAAAACTAAATAATTAAAAATAAACAAATAAAATTTCTAACTCTCGTTCTATCATTCTCTTTATGACTCTAGCATTCTCTTCTCTCTCTCACTCCTCCGTCTCTCTTTTTATCTCACCCCCCGCATCCTCCTCCGTCGCGGTGACCAATTCACACCTTTCTCCTCCATCTCCATCTTCTTCATCTTTTCTTTCCTTTTTTTTTTTTTTTTTTGGTTATTTGGTTCTAGGTTCAAACCCAAAACCAGACATTTTTAGGTTCAATTCAAACCCAAAACCAGACAGTTCTGAGTTCGATTCAACCTAAAACCATCTAGTTTTGGGTTTGGGGTGGTAGGTAGGTAGTTTTATGGTGGTGGTGAGTGATTGGTTTAGGGTTGTTCTGAGTGGTAAATTGGTGGTTTTAGGTTGTTCTTTGTTATTTGTGGTGGTATGGGTGGAGAGCCACCTGTTGTTGGATGGGTCTAGGTAAGATAGGTCTCTGTTAGGTCTAAGTTTCTTTTAATTTTTTTTTTTCAAATGGTTGATGATGATGATTGTGGCATTTCTAGTGTTCTAATAGAATTTTTTGATGTTATGGGTTGATGGTGTTGATGTTGATGATAATGCTAAGTTAAATGTTGTTGATGTTTTGATGATAATGGTGGCTGATTTGTTTTTTTTTTTTTTTGGTTGAAACAAGCTAATTTAATCTTAATGGGTTGCTGTGGAAAGATCTATGATTTTTTATTTGGTTTTTGATTTGGGTTCCTAGATTGGTTTTGATTTCATTTTTGATTTTGGTTTTTTTGGGGTTCAAACCTTTTCTGGGTTTTTTATTCAGGTATTTTTAGGTTACAACTTGGAAACCAGAAATTTGTTTGTTAATTAGGTTTTTTTTTTTTTTTTAATCTTGAGTTATTATTATTTTTTTTAATATTATTATTATTAATAATATAAAAGATAGTTTTGTCATTACATAAGTTTGAATGGTATAATAGAGATTTTATAGAATCTCAATAAGGGTATTTTGATCATTTCATAATTTTGGATAGAAAATATTAACATTTTAGATGGAAAGTTAACAGTAAGAGATGGTTTCAACTAATAAAAAAGAGGGTAAATTTTAATTAGTTTACTTTTCAGAGGGTTTTTCATAATATCCCATAAATATTATGCTATATTATATACTCCAAATACCTTAACCAGATACCTTTCTAGGTACTATTATTTTTTTTTTCTTTTTTTCTTTTTTTTTTTTTTTTAAAGAATGGTACTAATTTTTATTGCACTAATATATATATATATATATATATATATATTATAATACATGATACTTCAAATACTTTAATCAAAGACATTTTAATTTTATTTTTTTTCTATAGTTAAAAGATACTCCAAATCAGTCTTCTCGAAGACTCTCTCTCTAGAGAGAGAAAGTTCTCCTACCCTTAGAGAAAGAAAGCATTGTAGAAGCTTTTTTCGGTTAGAGCATCTCCAATGCAAATATGAATTGTGAAAAAATGGAGTGCCACATCAGATAAATTGATAGAGAGTTAAAATTAACCTCTCCAATGCAAACTTCCATGACCACTATCAAGCTGACATGGCAAAAAATAAAATAGAGGCTATCAATCTCAATGTCTATTTCTAGAGGGTCTCTTGGACAGCCATATCAGCAATAAATGATGAAAACTTCCATTAAATAATAATTTATGGTAATTTACATTAATAATATATTATTGTTTGACTATTTATTATTGAAATGAATAAAATAGCATTGGAGAGTCATTTGAGACTTGAGTGTTTATTAATCCATATTTATGCCACATAGGATGCATATTTCCTTGACATTAATGATATGTCCATTTTTTTTAAAAGACAATCCACATTTACATTGGATATGCTCTTAGATCCGGACAATTATTTGCGTTCTCTTGCTTTTTCTCTCTCCTGATCTTCATCGTTTTCTTCCTTTTTTGTTTCTCTTCATAGGTCCCTTTTGTTTTGGGGGGTTTTTAGGGTTGGATCTAGTTGATAACTAGATCCGACTCTAAAAACCCGTCTACTCTAGTTTTGTTTGTGTATTTTTCAAATGGTGGGTGAAAATCAGTAGTTGCATGCCTCCTTAGTGGTTTGACGTAGTGATGGATCCTAAAGTTCTTCAACTGGATTTTGACGTTGTAATCAAGGATCTTATGGTGCTTTAAAGAAGATTTATTCAAGCTCAGAAGAATATCAAATTATCATAGGGCTGGTTCCCCATCTAACACGTCATGTCCTATCTCTAGATAGCCGTTTGTTACTACTGACTTTTAGGTTTTTAGGGAACCGTCTATTACTACTACCTTTTAGGTTTTGGGGGAAGTCTTATATAGGTTATTTTGAGTGCTATTGATTTTTAGTTATGTTATTGTTCTTTGTTTTAATTTGTGTTTAATTATATGTAGTTGGCTAGATACGGTGTTGCTTGGGCATTCCCATGTCTAGGAATCATCTGATATTCCATCTGAGCTTCCTTGCTTCATCCTATGATGAGGACAAGCTCTAGTGTAATTATGCTTTTATGGTAACCCCAAATTTGGTTAGTTTTAGGGTTATAATCTTGTGGTTCCCAAATTTGGAAAAGTTGTTGCGCAATTTCTAGTATTTCAAGGAAAAAAAAATATACTCCAATTCTCTTGTACACAAATTTATTCTAAAAGCTAAAAAAATATATTTAACCAATCTATCAAACAATATCGAAACATCTCTCTTGATTTTGTCTCTTTAGTAAGGCAAATATTATTGGACAGGCCGTGACAATTTTGGGTTGTTATTGGAACTCACATATTCTATCAACGTTATACTTGCTTTCAATATTTTATTCAAGAGCTCAAGTTTTTTATATCAATGATGATGGGTTGTGAAGCAAATGAAGATTAAGAGATCAATTTAACAAGTGCTCTTCCAATTTTGGCCATAAATTCTTAAGAGAACACCTTATATATATATATATATATATATATATATATATTTAATGTTATTTCTTATAGAGAAAAAGAGAAGCATTAGGTGCCATTTACTTGGCCAAGCTATGAGTTTCTGATTAGTCAACCAATCAATCATATATGTATCTGCCTTAAATAATGAACAATATATGTATATGAATTAAACAATGAACAATTTCTAAGGTTGATATCAAAAGCAATGACCATAGAAATGATTCCCCACCACGATTGAACACCAAATTTTGTGTGATTTTGTTTATTTCACTAGAGATCCTTTCCTTCAACTAGCTAGCATTTTAGCTCACTCAGTGAGAATTCATTCTTTTTGTCCTCTTACAAAATGTACAAGAGGATAGTTCAAAATGTGAAAGATGTAAGTTGACTGGGCAAATATTTTCTCTTTTACAATTGTATTTGTGTTAATAAATATGCAATTTGGAAGCATCGTAATAAGCTACTGCTGTCTATGACATTCTTAAGGTCATGAGTTTTACACTTCCCTTCCTCACAATTTGTGGGTCTTTCGCCCGCTCATCCACTGTGAGCTGTTCCCCTATTTGATGTAAGTTGCTTCCTCATGCTTCTTAGGAGCTATTCTTTAGACTGTATTACCACAGTTTTATCCCATTTAATCTCAATTGTCCCTTGGGTTAATACCAGTACTCAAATATATATATATATGCAAATCGAAGAAAATAACTTATATTTAGTCATTTCTAAATAATCTAAGATTGATATATAACAAGTTCCATAAGTTTTCATATCCGTTTTATTTAATATTTCAAAATAGATGCACACACAACCCCTGGGTAAGTCCCACTAATTTTAAAAAAAAAAAAAGGTTCAGTTTAAGCCCATTTAGCCATCAAAGACATACAACCGGAGCCTAAAAGGAGTGCAAAATTAGCACCAATTTGCAGCTTTAAATTGCTTTGCATTCTAGGGTTCATGAAATCTGCTGCAAGCAGGTCCACCAGAGCCATGTAGATCAAGATCCCAGCTGATGCAGAGTTGAATATCCCCTCCACAATCAGAGCCTTTGGGCTGTTCTCATTGTACACTCTTGATATTCCAATACCTATCCCAATTCCAATTGGAGTTGTCAGGGAGAAGAATAGCACCATCACTGCTATAGCTCTAGACTTGAATTTTGCCTACACAATAGTTGGAGAAAAAAAAAGAAGAAAAGAAGTTATCATGGATCTCTTCTGATTTGTAAAATTCAAGTATTGTTAGAATGAATGTAGGAGGTTTCGAAATTCGAATCTTAATCATACATGTACTTTTAACTATTACAATTACTTCCAAGTTTTATAGGAGTCGAAATTAAAACTTCAATGCATTTTATTAATTTAAACTATATTTGTTAGGATTCATGAATGCATTTAATAGCTTGATGATCTCAACCATATTTGTTGGGGTGTTGTATTTAATTATTATTGTTAGAACGTTTTTTTTTTTTTTTTTTTTTTTTTTTTTTGGGATTGACGCAAAGGAGTATCGGGACCATCCCGAGATGGGACACTGATAATATAGTCTAGAATACTGCTCCTATATCGGAAAGATCAGTTCATGTAGAGATGGGAGAGCGGCTCATACAAGGATGAGAGGTCTACCCACTAAATTAGTAAAATGAATATTATTATTAAGTGTAAAACCCATATCATAAAACATGGGGACTGCGACATTTACCAATGATGCCAGCAACCTCGTAAGCTTATTATTGTTAGAAATTTTAAAGCCAAAAGATGTTATGACAAACCAGAAAACAAAACAACTGTACTTTCTATCAAGTTATCATTATTTTCTTAAGGCCAACACCTACTCTCATAATTTTAAGGTTTGTTCTCTTCACTTGGAAACTACTTTTATAAATAAGAGGGATTACAATCCACACTAGTGTTGGAGAAATAGGTAATCCACTATACAACGTGTGCATACTCTATCAAGTTAGGACTACTTTATCAAAACCTAATTGACAAGATAGAGTCAATCGTGCTTGTTGGGGCCACCATAACCATTAAGTGATACAAATAATGATTTTACAATTCTGTAGCAGATGCAGATGGGTTCTCTATATAATCTGAAAGAACATAAACGTAGGGACCCAACTAGCCTAGCTACATCAGAACTAACTTACAATAACATATGTAACGCATTTTTCATCCTATCCTACCAAGTGGTAAATTTCATTACTAGATTATGTACAACATATTGGTAAGATAATTGTTTTTTCAGAATTAATTTCTAATCAAGTTTGTGTTTGATTGACTGTATAGGTGAAAAACAGAAAGAGTACCTGAGAAATGCAACCACCAAGGCCCATGCCTTCAAAGAATTGATGGAAAGTCAATGCTGCTACAAGAGGCTTTATTGTCTTTGCACTTTGAGAGGCTCCTAGTGAGATTCCAATTATCAACGAATGCACCACGATTCCCACCTCCAATACCTACACACAAACAAACGCCATCCAATTTACAAAACAACAAGAAATAAATCAATTCAAACTCCACAATTTCGACCACATCGTCACAACAATCTTGAGCAACTTTTTCTAGCGCCCATTTGATGGTCTAATCACATTGAGCTGTCAATTTGTTAGAAATTAGAATCAAGTTAGCCAACCCATGACCTATTCTATATTGCACAACTTTACTATAATCATCCAATAGTAGATGTCAGGATAATTGAATTACATTTAATTCTCAATTATATAATTCTTATATAAATCATTCCAGTTTGCAACAACGTACCAAAAAAAATATATTATAGTAAGCAAATAACCAAAGTTCTACACTAAAAGGTTTTAGTTATTTCATTTTTAATTTTTTACTCTCGTAGTCCCTCGAACGTTGAAAAAGGTATCAAAAAATATAAATAAACAAACGTTGGTCAATCACCATTAATGCCGCCCTTGTCTTTTAGTTTACTCTAAAAGCATTTTTTTTTTTCTCAAAAGAGAAGAGCTTCTTTTAATTTAGCATAACATTAATTGCTTCGCCTCATTCTACACTTATTCGAAACACACTTTCACAATAATGAATATATATATTTTTTTGTTTGGATATCTTATTAAGTGTATAAAATTATTCATCAATAATATTTTTAGATATTTTTTAATAACTATTCTTGTAATTAATTTAAAAATTATTATTGATAAGTATATAAAATCTCATTTTTATTGAAAAATCCTAACGAGAGAATTGTTATAATAATAAAAACAGAGTAAAAGAAAAAAATTAAAAAAAAAAATTACTTGGGACACAACACGGTGGCGGAAAGGATGAGATGGGGAGTGAAAATTCTCGGCAACAAAAGCAGAGCCATGAGCGTGTCCATGAGTGGCATGAGTGTGGACATGAACATGACCTTCATGTTCGTGGATAGGCAAGGCCTTGTTAAAGTGGGACCTCTGGTAGAAAGCAGTGGCGAAGCAGTCAATCATCATGGTCAATATGGCGGACACCATGGCGACGAACCCAGTGAAAGGGAAGTCGTTCCAGGGTGAGGAGGAGCTCAAACAAGGGCTGTTCAAGCTCTTGAATGCATCAGGTAATACATGGACGAAGCCAGTGGAGAGGATGACCCCAGCTGCGAAGGCTTTGATTACAAAGAAGAGGCTGTTTTCGGGGTCGAAAGCCGAGACTCGTTTGCCCAGAATCGGAAGAGAGACTCCGACTCCACTGGCGATCAAGATGAAGAGAATACCACCTGTTTTGTACTTCAATGCTCGGGTTTTGTCTCTGCTGAAGGACAGCCCTCTTTTGCAGTCTTTGTCCTCTGCAGAGACAAGCAGAGGATGGTTCAAAAGGAAGAAGCAGACGAAGAGAAGCGAGAGGATGGTGGTTCTGTGAAGCACTTTCATGGCTTCTGCTTCTGCTTCTGCTCCTGCTTCTGCTTCTGCTTATTGAGGAATTAAAAGTTGGTATTTGTTTAAGAGAGAAAGAGAGAAGCGAAAATGGCGACATGAAAGTGCATGGAGTGTGGATGTGATTGGGTTTGAGGTTTACAAGTGTAGGTAGAATGAGTTATATGACGACATTATGAGTTAATTGTAAATATATTACATATACAAGTGGAAAGCCATGTAAGGCTTAGGTTGGTATTGGCAATGATTTTTGTGTTGTCAATGCCACTTCTATCGACACTTCAAAAAGTGCTTTTTATTTTTCATTTCCTTTTATTTTTAATTTTTAATTGTAGGGTGTAGCTTCTTTAATACACTAATTAAAATATTAGTTTTTCTTGTAATGTTATATGCTCTTTCATGATTCTTCTAGATTGCTTGTCACTTATTCAAGAAGAAACTTCTTTTAAATCAGGAAAACAATTTTTTGTTTATGAGAAGAAGCTCAAATTTTGAATTTTCTCTAATAAACTCTTTTAAAATAAATAAATGTACTCAAATACCTTTAATTATAATATTCAAATTATTGTTTACATTAAGAGAGTTTATCTTTTTTTTTTTTTTTTTTTAATAAATAAATAGCAACATTTCACCCTTCCTTTATGTAACTAATACCAAGTTATTAAATTTAGTTTTTCGGCACCTAAATTGTGTTTAGGGCAAAAATAACCCTAGAAACAAAGTTCTTTGGACCAACATGTCCACATCTGAATTTAGCGAGAGAGATAAAGAGATGGTGAGAAGTTGCAACTTCAAACAAGAGAGAGCGATGGTGAGACCGTAAGAAGTTGTGACAAGAGAAATTAAAACCAAACAAGCCCAATGGTGAATTAAACCAGAGAGGTCGAAACTACCTTTTCAAATCAAAAGCAAGACGACTAGAAGATGATGATAAATAGTATTTGAGAAATAATTGAAGTTCCTCTAGCATTGGAGTAGTGTTGTGTTTAAAACTTGAAGTGAATAACTGACGTTCCTCTACAATTGGAGTAGTGTTGTGATCGGAGTATTTGGTTGATTTTCTTGGCTGGAAAGAACTTGGAGATGAACTTTACCATCAGCTCGGTCCATGTGTGAATTGACGCACTTGGCAAGGAATATAACCTCTTCTTGGCCTTGTCTTTCAAAGAGAATGAGAACAACCTTAAGTGGATCTCTTCGTCACTAACCCCTTCATTATGCATGGTGGCACAAACTGCAAAAAAATCCTTAATATGAAGATGAAGATCTTCTCCTGCTTTACCATAAAATTGGGGTAAGAGATGAATGGTTCCACTCTTTGATCTCGAAATTATGGTTGTGATTTGGATAGACAATGCAATATAGTTGATTTGTGGCAAGTGGTGTTGTGAAGTCCTTGAGAGGTCTTGTGCAATTGTTGACAGCCCCTTAAACCATTGCATCATCTTACGAATTTTCACCTTGATTTCAGTTAGCCATGGTTGCCTCTCAAGCTCTTCCATCAGGTGATAGAGAGTTCTCTCAATTTTAGGATCGTATGCTACACGTGTCAAGTTTCGAGAGCGACAACCTAAATGAATGTAAAAAGAAAAAAAAATAAACTAAAAACTGAAAATAAAACAAAAACAAAAATAAACTTAAAATAAAAGCAAATAATTAAAACTCCCCGTTAACAATGCCAAAAACTTGTTGGTTGCAAAATTAATGAACAAATTTAATTAAACCTTACAAGTGCATAAATCGTTTATCGAGTATAACAAGCAAGCATAGGTCAATAGAGAGTCGAGTATAACAAATAATGGTGGACTCCAAAATGATTTCTTCTCTCCAACCAAACATTATTCTTAGTTGTTAGTTTCCAAAGTGATAGAGATTCGGACTCAATTTGGTTCATCGAATTTTTGTATTGTTGTATTTTGAGAGACAAACACTAAACAACCTAGCCGAAAGGTAGCGAATTTATCTTCAGGACACTGTAGTTATTATGAGCCTCAATACTTTTGTTTTAGTTCTACAAATTTGTTGTAGTCCGGAGAATCTGTAGAATTTTTTATTTTATATTATTACATGTTCTTATTATAAATTTTTTCTAACACATTTTGCCCTTAATAACTTTTAAACAAAATAAAAGTACCATTTTACCCTTTAACATTTAAAATTTAACCATTTAACTGACTAATAAGAATTTAATATGTGTCACCAAAATATAAAACACAAAAAATAGGGAACTCTAGACAATTAAAGTATGACACGCGTCACATTCTTATTTATTTAACAATTGCTATTTATAAAATTGAAACATAATAATAATAAATATAATATTTATAACAAATTTTTTTTAAAAAAAATCTAATAAAGGTCCAATCTAGATCTCCATTAGATGGAGTGGAAGCAAGAAGATAGAGCAATATCTCAATCTTTGAAATGGTTTCAAAACTAGATCAAGTTTGATTTAGTTTTGAAAGCTAAATCAAATTTGGGACCTGGGTTCATTCATCTTCATTGAATGAACCTAAGTCGACTTGGGTTCGTTGAGTTCATTCATCATTGAATGCTTGTTTATTTGAATTCGTTCGACTATTTGGTTTTTTAAAATCTAAATTTGGTTATCTAAGTCTTGAAACCCAATATCAACGATATGGTTTCAAAAACCAAATGATGATCTAGTTTTTGAAACCAAATCAAACTTGATTTGGTTTCAAAAACATGTTCTTTCTCCAACTAGTGGAGATCAATTGTTGGATCTCTATCATTGATAGAAAATCCATCAACGATGGAGATCCAATCTCTATGTTTTCGGTTTCGGGTCTATAAAGTCGACCCAACCTGAAATCGATTTAAATATATATATATATATATATATATAACATTCACACATTCACTCTATCAATTCTGTAACACTCCGAATTCGAACTGATCTAATAAATTATATATATATATATATAGTTTTTAAGGAAGCTTAGGTAGGGTTCAATTAGAAATCATAAAGGGTGCAATTAGAAAATTATATTAAAGGGCCCAAAGAAAAATTAAATCAAGTGGGTTTAATTAGAATTAGAAGGGCTCAACTACTTTCTAAGCACACCCCATTTATTTTCTAAATACACCTACCTAAGGTTAAGTATGTAAAAAAGAATGGAATTCTCTAGAAAGGTTATTGATGGAATTATAAAATTGTTGGAGGGCAATTTATGTATGAAAGAGAAAGAGAATTCTAGAAAGGACAAGATGGGGATTATGGAATGTTTGAAGGGCAATTGATGGAAATGAGTAAAATTTCGTGGAAAGGTCACAGATAGAAGGGCAATTGATAGAAAGGAGATGTAAATAAAGTGTTATAACAAGGGCAAAATAGAAAATGCAAAATAAAGAATTCTCTAGAAATGATAAAGATGGAAATGAAATATTATGAAAATTGTAAGATTGGAATTTTAAGAGAATAATTGGTTAGATTTTTATGGAAGAATATGTGGTGGAAAAGTTAGTTAGATGTAACAATTATGGGCCATGTATGAGTATATATATATATATGTATGTGTGTGTGTGTGTGTGTGTGTGTGAAAAATTAAAAGCCATTACACCACAATTTCAAAGCTGGCCGAACAGAACACCCCCTAAACTTCCTACTTGGTCGAAACACACCCCATCCAAAAGAGAGAAAAATAAAGTCAAGGAAGAAAAAATAAGAAAAGGAGAAGAAAATTAAAGGAAGTTAGAGATGAATTGGTGGTGAGAAACTAGTTTCAATCTAGGATTAATTTTCTTAGTTTAGTTCTTGTAGATTCTAAATAAGTTTTGATGTTATTTTAGGTGACAAAATGTTCCAAGAAGAAGTTAAGGCAAGAGGATTTCCATAGGACTTAGGAGAAACATAAACGTAGTGTGTAGATACTTTCCCTAAACTTGATTTTTATAAGTATTTTATATTCCAAACTTTTATTAGTTGATGATTTAAATATGTTTTGTGATTTAAAAATTTTGATGTATGTCTTAAAGGTTTGAAGCATATTTTAAAATTTTGAATTTTGATTTTAGGAAATGGATTGTGTTTGGTTTGTATGTTGTATGGTGGATGAACTGTAGAATATATTTTGAAGATTTTTAAAGAATACGTTTTGGAAATTTTTAAAGTATATTTTTATGGTTTTGAAGTATATTTTAAGATTTTGAGTTATATTAAATGATTTGAGAAAGATAGATTATGGTTAGTATGTATGTTGTATGAGAAATAAGTTTTTGAATAAGTTTGGAAACTTTTAAAGTGTATTTAGAATTCATAAACCTTAGATTGTGTTTTATCAATCTTAAAATAAGAATTGTGAAGTATAAAGTATGGATTTTGTTTAGAAAACTCAAAGTATGTCTTATCATTTAATTAGATGAATTTTCAAAGTATATTTTATAAACTAATAAAGTAAATTATGTGTAATATACATTCCCGATTCTAGTACTATAAATGTAGTGCATAAAGTATGCCTCTATTTATAGAGTAATAAAATAATTTAAAGTGCCCAGAGGTGCGATTGAATTCTAGTAAAATTTTCGAATAAATCGGAGATAAGTTCGAGAATGAGAAGAGATATGATGATTTATTAAAGTATAGAATGACGTGTTAATTTTGGAGACAAGAAAATTTAAAAGTTGGCATTCGGTTGAAATAAAATGAGATTGGTTAGGATAATTTTTTGTAATATATCCCTCCGAAGTTAACATGGTAAATATAAAGTGCTAGAATACCCTCATTATTGGAATAATAAAATCGTTAAATTTTTCGAATATATAATCAAATTCTAATGGAATTTCAAAATTGATCAAAAATAAATTCGAATCCGAAAAGTGATATGATGAATTATTAAAGTATATGATGGAATTAATGATAAAGGAAATTCCATAAAAAGGGCATGATTAAATAAAATAATTAGAGGTTACATAAGGGCATTTTTAGAATTGATAGAGTTTGAGTACAAAATGTAGAAAGTTTGAGGGAAAAATAGTTAATTAGAATGGATGACATGACTTGTAATTTTGTGACAAACTTAAGGGGCAATTTGTTAAGGCATTAAAGTCTATATAATTGAAGAAGCTGCTAGAAATTTGAAAGAAAAAGTGGGTTGTCGGCGGAAGAGAATAAAAAAAAGAGAGGAAACTGCAGGGGATTCACGGCTAAGCTGAAACAGAGCAGAAAACGGCCTATTTTCAAGTGGTTCCAAACCAACAAAAGGTGGGAAACAAGCCTAGGGGTGTTATACAACTTGGGTAAATGATTTTCAAGTGAAAAACTCTTAATTTTCATGATGTTTTGATGTGAAATCCTAGGTGCAAAGCTGTCCACCTGTTGTATGCACTTCTAATGAAAATTTTGTGCATGGATTAAAGGTTTTAAAACTTTAATCTTGTGGGAAAAACAAAGCAAGGGTTCAAGACAGCTTCATAAGTATTTTAGCTAAGATGAACTCTTGATTTGAAGTTGAATTAAGGTGGTTTGAGTTGATAAATTACTGTCATGTTTGTTAGTGTTGTTTTGAGTGAATTTTAAGTGAAAAACTTGAGTAGAACTTGATGTATATGTGATGGGCTGTACGACCAAGGAAGATGATACATGATTCAAGTTGTGTTAATGTATTTGAATGAAAAGTTATGCATGAAATGAGTTAAAATTGTCAAGTTATAATTTTAAAATAATAAACTAAAATCATGATAGTTTGATGTGTATATTCGGCCAAGAGAAATGGAATGTGATGAATGTTTGTTTTAAGTGTTTTGGCATGATTTATGGGCTAGTTATAGATTGATATTAAGTTAATTTTTGTGTGAAATTGAAAAGAAATGAATTGGATATCAAAGGGTGAAGTACACGGTCAAACTAGCTTTAAGATGCAAATGTGATGTTTTCAAGAATTTAACTTGAATTGGCATCATAAATATATGTGTATGAATATGATTTTAGTGAGAAAAATTGGTTTGGATTGATGGTGTAAAACATGGAGTCAATTCAGCCAAAAAAAAAAAAAAAGGAAATGGTTTCAAGAAATTAACTTAATAAATAGATGAGAAAATATAGTTCTAATGGTAAAGTTTTGAATGTGTTAAAGTATTGAAATATGATGTTAAAATAAGAGGTGATAATATGGTATGCAAGCTGCCATAAATTGGTTCTTAGTGTATTACAATGCTATATAATTATTTTTGAGTGAATTAGATGAGTTTAGGAGTTATATGGGGGATAGGATTAATGTAAAATTGAAAGGAAAATCATTAGAATGTTAAATGACCACTTTACGACTATACTTTCCTTAATTACGAAAGTTTGATGTTTTATGGAAATGTTTGTATATGAATGAATTTAGTGGTAAAGTTGCCTAAATATAGAGTGTGAAAACATGTAGGTAACGGGGAAATGAAAAGAATCCTAGCTGAGTCATTATTATGAGTTAAAAATAGGTGAGCATCCTTTTCAAAATGCTTTGAAATAATTATATTTCTATTCATCATGATTTTATATTTTATGTTTAAAGATTGTTCATGAAAATATTTAGAGTTGAATTTATGTTTCACTATGCACTGAGTTGCTTAGAAAGGATATTAAAGTGATTAAAGTTATTTTGAAACCTCCTATATGAATTTTATAAAGTTTATATGTAAGTTTATATGAAATGTGATTTTTATGATGTAAAGCAACAAAGTTAGAAATGATTTTATTTCATTTCTATTTGATTTTTATGGCTTATGCTTAAGGATCATATATTGAAATGTTTAGAATTGATTTCAAAGTAAATAAAGTAATTGAACCTCTTGAATGATTTATTAAAGTTTTAAAGAAATGTGAATCATGATATAAAGAAAAGAAATTGAAATAGAAATAAAAATGTTTTATAAACTTATGGCACACTGATAGATATTTCAGACATGATACAGTTATATGTGGATAATACTTACTACCTGAATCCTTAAGGGTGGGCCCATGAAAGCCCAAAAGAGGGGGTAGCTAGGCCAGTCGCATCCGAATTTATAAGGATCGAGGTTGCGACCCAAGAGTGCAGATGAACTGGGCTCCTTATATAAAAAGGTTGTCCGCTCAGATAGTCTGGGGATAGTGGTTGTCCCACCCATGGGGATGGTGGTTGTCTCGCCCAGACATTTCAGATCAGAGTACCTGAATAAGTGAATGGCAGTGTCAGGGAAGTTTGTCACTAACAGCGGGTGGGACTAAGTCAGTGAGTCGAGTCAGTAAGTCCCGTTGGTATGTTGTCCATGCACGAATTCGAGGCATATAATAGCTAGCGTCCTACCGGACATGAGGCCAAAGCGAAGATATACCGTGGAGGCCTTAGCGATGATAGATTATGCTCGTATTTAGGGTACCATACAATATGGACTAACAGTGGTTGGCCTATTTTTATATAGAGATTTTCCTAAAGTTTACAGCTGCCATTGTTTATGTTTTACAGTAAAGAAATTGAAATCATACAATATATTATTTTTATACTTAAGTTTTATAAAGTATGATTTATATTTAAAATAAAAGTTTATCGTGTAATTGAATTCAAAATGATTTTCAGAGAAATCGATTTAGAGAAACTGATTTTATAGCTAAAATATTTGAATGTATCATGTTTATAATGAAAGTTTATTATGTATTTAAAGTTCATTTCTAATTTAACAAAAATGATTTTAATTTCATAGCGTTTGAAAGTTAGAATAAAATATTTTAAAGATTTTCAGGGGGATTATTTTATAAAGCGAAACTAGGATAGAAACTTTTCGGATACTCATTAAGCTCGTTTAACTCACTTCTATATTTTATGTTTTATAAATAAAATCTCCTTAGAGATAGGTTCAAGGTCTCGTGCATCCATAATAGGGACTCCAAACTAGAAGTAGAGAGACTGAGTCGTGGTACTGCTGTGATTATGTAAAATTGCTATAAATGTTTTGAAAAAATTGAATGTTTGTAAATTACATATATTCCTTTGTATATATATATTTTGGAAAATGTATAATGTGCATATATGCATGACATGTGATTGATTGTCTAATTGTTTTTAAACTTGAATACATGTTAGGGTTGCTTGTGGTTTTGAAATAAGAAGGGTCTGAGATTCAGAAGTTGAGATTTACTTGAATTTAGAAGTGTATAAATCTTTTCATAAATTTTTGCAAGGTGGCATATTTAGTAAAACAGTCGTTATGTTGCCCAAATTTTTATTAAATCTATTTTATAATTGTATGATTAAAAGAAATAATTTTATGTGTTTCCGTTTTCAAAAGGAGAATTCATAAAAGTTTTAATAAAGCAAAAACGGTCTAACTTCACAGGAATCTTTTAGTTGAATCAGACATCCTCTAGAAGGCTACCGTGGAGTTACCGACAGGCTATCGATAGTACGAAAATAAAGGTATAGGAATGGGGCCCGTCATTATGTTTTATGGTATTTTTGAAATAAGGTGATTGATTTTGAAATCTTGAAGCATACTTTGAGAATTATAAATTCAAAGTTTTGCCTTATGATTTTAAGTAGGTCTATGGTTTACAAAATTAGAAAGTATACACTTTAGTGATTCCAAAATATGTTTGAAGATTTCAGAACCTTATATTTTGTATTGAAGTTTTCAAAGTTAGTTTTATGATTTACCCAAATGAATTATGTTTTATGATTTATAAACTAAACCATTTGACTTTAAACCTCAAAGTATATTTTGTAAATTATGAGTCGAGAATATATTTTGTAAACTTATGCTTTATGAAATTAGAAGGTATGGTTTTAGTATTTTTAAAGTAAGTTTTATAATTAGTGGACCTTGTATTTTTTTTATAAGTCTCAAAATGTGTTTTACAACTAATAAAGCAAATTATGTTTTAGGGCTTTTGAAATAAAGTATTTAATTTTGAACTTTATGATTTGTAGAAAAAATTAGAAGCTATTAATTTTGGGATTTCAAAGGAATTTTGATGATTTGTAAACTCTTGAATTATGCTTCATAGTTTAAAGATTGAAATTATGTTTTATATAAAATACCTTATATTAGATATCATGTTTTGGTGGTTCTGGTGATCCTAAAATCTAATTGACGATTTGTAAAGTTTATGGGTCGTGTTGAGTTTTAAAGTAATTTTATGGTTTAATAAAGTAAAGTATGTTTTGATTTCCAAATATATTTTATATTTTAACCAAGTAAATTTTGATGTTATGATTTTCAAAGTATATTTTATAATCTGTCAAAGTAAGTTTGGATTATACGATTTCTAAAGTGTGTTTTACAATTTAACAAAGTAAGTTATGAATTTATGGTTCCCAAAGATAGCTTCATGATTTAACAAAGAGAATTATGTTTTAAGGTTTATGAAATAAGAGATTTCTGTTTTGTAAACTTATATTTTATAAAACTAGAAAATATGATATTGGTGGTTTTAAAATATGTTTTATGATTTATGAATCTTGTATTTTGTATTTAGTTTTTAAATGTGTTTTACAAACTAATGAAGTAAACTTTGTTTTATAGGTTATGAATAAATTAATTAAATTATAAAAATCTAGAGCATGTTTTATAAAGTACATGCAAAGCTTTGGTTTTGATAAAAATTTGGTTGAAAACTAAATTTTTAGTATGGAAATTATTATAAAGGTTGTGTTTAGAAAAGTTTTCCTTTCAAAAATGTGCTTTTTAGAAAAGATTTGAGAAAGGAAGAGAAATGAGAATGTTTTAGAAAAGTTTTGAGAAAAGAAAAAGGAATAAAAGTATTTCTAAAAAAGAATTGAGAAAAGAAAGATAAAGAAAAATGTTTTTAGAACACCAATGCGTACCCTCCCCTCTAACAGTCAGAAAAGATATCACGTGAGTAAGACCCGAAATCAAAAGTTACCTACCACATGCTAGTGCAGGAGTTGGTTGGGAAATTAAGAAAAACGAGTTATTAAGGGGTTAGGAAAATGTTATTGAATCACCTGACATGTAGATGACAGGATCCTTGCTCTGCATGTGTGATGAGTAAATTTCACTATGCACGATAGAAATGCTCTCTCCCCCAGAAGTTATCCCCACTTTGCGTGTGTGTTGAGTATTTCTACCATGCAAGACAAAAACTCTTGGTATTAGTTGGTGTTGAAAATATATCCAAAAGCATTTAAAAAAAAAAAAAAAAAAAGGTTTTTCAAACATGGTACAAGAAAGAGAACTTATAGAACTTCAGAATCTCAGAGAGATTTTCTAGAAAAATCTTATAGAAAAGTTTTACAGAAAAGTTCTATATAGAAATTTCAGTTTTATGATAATATGATATTTACTTTAGAAATAATTATTTATGAATTTATGAAATGGTTTCTTTTTATGATTGATAAAGTTTGAGTATTATTTAAAAATAATTTTAGAAAGTTCACAGTTTTATTTTAAGATTATGTTTCGGATTTAGTTTTATTATAAATGGAAAAGCAAAATTTTATGAATTATTGAAAAATAGTTGTTATTATCATAAACATGTTTTGTTTTATTTAGAAATATTTTTGAAAATTTATATTCTCTCACTCGGCATTAGACTCACCATTTTATTTAAAAAAAAATCCCCACCCGCCACCCCCCCTCCTCCCCGACCCCCTAGGTATCCACTACAGGTTCGTGTAGATTTGTGCGTATCGCGAGGAAGACCACATAATGAAAATTATTTTTACAAATTTTAGGTCTTTTTACCAACATTTGAAGAACTATTTTATATGTTAGTTTTATGGATTTCAATACAAGAAATTTTAAAGAGTTTAGTTTAGTTTAATTCTATTTTGATCCAAGTGATCTTCAAAATCTCAACATTTATTTAAAAGGATTTTCAAAAAATCCGAATTTTTAGAAAGAAAATTTTAATTTTCACAAGATCCTCCTAGGCTTGGAATAGGAGTCGGGTCGAGTCCTGTCAAGTTTTCTCAACTATCTCCTTGTTGATTCAGCTCCTCTTTTCCTCCTTTTCATCCGGTAATTCGCTTCCTCCACTGCCTCCCTCAGTCATGCTTACTGCCTCTCCGTTGTTAACACCTTCATTGCCTTATTGATCTACAATTTTTTTATTTATATTTTTTTTCTTTTCTTATTTGTTTTTCTTGTCTCATATCACAGTTTGGGTCATTGATCCAGTTTTTAAACAAATTACAGCTTGGGTCACTGACCCACAATTTCTTTTCTTGTTGATATATTTATTTATTTACACTAGTTTTTATGTATTATTCATTTTTTTGTTAGTTTTGGTGACGATTTATGTCTGTTTATTTACATATTTATGTTTGTTTATCACTGATGAACTATAATTTTGGTTTTGGTGATGTATTGGTAATTGGTAGTAGATGTTGGATTTTAAATTTTGATTACAATTTGGATTTGGTGATGAACTAGTAAAATCGGTGTCAAATTGACGAAAATCGACTAGATTGAACCAACCCGACACTAGTTGGTCCAAGTAAGTTTTCCTATCTAAATCAAGTAGGGTTGATTTTTGATTCGGAAAATCAAAATAGTCTGTTTCGATTTGATTTTATCCAAAACTATTCCGACTTTATCAATGTGTCCACCCTTAATCTGGGTTTTCAATTCCATATCTAATTATTTGGGTTTTAAAACCCAATGTCAACGATCTAGTTTTAAAACCAAATGACAATATGGTTTTTGAAACCAGATCAAACTTGATTTGGTTTCAAAATTATGGTCTTCATTCATCATCTGATGGAGATCCAATCTCCATGAGATTTTTTTTTTTGAATTTTTAATATTAGTTGTTTTCTTTTTTAAAAGTTTAGTTTATCTAATTTTGATCTCTATATAGATGGCTAGTAGAGATGCAACTTTTATTTTTTTATTATTTATTTTCTAAATATATTTTAATTAATTTCATATGCATCATCCATCTTGAGATGGAAAGTATAGATCCATATATATTTTGTTTAATTTTATTTTTCACCACTTTTATTTTTTATTTAATTTTAATTAAAATTAAAATACCATATTGGAATGACAAAGTTATCTCCGTTTCTATTAGGTTTGACTGACAATAGTGATCAAATTGAAGGGTTTTTATAATTAGGGACCATGAGTGTCATGTATGCAAATAGAGATTAAAACGTGAGAATTTATGAAAATTGAGGGACCAAATGAAGTTTTCCTTCATTCTTTTTTCTTTAAAAAAATGGGGAAACCATGATCTTTCAATCACAACATAAAAACCGCAAACATTCAATAGTTCTAGTGTCATTATTTTCGATTTTCTTAATTAACCAATTTAACTCTTTTTGATCTAATATACTTCGAACCAGTAGTTTTATCATTTAACTACTTCATTAAAAACAAAAGAACGAAAGTTAATCAAATCAAGCATAGCTGCACTTAATGTGGACTTAAAACAACTCCTACATTTTATTTTTCAACTTCACAATATTTCTTAAAACTTAATACAAAATCAAACAAACAATATTTCTAAAACTTATATATATAAATAAATATATATATATATAGTTTATGTTTGTTTGGTTTTAAAAATGATCATAAGTATAAGCACTTCAATTGGAAGGTAAATTGGGTTTCATCGAACTCAATAATGTTAGAGAATATTTATTCAATCTGACAATATATCAGTTAAATCATTATATCATGTAATATTTAAAAGATTATCAGTATTACTATGTTTCCCAAATGTTTTACTCAAATTCATACACAAATACATGATATGTAAATTATCAACATCCTATTACTTATCAGATTATCTCATGATTTATAAAATGTTAATAATTCACATGTTGCATCATTTAAACATAGATTTAAGTAAAATATTTGAGAAGCTAGCGTTACTCTTAATATATATATATAGAGTAATATTAGGTTTTCCAAAAATTTTGTCCAAATACATGCCCCTATAGTATGTAAATTGTTAAAATCTTGTAAATCATGGAATAATGTAATAATTAATAGGATCTTGATAAATAAAATGTTATATCATTTTATAATTTATTATATGTGTAAATATATAAATAGAATGCTTGCAAACTTCACAATTGAATAAATGCGCTGATGGCTAGGTTTGCTCGCTTCACTTTTGAGTCACCAAGGTTCGAATCCAGCCAAAATCAAAACATGTATTTCTCTTTGTCACCTTTTAGCTTTAGATATATTTTGTATCTTATCACAAACAGCATTGGTGGTTAGGGAGTGATTTTTGTGCTTTTAATTCCCCGGTTCGAACTCGAACATTTTGCTTTTAGTCATATTTTCTTCATTAAATACATTATATAAATAAAATGATTTTACTTTTGGACAATTTTTAGTCATTGAATATATTCAATAAATAAAATGCTACATATTATCACAAACATAGAAAAGTGTTGATGGCATGAGTTTTTTTTTTTTTTTTATCATTTATTTAATTATAGTTTGATTAAATGTGTGTAATTTAATTATATACATTATTTACAATATGAATAGTAACTCTCATCATAAAGGGACATATCCCTAAATTATTATTATTATTATTTACAATATGAAATTTGAAGTTCTCTTACTAAGAAGAAGAGAGCTAGTATACAATCAAGTCATAATTAATATATTTGTTTTTATATTTGTATCAAGAATGATATTTTTAAGAAATTTTGATTACAATCTTATAAAAGATAAAATTACATATCTTCTACTAGCAATATATTTTAACTATTTTTATTTCATATAACGTATTTTTAACAATTGAAGTAAACATTACAAAGAAAATTTCATATAGTTTGATTTTTTGATGTTATAATTATTATATAAAAGTGTTTTCTCTCATATAGATTTCTGGGTCCGTCACTGGAAGAGAGATCTCTTTCATATCAATTCACTTATCAATTATTTTCTCATTTTTTTTCATCTAATCTAGATTTTTTTTTTCAGCTTCACAAGAAAAAATCCTCACAAGCTCATGAACAAAAGACTGCACACCATCAAATCTGTTTTGGTGGTAATAGCACTTATTCATTTTGACATTATTCTAGTTTGAATTATCGTACCATACAAGTATATCATTTTGATTATTTTTATAAACTATATGGGTTCTTAACGAGTTTTTTAAGTCAGAGGATTTTTGGCTATTATACCAAACTATAAAGGTAAAATTAGATTTATCTCTATTTAAAATTAATAAAAATGAAAATAAAAACAAATATTCTGCTCAGCAGAAAGGCCAGAAAATTAGACTCTTGGATAGTGAAAGATTTTAACGTATTCACACTATATTATATTTCCATGTGTAAAACAACGCAAAACTGCATAAAAAAGTAACAACAACATTTAAATTTACGTGATTCTGCTTCGAATGTTTTTGTCCGTAGAATAATTCCGTCTGAAATCTCCTTCCATCATGACGATGCCTGTCAGACTGAAGTTCGGATGTTTAAAGAAGGACTAGTTGAACTCTCGCATGCATCAGGAATACATGGATAATCCAGTAGCATTGTTGCAATATCGCATGCACTGGCCTTGTCCATGTATTACCTGACGCATACAAGAGTTAGCTAGAAGAAAACTGCAGTTGCTTCCTTCCTGTTAAGGCTACTTGTAATTTGTTCGTGATCCAAAAATTTTAAAAAAAAAATCTAAAATTTAAGAAATGTTTAAAACTTAGAGACGTAATGATTTGGTAACATAGCATGAATACACAAATATGTGCGTGAAAATATATTGAAAACAGTTTTTGAACATGAATCAATCAAACAGTTTGAAAACATGCATTGTAAATTATTTTGTTGTTTGGTTTTTGATGGTTGGAGAATGTGATGAGCTGTGTGTACATATATATAGTAGATCAGTAGGCAGAGAAATGTGCGGAAGATGGAAGTGAATGACGACATGATGAGTTAAGATATTGTTATTTGTGGACCCATAGAATAATATCAGACATTATGGCAACCAAAGGGACCCATTTTTTATTCTCTTTCTCTTCGGCTACGTGCAACTGTCATGTATATTGTAAAATAATGAGTAACACTAATATATGTGAGAGTATTAATGAACAGGAACAAGTTAATTAAATAAAGAATACAACAAAGTGGAAATAGAATGAAGTGGGAGCAAAGAAATGTCAATTTTTTTTTTTTTTTATCATATATGTAAATTAGCCTGTACAAATACACATATATAAACTACTTCAAAAAAAAAATACACATATATAAACACTTGAAGAATGAAAGAATATATTCTCTTTAGGGCCATCACTTTCTTGCTTCTCTTACTTTGAGATTACGTTGGAGAGCTTGAAGCTTAATTTAATATTAGTTCTAAAAGACTAGAAGCTTAATTGATCTAACATATCACAACTCTAAAATTGCAAATTACGATTTAAAGATCACAAAAATAAAAATGCTTGAAGCATGATCTAATATATGAAAGTTGTAAAATCAATGAGAGCTCAATTTAATGTTTGAAAATTGCATATTCAAATTAAAGACCTTGATGAAGCTTAATCTAATGTGAGTATGGAAGTCAAGTATGACAATTTGATGTGAGCACTAAGAGGAGGCTTGAGATTTGATATTGTCCCTTAATTATGTTTGAAGATTATTTTTTTAGTAGTTACTTGATATTAATTCCTTTTAGGTTTTTATTTCCTTCAGTTATTTGAATTATTTCCTTTTTAGGTTTTGGATTTATTTTTTAAATTTGATTGGTTCGTTCTAACTTTTAAAGTTATAAAATATTGATAGTAAAATCACTATATATATAAATATAAATATATATAATTTCTATGATTAGTGCATTCTAACTTTTAAATTGTTAGGACTACTAATTAAATTTATTCATTACATCCTCTCTCCTATCCAAGTCAAATATAATGAATGAATTTAATTGGTATTCTTAGTAATTTAAAAATTAAAACATACTAATTATAAAAACTCTCTCTCTCTCTCTCTCTCTCTCTCTCTCTCTCTCTTCATATATATATATATATATCTACATATACATATATATATATTGTTTACAATACACTTGCGTATCGATATATCTAAATTGGTTATACTCTAAAATTACTGATTGTATTTTACTATATCTGATTATAGCTAAAGTGGCTGTTTACACACCAAATATAGTCGATTGTTGTAAATATGATTTGACTTATTTAATTGTATTAATATATAACATAATTAGGGATGACAACGAATCAGATCGGATCGGGTTTTATCCTTTCCAAACCTGATCCAAATTTTTTGAAAGATGCCTCAAACCCGACCTATGCCCCAAACGGGTCAGTACTTTTCGTTCCAAACCCAAATCCGATTGGAGGAACTTATCCCCGAACCCGACCCATTGACTCAAAATAGATACATCCACAAATATATCACAAACAAACACAATTAATCAAAAACATACAATTGCAAGTATTTAATCTTACACTAGGATCTAGTAATTATAAAGTGGAATGCAAAGCTAATACATAATCCAATGCTTTTTCTTAAACCAAGAAAGGTCAATTCTATTATCTTATATGACATTTGTCCAGATAATAGGCAATGCATGCCTCAATGATCTCAAAATAAGAATAACAAACAGTACTTTGATAATTATATCACCTAAAGCATCAGAATATCATTTTTGTTAATTCCATTTTTGTTCTGGACGAACAGAACCATTATGCCATACCTTAACGAAACTATGTTGCCACTAAAAGTTCCAAGTTGCAATCTGACAAATGAGATTCGCTCCATATCGTTTTATACCATTTTATCATCTACATTAAATTTAGAACTGGAAAGGGCATATGAAAAATATTTTAAAATTTTTATAACATAGCATATATGAGAATCCAAGATGACTGGTTGACTGACTTCAAAATGGTTCCAGTTATTCAAATCACAGAGAAACCACAAGAGAAATTAAATTGTTTTCTACTTTGAAGAAAAGAAACCACAGGAGAAATTAAAACTTAGAGTACATGACCACAAAACCAGCAACACCAAAACAATGGAACGGAGGGGAAGAGAAGAGAAGAGAAGAGAGGCACTGACCGGACGGGGACCAAGGGATTTTATGTTTTGCTTATATACCGGGTCACTGGGTCAGGTTGGGGCAAAAAAGCATGCCCCGGTCTTGACCCGATAACCTGCACGGGTCACCTCTTGTGCCTCAAACCTGCCTTGAATTGATTTTTTCCTACTCCAAACCCACTCCGATCCAAACAGATTAAATTTTTCTAGATTTGGAATCGGATCGGGTATTTTTGTCATCTCTAAATATAATATATAATCAGATATAATAAAACATAAATAATAGTTTTAGAATTCAATTACTCATTAAATGTATCAATATTCAAGTCATTTGTAAAATGTACATATATATATGTATGTATGTATATAAAAGACATTGACTGTACAAATGATGTAAATCTAATGATATGTTAACATTTTTTTTTTTAATACATTATATAATTGAGACTGACTCGATAAATAACTAAGACTAAGTGGGATTACACACTAAATACGTGGCACGAAGAGAGGCTCCCATACAGGAGGAAACAACCCACACATAGGTGGGGGGATTGCTCTCACATAGGAGGGAGAGAAAATCTCATCTTATTTTTTTAATAAGAAGGTAAGGTACGTTGTAATCAAACTTATGACTGGGAAGGAAGGAGAGGTAGTTTTACCATTGAACTGACACCCCAAGATACGTTTACTAAATGGATTAAGTAATAAGAATGAAATTGTGAGTTTCACATGAATTTAAAGCTGTGAAATGGGAATCTAATTCCCTTCACTCCACTTGAAAATTTCATTCTCGTTCTTTTTTATAAGTTAAAAAGTCTTTTATACCTTTTATTAAAAAAAAAAATTAATCTATATTTTATTTTATAATTAAAAAAAAAAAAAATAAACATAATATTGATATAATATGATTGATATGAAAGCATAATTTTAAGAATTTTTTTTTTAAACAATAAATATAATATTGATGTACAATATAGATGCACAATATGTTTATAATAATATTGTTAAGAAAAAATTTTTTTTTTAACTTATTATGACGAGTTACATGGTAAAACAATGGCACTACAACACAAACACAATTTTATAAAAAGACACACAATGCTTATTTTGCAACTAGCCAAATTCTCAATAGTTACATTATTTATTATTTTAAAAAAAAATGCTTTTGAAGTACATAATTTTAATTAAGGACATTTTGGTAACCTATAATTAATTCATTCTGATTTCAAAGCAAAATAAATATCTCAATGAGTATACTACTGATTCCAATTCTGATTCTTATGATCGAAATAAATAACTTATTTTGATTCTAATACATTATTTCAATTCCAAACTATCTTGATTTTAGATCATTTCGATTTCAAGTCATTCTGATTACGTGCAAGTAAACATACTATAAAAGAGTTTATATTTGTTAAATCCAAAAGATCTCTCTTTACAAAGTGAAAATGCTTCAGAAAAGTTAAAATTTGTTAGAACCAAAAGATCTACAAGAAATGAATTATTTAGAATTATTAAAACATTTTACATTATTCTTACATAATTTATTTTGTCACAAGATTATCGAATTGATATAATAAATATTACTATTAATTACTAAAAGATTCTATACATAAGATTGTTGGAATAAATATGGATATCCAATATATAAAGATAATGTTATAAATATTATATTTAAGTGGATGTCCATTTGTTTTCTAAACTCTTATCCTTTATTTTCACTTATTATAATTGTAACCTATGACTTTTAAAGTTCTACTCTTATAAGCCTATAAATAGAGACATTGTATGTTGCATGAATGAGATTGGATGAAAGAAAAATACTTATTCTCACAATTCTTGAGTTTCATCTCTTCTTCTTATTTTTATTTTTTTTAATTTTATAACACATTATCAGCACGAAACTCTACCAATTTGGCTTATTCTAGCATAGAAATTTAAGGTAAGTATTCTAACTTTCTTTACACTTCTATGCATGTTTTGTTTATAATTTATCTATTGTTATTTTCCTCTTATCATATTGTGTATATTATAAATGATGATAATACATGGTTGATTTGTTTTTCTATTTTTTTTTATTTCATAATCATACCATCAAATATATGAAGTTAATGTGATTATTATTTAGATTTGGTGTCCCATTAACTTATAGTAAAGGATCTCCTTATCCTTTGGCAAAGTTTGAGAGAAAGATATGATCATAAAAAAATTGTAATTCTTCCAAAAACTCGTTTTGATTGGATACGCTTACGATTATAAGACTTTAAATCAGTAAGTGAGTATAATTCTGCAATATTTAGAATCAGTTCTCAATTGAAATTTTGTGGAGAAAAGATCATTGAAGAAGATATGCTGGAAAAAAAAAAAAAAAGAAAACATTCTCCACTTTTCATGCCTCTAATGTGCTCCTATAGCAACAATATCAAGAAATGGGTTTTAAAAAAATATATTCAAAATTGATTTCATACCTTCTTATGGCTAAACAAAATAATGAGCTTTTAATGAAAAACCATGAGTCACACCCCACCGATTCAAGTCCATTCCCTAAACTGAATGCGATAATGTATAATAGTCAAGGATGTGGTCGTGAATGTGGAAAAGGACATGGTCGAGGTCGAAATAATTTTCGACATCATGATTGTCATTATAATAATTCTTCAAATTTTAAAAAAAATCACACCTAGTGAAGGAAAACATGAAATGGAAAACTTCACAAGATAAGATCACCGAAAAATACTGAAAGTGTATGTTATAGGTGTGGAATGAAATGACATTGGTCATGTACTTGTCATACAGCTAAACATTTGATAGATCTCTATCAAGCCTCTCTAACGGAGGAAGAAAAGACAAAAACGTTGAAGCAAACTTTGCATTTTAAGATGATTTTGGTGATGATCATCTTAACTCTTTGGGACAACACCCTTGGATGTTGGAGACTTTCTTAATAAAATATTGACGAATTTGCTAATGGCAAAATCAACTTTTCAGTTGATGACGAGAATGTCCATTTTTAAAATGTTATCTTCATATTGCATTAGAGTCAGTGTGTTTTACTAGTGTTAGTGTGTTAATTTTAGTATTGATGTATTTCTTTTTGTAATATACTTTCTTACTACTTATTATATATTTCTTTTGCTTAAATGAAGAAGCATGAATATTTCTCATCTTTTTATTAGTCTCAATATCAATAGTGAAGATATATGCTTAGCGGACAGTGTCATAACACGTACCATATTAAAAAATAAGAAATATTTTTCAAATTTAAAAATAATGGAAGCTACTATTACTACAATATCAAGCAATGTAAAACTCATTGAATGCTCCGGAAGAGCAAATATTTTATTGTCTCAAGGAAGGAAACTCACTATTGATGATGCCTTATTATCTACTAAATCAAAAAGAAATTTATTGAGTTTCAAAGATATCCGACGAAATGGATGCTATGTTGGGACTATGAATGAAAATAATATAGAATATCTCTATATTACATCAGTTATTTCTGATGAAAAATGCATATCAGAAAGGCTATCTGCCTTTTCTTTTTGATTGTACTATACAAGCATAAGTACAATTGAAGTATATGCTATAATGAACCAAAAGTTTATCAATAAAGAAAATTTTATTGTTTGGCATGATCGGTTAGGCCATCTCGAATCAATAATTATGCGAAAAATTATTGAGAATTCACATGGACATACATTAAAAGACTAGAAGACTCTTTTACCTAATGAATTTTCATGTGCTGGTTGTTCTCAAGGAAAGTTGATTATCAGACCTTTACCATCTAATGTTGGAAAGGAATTTCTAGAGCATATCCAAGGGGATATATGTAAACCTATTCATCTATCAGGTGAACCATTTAAATACGTTATGGTATTAATAGATGCATCTACAAGGTAGGCCCATGTTTGTTTATTATTCACCTGTAATGTGGCATTTGCAAGATTACTTGCTCAAATAATAAGGTTACGAGCACAATTTCCAGATTATGCAATCAAGATAATTCGTCTTGATAATGCAGATGAATTTACATCTCAAGCTTTTAATGATTACTGCATATCAATTGGAATACCTGTTGAACATCCAGTTGCTCATATACATACATAAAATAGTTTAGCAGAATCTTTTATTAAACGCCTCTAATTAATTGCTAGACCATTAATTATGAGAACAAAACTCCCAATTTCTATTTGAGGACATGCAATTTTGCATGTAGCAACACTTATACACATAAGACCAATATTATATCATAAATTCTCCATATTTCAATTGGTTTTTGGGCAAGAACCAAATGTTTCCCATATAAAAATATTTGGTTGTGCAGTATATGTTCCAATTGCACCACCACAACGCATTAAGATGGGTCCTCAAAGGAGGTTGGGTATATATGTGAGATATGAATCTCCCTCAATTATTAAATATATTAAACCAATGATAGGTGATGTTTTTACAGTGTGATTTGCTGACTGTTATTTTGATGAAACAAATTTCTCAACATTAGGGGGAGATAAAAAACAGCTAGAAAAGGAGATTACATGGAATGTATCATCATTATCTCATTTTGATCCTCGCACAAATCAATGTGAATTAGAAGTTCAAAAGATAGTTCATCTTCAAAATATTGCAAATCAATTACCAGATACATTTACTGATCTAAGGAAAGTCACTAAATCGCATATACCAGTTGAAAATGCTCCAGTAAGAGTTGATGTCCTTGAAGGACAGCCTGTAGCTAATGAATCTAAGACACGTTCAAAACGTGGAAGACCAATCAGTTCTAAAAATAAAAATCCCACAAAAAAGGCAGCAAACGATCAAGATGGCACAATGAAGGAGACTAGTACTTTTAATGAGACTCGAGATATAATGAATAACAAAGCCCCAAAAGAGGCTCAGGTACCTAAAAATAGTGAAAATGATGAGATCTCAATAAATTATATTTCTACTAAAAAAAAAAATAGAACTGAAAAGAACAAGTTATTGATAACATTTTTGCATATGCTATAGCACTTGATGTTATAAAAGAAAGCGAGGATATTGAACCAAATTCTGTCGAGCAATGCAGACGAAGAAATGATTGACCAAAATGGAAAGAAACAATTCAAGCAGAATTAAATTCACTCGCAAAACATGAAGTTTTTGGACTATAGTCTGAACACCAGAAGGTGTAATTCCGGTTGGATATAAATGGGTATTTGTGCAAAAACAAAATGAGAAAAATGAAGTTGTAAGATATAAAGCTCGACTTGTTACACAAGGGTTTTCACAAAGACCTGGTATTGATTATGAAGAAACATATTCTTTTGTGGTAGATGTAATTACATTTCGATATCTAATTAGTTTTGCAGTTCATGAAAAACTTGATATGCATCTAATAGATATGGTTACAGCTTATTTATATGGAGCACTTAATAGTGATATTTATATGAAAATCCTTGAAAGATTTAAAATGCCTGAAACATATAATTCAAATTCTTATAAAATGTATTCAATTAAATTGCAAAGATCGTTGTATGGGTTAAAGCAATCCAGACGCATGTGGTACAATTGTTTGAGTGAATATCTGTTGAAAGAATGATATAGAAATTATCCTATTTATCCATATGTCTTTATAAAGAAATTATGATCTGAGTTCGTTATTATTGCAGTATATGTTGATGACTTAAATATTATTGGAACTTTGAAAAAACTTCCTGATGCAGTGGAATACCTAAAGAAAGAATTTGAAATGAAAGACCTAGAAAAAATAAAGTTTTGTCTTGACTTGCAAATTTAGCATTTGACAAATGGAATTAGCAATCAACTTATACAGAAAAGATCCTTAAAAGATCTTATATGGACAAAGCACATCCATTGAGCACCCTAATGATTGTTAGATCACTTGATGTGAAAAAGGATCCATTCCGACCTCGAGAAGATAACGAAAAACTCCTTGGTCCTGAAGTACCATATCTTAGTGCTATAGATGCACTAATGTATCTTGCTAATAACATCCATCCTGATATAGTATTTTCTATGAATTTATTGGAAATATATAGTTCTTCTCCAACCCAAAGACATTGGAATGAAGTTAAACAAATATTTCGTTACCTACAAGGAACAAATGATTTAGTTTGTTTTACTCAAAGGATTCTAAATCATCATTAGTTGGTTATGCAAATGCAGGTTATTTATCTTATCCACATAAAGCTCGATCTCAAACAGATTATGTATTTACATGTGGTGATACTGCAATATCATGACGTTCTACAAAGCAGACTATATTCGTCACCTCTTCAAATCATGCTGAAATTATTGCAATTCATTAAGCTAGTCGAGAATGCATGTGGCTGGGGTCAATGACTCAACATATTCGAAATGCATGTGGATTATCTCTTACAAAAGAAATGTCAACCATATTATATGAAGATAATGTTGTATGTATTGCTCAACTAAAAGAGAGTTATATTAAAAGAGACAGAATAAAACATATATCACCAAAGTTCTTCTTTACACATAACTTTCAGAAAAATAGTGATATAAATGTTCAACAAATTTGATCAATGGATAATTTGGCAGATTTGTTCACAAAAGCATTACCAACAGCAACATTTGAGAAGTTGGTGCATAATATTAGAATGAAGCGTTATAGAGATCTTAAATGACATTATTTTGAGGGAGAGAAATATGCACTGTACTCTTTCCTTGACCAAAGTTTTTCCCATTGGGTTTTTCTTGACAAGGTTTTTAACGAGGCAGTTTTTATTGTATATTATACACTAATATAATGTACTTTTTTTCCTTCACTAGGATTTTTTTTTCCCACAGGGTTTTATCCTAGTAAGGTTTTAATTATGCATATATTTGTGTAATGGACATCCAAGGGGGAGTGTTATAAATATTATATTTAAATGGATGTTCATTTGTCTTCTAAACTTTTATCCCTTTATTTTCACTCATTATAATTGTAACCTATGATCTTTAAAGTTCTATTGACCTTTGGAGTTCTACTCTTGTAAACCTATAAATAGAGACATTGTATGTTGCATGAATGAGATTGGATGAAAGAAAAATACTTATTCTCACAATTCTTGAGTTTCATCTCTTATTCTTATTCTTATTCTTTTTAATTTTATAACATATAAAACCTTTTTCTAATCAATTTCTCTCAAGCACAATGTGATAATACAAATTAGTCTTTAAAAGGACAATATGATAGATTAAATACCTTAGGGAGAATCCTAAAAAACCTCATAACTTTTGATAATAAGTTATTTCTACACCATGTGATTTTGTTTTTATCTAAAATTCCCCCTATTGTCCCTTTTTTTAATAAAAATGTTTTAAAAAAAAGTTAAAATGTCCAATTTGCCCTTATCATTTGATATTAAAATATAAAAATTTAAAAAATTATTGAAAAAATTAATAAAAATAGGGAAAAAATGTAAATCTAGATTGGATCTCCACCGTCCCTTCAATTGATGAATAGTTGAGATCTAATCTAGACCCCCATCAGTCATAGACCATCACCCCGTCTCTCGCTCCACACCCCCCCCCCCCCACTTCCCCTTTCCATCCTAATTTTTGAGCTTCCAACAGAACTTTCTAAGTCTCTAGTGGCTAGAAACCCATGGGTTTCTAGCGACTTCAATCATCAAAATGAATTCAAACCGACGCGTCGTGCCCCTCCTCCTTCCCTCCCCCCCCCCCCCCCCCCCCCCTTCCAAAAAAAAAAAAAAAAAACAATCATCAACCTAGAAAATAAAAACCAATCATCAATCCAATTAAGCCAATTATCAATCGTTAATGAAAAAAAAAATCCCACAAATAAAAAAATATGAAAAAGTGAAAAAAAAAAAAAAAAAAAAAACTGGTGGTTCTATGTCTCTATCGTGGAGACCCAAAATCAATGGTCTCTATCGTTGGAGACAACCTAACTCTCCAAGTTGAAGATCTAGGTGGTTTCCAATAGTGGAGACCTACTATGCCGAATCCACTAGCCATCACCAAACCAACCACTATCATCATCGAACCGGTGAGAGAGTGAGATGAAATGAGAGAGGGAGATGAAAGAGAGAGATACATGGGGGAGATGAGTTGGTGATAGAGAAAGGACATTAATGGGTTGTCGTACAATCGGAGATATAGAGAGAAGAGGAAAGGGAAAGCGCAAGAGAAAGAAAGTCAATTGAGAAAAAAATATTATTATATATATTTTTATTTTTAAATAAAAATATCTTTTTTATAATTTTATATTAAATATTATTTATTTTGATTTTTATATTTTAATTGATTTCTCATTATATTTTCGTTTTTGCCCCTGAAGTCAAATGGTCAATTATATCAACTTAACAGAATCTATGACCATCAAGAGCATTGTCGTCCTTTCATACGTCTTCAAGAGATATTTTGGATGTTTATTTTAATGTTAGACGATATTTCAAATTAAAACGAAATGACATAATGGAAAAAATACATATTATCAAACGTCAGAGGGTTTTATAAGATTTTTCCAATAGTTTATGTATGATATTTTGTGATGCAATCCTTAAAGGATTTAAATTAAGTTTTTTCATTGTTAGCGGGAGATTAATCATAAAGTGCGTGATGGTTCGAAATTATATGGTAGGCAAAATCTTAACAAATTGCATGATATGCAAATAATTTTTCTGGATGATTAAAAACAATTAATTAATAAGATTATATTATGTCAATATGCAACTCAGGTGATTACCCTGTAGAATAATTTTGTTAGCAAATAAATCATCCATTATATATCGAAATCTTAAAAACAATTTGGTTTAAAATATGTGAATCTCTTGAAGCGGATAAATCATATGATCATATTGAAAGTAATATTCAAGTGATAAATATTTCAAAATATCAAATTTATTTTTAATTTTTAATATTTTGATCATTTAAAGCATAGTTTGAATTAACTTTCAAACACTGGTTTAATAAGGGAGACACCGATTCATTTTTAAACATATTTAGAATTTAAATTTTAATTATTGTCTAAAAAGTTGGACTAAATAAAATGTTTGAAAAGCGTGTCAGCGCCTATATGTACCAATTTGAATTCAGATTAAAAACTGAACTTTTCTGACTTTTTTTCTTTCTTACATTCTACACTTCATGTACAAATTGCTCGAAAGAAGAAATTTATTTAATTCAGTTAGTTCTTGGTTTAGTGCTAGAACTTAGAAAAGTAGATAGTTGAATCTTAAGAGGTAGTCATCAATTGTTCTTCAAGCACTGAAAAGGAGTGATAATCTGTCTTGAGGACATTGCTCGATTACAAGAAACCTCCATCTTCATTCAAGCTAGTGAAACCCTTTTATATATACATATATATTTTTGGATTTTGTGTTGTTATTGTATTAAATTGTGTTGTTACTTTATTGATTGATTAATATAACATCGATATAATATTGTACTGTTTGTTGTGTATTTATAAATTGTTATTCACATACTAATTGTTTTTCCAGCAAATACATCAAAGGTGAAAGAATAAATACAATTAAATAGATATTAACTGAAAGATTATCTCTATTTTTTCGGAACTTTACTTAGATGTTAAAATGACAAACTAATCAGACCATAAATTTAAAACAAAAAATGTTTAACTAATGGTCTTATGCTCTCACATAGTCACATTAAGTAATTAATTATTCATGATTCTTGTTTTAATATTACCTGATTTTCTTTTATTTTTAATCCTGATTAATTAGTTAACACATTCCAAAATCTTTGTCTCTAAATGTATAATAATCTCTCAAAGCTCCAATAAGAAGGGTGAAATTTGCTCCAAATTTGACGTCACAAACTACTTAGATGATAAATTAAAACATGATTATCTTTTAACTAATGGTCTCCCAATTTGGCCAAGAGGGACATACAACAAGCTCCAAGAAGAAGGGTGAAATTTGCTCCAAGTTGGAGTCTAAAATTACTTAAAATTTTAGGGTTCATAAAATCAGCTGAGAGAAGATCAACAAGAGCCATGTAAATGAGGATCCCAGCCGATGCTGAATTGAGAAGCCCTTGAATAATGAGTGCTGTTGGGCTGTTTTCATTGTATGTGTTTGATATTCCAATCCCAACTGCAATCCCTATTGGGGTTGTAAGAGAGAAGAATAGTATCATTATTGCCATGGCCTTAAACTTGAATTTTGCCTGCATAAAATTATAAAATTCACAATTATCTAAAAAGAATTACCATGTTGGGTCGACAGAAAAACCAGAATTAAAGGTCACCAAAGTTATATAAATTTTACGTTAACCAATAGTATATTGATTCTCAACATGAACATTCAAGTACCACATAAAGGTAGAGCACATTCACCCAAAGCTCAAGTAGGTAATACACTTTTCTTTTACACATGTGATAAGAGTTTGAATCTCACCATATGTATTTATCAGTATATTTAAGGAGATTTATTTTTTTATATAGGAGTAGATGTCTTCTAGCATCATGAGAATAAATTTTCGAGCTATATTTAACATTTAATTTTTATAAGTCCCAACAAATCACTAATTATTGATGTCCACATATTTTCAATCATCTTGTAATTGTATTTATTGTTAGTTAGGTGAAGCACATTTGACTTTGTGAAAGTGTTTTTCATTGACTTCAAATGGAAACACATTGATAAACCCCGATCCTAGTTTCCTCGAAAAATTCATTTCCGGCGATCGGATAGAGAATAAAGGGTCCAGAAATAATGCAAGGGGCCTGACTAGAATTTGATTATATTTATAAGGCTCTGAGTGTTGTGTCAGGAAAAAATGAGAATTTTCAGTGAATAATATTCGGATCCAGAACAAATAGTGATTTTTTTCGAAAAATATCTGAATTAGTGTTTAAGACCGAATTTGGACCCGGTTATATTGTCTAGGGTCATAAATTGAGATTTGGTGGGAAACATAAGTTTTTGATGAATAGTATTTTTTGGACGGAAATTTTTAAATGAATAGTAAAATTTTCGGAAATTGACCTTAATGGTCGAAAATGTCCGAAAATAGCAGGAGAGTATAGAGAAACAAAATCGGATCAAAAAGAAGGCCATTTGAGTCAGTTTTAAACGATCCGAAAAAAATTACAATATTGCTCTTTTGAGAGATTAATGGGTTTTAATGAGTTTAAACCCAATTGAATTTTTTTCGAAGCATGAGATTGATAGATAAGACACCCAATTAAAGTATTTCATGGTCAATTTGAAGATTAGATGACCATGGAATATTTTCAGAATATTTTCCGGTCGAAGTGAAATTAGATTATAAAAAGGCAAAATGGACATTTTAAGTTAAGTATGCATGGATCACGCATGAGCATAATATGCAGAAGTTTTAAGGAGTGTAACCCAAATGAATGAGAATGGGTTAAAGAGAATGGACATAAAAATCGAGTATTTAAGCTATAGATACGTATAAAATGTTATTGGTTTATTCGACCGAATTTCGGTTAGGAATATTTTTTTTTATCAAGTATATATGACAGGTATTAGACCGAAATTGAAGCTTATAAAGTTAAATTGGCCATAAGATATGTGTAGAATATTTGTGGAATATTTTTCGAAAGGATTATGAATGAATTATATATTAATCAAGCGAGGTGAGCTCACGGGATAAAGTAAAAAATATTTTAATTCAACCAATAAGAAAAGAGATAAGTGACTTGAAAAGTAGTAGCTATAGTTGTGTCACATGTCATCTAGTGAATGGTTGAATAAATAAATGGATGAGAAATTGCCAAGTGGACCAATGGAATTAAAAAATATATATTTTTGGGTACTAGTAAGATTATTGAAAGTTTGAGGTGATTAAATGAAATTTTCTTGAGAGACTTAATTGTAATTGAGCATTAATATATATAAAAGTGGGTTTTGTCTCATTTGAGACAAATTTAGTCGGGCAAAAGCAAGAAAAAGGAGATAGAGAAGTGGAGAGTCGAGAGTGAGGCCGAAAATGCGCAAGAAAAAGAGAAGGAGAAAAGAAAGAGATCCGGTCCGAATTTCGCTGCGGTTTCTTCACGAAAGTTATTCCTTATCACCTCCTTTAACTAACCCAACAAATTTGAAGTGAAAAGATCGCCTATTTGGTGAGTTATGTCAGTTTAAAGTTTGATGCTTTTTATAAAAATCCATCTCATCTCTTCTTTCTTTTTTGAATTAGAGTTTAGGGATGATGAGAGAGAGGTGTGAGGATGATTTTGACGTGATTTGTGAGTGATTTGATGGAAGAAAAATGGGTGAGAAAGAGAGAGAAAATCTCGGTCAAAATGGGCGTTGTGAGATCTGAGTTCGTTTTCAATTCTAAGACATTAGATAGATGTTTTAGAGGTTAAGAAACAATCTTATGAAGTTAGATTTCAAAAACGAAAAGTTTATGATCGATTTCGGAGCTAAACGAACGAGTTGAAGGGTGTTTTCTGAAATCCTTCTAAGCGAGTTTGTTTAACATTCGAAACCATTTATTTAACCATGGTTGGATGTTAGAATACCAGAGAATTGATTATTGAAATTGTCGGACGTTCAAAACGAAAATTTATTTTTATTAGTAAGCGAAATCGAACGAATTTCGTTCCGAGCTTCCGACGATGAAATTGAGTATACTGAGGTATTTCTAGGAAAAAATAAGTAGGATTTATGTAGAAAAAATGGATTTCGAAAACCCCGATTGAATAGAAATTGAGATCCGAAAGTTTAGACGTTAAAGGGTATTAATAGAGATAAATGATATTTTTATTGATTTTGAATGTTATTTGAATGAGTTAAGTGACCCTAAATGAATATTTGATGTTTTAGGATAAAAGCGGAGAGTTTCTGAGGCATACGGAGAATAATCGGATTCTATCCGAGGAAGTGTTGTGAATGGAAATACAAGTTTTTAAAGTTTATAGTTCCTTAAAGTTTATTTAAAGTTAAAAGAATTTATTATAAATAGTTATTCGTTTATTAATTGAATTTATATTATAATTCTAGGATAAAGATTTTAGTTTATTATTTATGTATACGAGAATGCGCTAGAATTAAAGATTTTAGGTTTATTGCCTTGAGATTTAGAATATTTTAGTGTATTAAGAAAAAGAAATTTTAATAGTCTATGGTTTACCCTAACCCTAGTTTAGTACCCGGCTGAATGCTCTATGCGTGATACGGTAGATGAGAGGAAGTCAGTCAGTGAGATTTGAGTCTAGTCGACTCTTGAGTAAGTGAGGCATGAGTGATCCGTATACACGTATAGGGTAGTGTAGTCGGTCCGCAACGTGGGCCCGCTTTCAGCGACTACACATGGTAGATTCCCACTCCTAGTGGTTAGCTAGATTTTATATGCTACCATGCCAGAAGTAGATATTCTCTGGATTACCATTTAGGCCAGCATCAGAAAAGATTTTAAAAAAAAAAATTCCAAAAACTGTTTTAGAAAAGAATTTTGGAAAGCATTTTAGTTTTTAAAAACTGTTTTTGGGAGAATATTTTATACAGAAATTAGTTTTAGTTCATAGAAATTATACCACTCACTAAGTTATACTCATAGTTTTCTTTAAATGTTTTTCTTAAAAATTCTCCCACAGACGCAGGAGCTAGTCGTCCAGCTGACGAGGTTCAGTCAGACGTGCAGGCGGACGCATAGGACGACACCTAATACATGCATATATTTTGCTATTTTGATAATGTATATGTTTATATATATAGTTGTAAATATTTTAAAGAAATAGTAGATGCATTAATTAAAACTGTTTTATTAAAGTTTTCTGAAATTCGGTTTTATGATTTTATTTACTTGTTTGTGGTTGTGTTGTGAGAAAAGAGCCGGAGGCTCTGGAAGTTGAGAAATGGATTTCATAGAAGTGTTTTTATAAACTGTATTTGAAACTTACAGGGTGGCATAGTTTAGAAAACAGACGGCATACTGCCGAAATTTTTATTAAAAAACGAAAAATTTTTATCACTGTCACCTTGTAAAAGAAGTTAAAATATCTAGATAGATGAGTTTCCGATGCCCTAACGGGATTCCTTCTGACTGAGTTAGGGTTTGTGGGAATTCTTTCGAGGTGCTATGGGGTCTTTCTCGAGTCCAGAAGATGGATTTGGGAAGGGTCCCGTCACACATGGATAGCAAATTCAATTTGAATTTGTAGAGGTGTATGATATTGACTTGATCAATAACTTAAACATGAAGCATTTGCATAATTATCGCCATTTTTTGTCTATATAAAGGCATGAGCATTAGTTCATCCATCCATCCCTAAAATCTCAATTACATTTGAGAATTCTTTTCCCCTTAGTTCTCTCCTAAAATTTTATAGAGATGTTGTATTGTAGTTGTTGGTTTAATAAAATTCTTTTAGTCTTGAATTATGGATGTTTCCCTCACATTGAGCTTTTACCACGTAAATCTCGTGTCCACTATTTTTATTTTATTACTTCTATTTTCTTTTAATATTATTCTCTATTTTAGCTTTACACTGAGATTAGAATAGTATCAGGTCGTCATAATAGTAATATCAGAGTCATAGGTTCTTTAGAAAATTCTTATTATGCTTTATGGTTACAGTATTATCTAATCTTCCACATCAGAAAAGAATTATTCTTGGTTGTTAGAAATAAGTATGGTAGTGTAAAAGTACATGCTTATGAAAGGTTTTAGCTAAGGAAAAACTTGGTATTTAAGTGTGCCTATTATAACCCATCTTTCTTTCCTGAGAATTGACCTAAGGCACTATTTATGAATACATGCACTACTTCGAAATATAGATACTATTGACACTACTATTAATTGAATATCTTGTGAATATTTCACAAAGTTGGCAATGAAATTTGAAATTAAGAAGTTCAATGAAAATGAACATAAATGTTATTTTGAGGAAAGATAATTGCTTACAAGTAATAGAAGAAAGGTCAGTCGAGATTACTGATGACACCAAGTAGAAAAAAAATAAATGACAATGCAATTGCCAATCTCCATCTAGTCTTAGCAGATGGTATATTATCAAGTGTAGTGGAGAAGAAAACGACAAAGGAGGTGTGAGACACTTTGACAAAATTGTATGAGTCCAAGTCACTACACATGAGATTTTTTTAAAAAAAAAAAAAAAAGTTTGGTAATCTTCAAATGACAAAATCTACAACAGTAACCAACTACATCAACACCTTAAATACTCTATTTTCTCAACTTTCAGTATTGGTTCATATAATAAAGACAAATGAACGTGTAGAAATTCTAGTTCAAAGTCTACCGGATTTGTATAATCAACTTATCATCAACTTGACAAATAATATCCTTACAAACTATCAATTTTTCGATGATATTATAGCTATTGTCTTAGAAAAAGAAAGCAAGTGGAAGAACAAGGAAGACAATTGGCAAGTAATACACAAGCAGAGGCTTTATCAACGATAAAAGGGAGATCAATGAAATATGATCTCAGTGGGAGTTTCAATCATGGTAGATCAAAATCAAGAAGTAGAAAGAATGTCAGATGCTATAATTGTGGTAAGAAAAGGCACTTCAAAAGTGAGTGTTGGCATGATAAAAATAATAAAACTCTTGAGTCATCAAACTCGCAGGGATGTGCAGCAAGTACTTCAGATGATGGTGACATCTTATATAGCGAAACAACCACTATTACAGAAAGTAGATTATAGTTTACTGATGTCTGTATTCTAGATTCAGCAACCACCTAGCATATGACCTCATGTAGATAATGGTTTTACACATATGAACCTATCTCAGGAGGATTTGTATTTATAGGTGAAGATCATACTTTGAAGATCGATGATATTAGCACAATCAAGATAAAGATATATGATAGTATAATTCGCACTATTCGAGAGGCACAACATGTGAAAGGCTTGAAGAAGAATCTATTGTTTTAAGGATAATTGAATTATCTTGGATATAAGATTCATATAGAAAATGGGGTCTTGATAATTGTCAGGGGAGCGTTTGTTGTCATAAAAGGACAAAAGATTGTTGCAAATCTATACATGCTTAAAGGAAAGACACTACTGAAGACCGATTCATGTTGCATCAACCAATCATAGGGCAGAGTCAACGATAATATGACATCGTAAATTAGACCACATATCTTAATGAGGTTTAAAAATTCTCTTCAAATGTAGATTGCTTTTTAGGCTCAACGGTGAATCTACCTTTTTGTGAGCATTGTGTGACAAGTAAGAAACATGATTGAAGTTCAGCAATTCTATTGCAAGGAGAAAATTCATTATAAACTTTATTTATTCTGATGATTGGGAATCACCGAATGTGTCCCTGTGAGGAGCAAAATATTTTATATTATTCATTGATGATTACTCCAAGAGAAATTAGGTGTACCCTATCAAGAGGAAGTCAAATGTGTTTCCAATGTTCAAGGCATTCAAAGCACAAGTAGAACTTGAATTTGAGAAAAAGATCAAGTGTTTGAGGACAGATAATGGAAGAGAATAAACAAAGGAGCAGTTTCTTGCTTTTTGCAAGCAAGAAATAATCAAAAGGTAGTTTACAGTCACTATACTCCTTAACAAAATGGGGTGGCAGAGTGGATGAATAAAACTCTTGCAAAAAAAATAAGAGCTATGTTGAAGATTGTAGGTTTACCAAAGTCATTTTGGGTACAAGCAGTGAAGTCCGCTTGTTATATGGTAAATTGATGTCCATCCATAGCAATTGAGTTGAAAACACCAATAGAGGTGTGAATCAATAAACCCGCTTATTATTTTACTTTACATCTGTTTGGATGTCCTACATATGTGATGTTTAATGCCTAAGAAAGAATAAAGTTTGATCCAAAATTAAAAAATGAAATATTTTTTAGATATACAGATGGAGTGAAGGGGTATCGCCTATGGGATTCCATTGCCTACAAGGTTATCATCAGTAAGGATGTTATCTTCATAAAATATCAACTTCAAAGAAATGGAGATGATAGTACTTTAAAAAAAAAAAAAAAAAATTAGAAACTACAATTGTACGAGTAGAAAATAATTCAGAACATAAAAATTTAGATTCTTTTGAAACAGAATCAGAGTATGAAGTACAAGAACTAGTAAAGATCAAGGCTCCAAAAATTCAACGGTCAACTTGGGAGATGAGACCACTAGTATGGCATTCGGAGTATGTTATGGAGAGCAGTGATGCATATTGTTTTCTAATAGAGGATGAAGAGTTTTCAACTTTCCATAAAGTTACAAGCAGCCTAGATGCACATCTATAAATGACAGCAATGCAAGAGGGAATTTAAGCTTTATACAAAAACAAGACATGAGAACTTATACCTCTACCATAAGTTTGGAAAGCTATTAGAAACAGGTGGGTCTTTAAGATCAAACAGGATGGTAATGACCAAGTGGAACGGTATTGTGCAAAATTGTGGTAAAAAGATATACTCAGAAATAAGGTATTGATTTCAATGAGATATTTTCCTTGTTGGTTCGACTTACAACAATGAGGGTAATCCTAGCAATATGTGTTGCATTTGATCTACACTTAGAGCAGTTAGATGTGAAAATTGCATTTCTTCATGGAAAGAAGAAATTTGTATTCTTCAACTAGAAGGTTTTGCTGAAAAAGGTAAGGAGAGCTTAGTTTGCATGTTAAAAAAATCTTTATCCAGTTTAAAACAGGTGCTGAGTTATTGATACAAAAGATTTGATTCCTTCGTTATAAATCTTAAATATAACAGACTTAATTCAGACCATTATACATACTACAAGGGGTTTGGAAATAGTAGTGATTTCATTATCTTGCTATTATATGTGGATGACACGTTGGTAGCAGACTCCAACAAAAATCGAGTCCAAGAATTAAATCCATAGTTGGCTAGGGAGTTTGATATAAAATATTTGGGTCTAGCAAACAATTTTCTAGGGGTGCAAATTCATTAAGACCGAAAAGACATGAAGATTTGGCTCTCTCAAAAAAATTACTTAAAAAAGATCTTACGTCACTTCTACATGCAAGATTGTAAGTCAATTTCTACTCTTCTTCCTGTAAATTACAAATTATCCTCATATATAAGCCCTAGCAATAAAGTGGCGAGGATAGAGATGTCTCGAGTGCCGTATGCATCAACAGTGAAAAGTTTAATGTTCGTTATGATATATACAAAATCGAACATTACACAAGCAAGAGGAGTAGTCAGTCGATACATAGTGAATCATAGTAAAAAGCATTGGAATACTGTGAAGAGGATTCTGCGACATATCAGAGGAATCTCAGATGCTGCGTTATGTTATAGAGGATCAGAGTTTATTTTTAGAGACTATGTGGATTCATATTTTCCAAGAGATCTCGATAAAAGAAAATCCACTATAGGCTATGTGTTTATAATTGTAAAAGAAGCTGTAAGCTGGATATCCAAGTTACAAACAATTATGGCTTTATCTACAATAAAAGCAAAATACATAACAACTACATAAGCTTGTAAGAAAGCAATTTGGACTAAAAAGTTATTGGAGACGTTTGGGCATAAACAATAGAAAATCTCTTTGTTTTGTGACAATCAAAACACGTTGCACATTGTAAGGAATCCAGTCTTTCATTCTCGAATAAAGCACATAGGAGTTTAATATCATTTTGCTCATGAAGTAGTAAAACATGTAGTGTGGACATGCAAAAGATACACACCAAGGAGAACCTAGCAGATGCAATGACCAAGCTTATCAATACTGATAAATTCATTTGGTATAAATCCTCATATGATCTCACGGAAATGTAAGCAAGTTCTACGTAAGCAGCAAGAGCTTGATCAAAGATTAGAAGGATAAAACAGATCATTGAAAATAGCTTCAAGTGGGAGAATGTTAGTTAGGTGAAGCACATTTGACTTTGTGGAAGTGTATTTTATTGACTTCAAGTGAAGACATATGAATGGCAAATTCAATTTGAATTTGTAAAGGTATATGTTATTGGCTGATCAATAACTTAAGCATGAAACATTTGTGTGATCACTGCCATTTTTTGCCTATATAAAGGCATGGGCTTAGTTCATTCATCCATCCCAAAAATCTCAATTATAGTCCAGAGTTCTCTTCTCTTTAGTTCTCTCCTAAAATTTTAGAGAAATGTTGTATTATAGTTGTTGGTTTAATAAAATTTTTCTAGTCATGGTCCATGAATATTTTATTCATATTGAGGGTTTTACCATATAAATCTTATGTCAACTATTCTTATTTTATTACTTCCATTTTCTTTCAATATTATTCTCGATTTCAAGTTTACGCTGGGATTAAAATAGTATCAGGTCGTTATAATATTTATAAAACAAAAGCTGACAATATTAGAGAAGGATCAAGCTACGTAAAAACTAATATAAAATAAAATAAAAAAAAAAAATCCATAAATATGAGGAGTAAGGACTCCTAATAATATGAGTGTGTTTGAAAGTGATTTTTTTATGACACAAATAGTGTTCTAAAATAGTTAATAGTGAATTCATATTGTGCTTATTTGTAAATAAGTGAAAATATCTTTATATTGAAAAACATATTTGTAACATTTAATAAGGAAACATTTTATAGATACTTTTTAGAAAAAAATTCTAAATCAGAAAAATTACTCAAAGTATTCATTTTTTAAAAAGTACTGTATATATATCTACATATATATATATATATATATATTTACAAATATTTGTATAGAAGGCCTTTGTAAGAAGATAGTTCCACAGATATGTACCTGAGAGATGCATCCACCGATTCCCATTCCTTCAAAGAACTGGTGGAAACTGAGTGCTGCCACTAGAGGTTTAATTGTATCAGGCCTTTGTGAAGCTCCTAATGATATCCCAATTATCACTGAATGAACTACAATTCCCAACTCCAAAACCTGTTCATTGTCATAAATAATACCACAAAATATATGCTTTGTTCATAATTCATATCATCCTCCTTTAATTATTAAATTTAATTTTTAACAAGTGTTATACGGAAATATATGTTACAATAATCTTGTAAAGAATGCTGTTGCTGATAAGAATATAATGAGGAAATTAATAATTTTATTCAGGACATTGGATGAGTAAGTGTAATATAATTAATCCCAAATCAGATTTTTATTTGTTTTTTTTTTTTTTTTTTTTTTTGAGATTGAGATTGATATAAGGGACTGTTGAGACCTATCAAGATAGGAATAGCGGTGGCACAGTCCGACATGCTGCTCTCATATGAGAGAGATTTTCCACACGAAGATGGAATAAAGCTTCACACGAGAGTGGAGAGCAATTCGCACTAATGAGAGACATATTATTAATTTACTATAGCCGGTGTCGATTTGAAGGCAAGAGACAGCTAGCGCCCATACCAACAGCATCAGTTGTCAAGCGGCATTTTGTTTTTTTATTTGCTTTTACACTACGGACAACAAGAATTATCATACCCTTCACATGACCAAACAAACAACAGTAGTACTGAAACCTTTTTCCCGTCACATATTAAATTATATCCTATAATCAATTAACACCTCATGTCTTAGTCTCTTTTTTTTTTTTTATTAGAACTGATCTAAAGAACTACTAAAATTAATTAGGATGAGATACTGATGGTGTGACCAAAGGAGCTACTCCTATACGAGAGAATTGGTCCATACAAAAGTAGAAGAGTGATCCATACAAAGGTGAGAGTCTGTCCATACAAATTGATAAGAAAAATGCTCTTATTGGATGTAAAACTCATGCCATAAAGGATGGGGCCGTGGATAGCTTTACTTCTTTCACTCTTTGACGCTACTTTTTTCATGGTCCATATCAGTTTCAGTCATGGACAGCTTTAAGGCAATTTGTTGTTATTATCAAAAATTGACATGCAATTACTTCCTTTTACTGTGGGGGGAAAAAACTCAAGAATCTTTAGTAAATTCAAGATATCTTCCAAATTTTGTATAATTATCTCTATATATTAAGTCTAATTTATCAAAAAAAAATATAATAAATTATTTAAAATTTAAAATGATTCAGTAATAAACCTCTAATGTCACAATTGAAAATTGTGGGACCAAATTATATATATTGCTACTAACTCCCCAATTTGTAGCCACTATCTAACTAAAATATAAGTGTCAAGATAGTCTATAATTATTTTCTTTAAGTGAACTTTGTCCAAGTATATCATCGGTAAAGATAAGATTAAATAAATCAACCTAAAAGTTAAATTTAAAAAGTGAGACTTCAATGTTAATTTAATAATCATCTTTTTTCTATCGCAATAACGAAAAATAAAGATTTTACAATAACACTCGGATTAAAACCAAACAAATGGATGAATATTGAAATCACTCCATTTAACTTTAAATAATAATTTTAAGTTAATTTAGTTGGATCCATCATTAAAAAGCAAAAAAAAAACAAAACAATTCTAATACCTGAGATACAATACGATGTCGTGTAAGGTCAGAAGAATTTCTTGGCTCCATGAGAAAACCAGCACCATGTACATGACCTCCATGATCTCCATGACTTTCCTCATCACCACGATGATCATCATCAAGTGGCTCAGGTTGAGCCTTACTCAGCTCAGACCTCTTATGATACCCAGAAGCAAAAGCCTCCATCATTAAAGTGCCTATAGCGGCCATCATGGCCACGAAGGAGGTGAAAGGAAAACGGTGCCATGGATTTTCACCAAGGCAAGGACTCGTTAAGCTCTCAAAAGCCTCAGGAAGTATGTGAATGAACCCTGTTGCCAGTATTACCCCTGCCGCGAAAGCTTTGACTAGGAAGAAGACGCTCTTCTCTGGGGCTAGAAATGAGATTTTCTTGACTAGGAATGGGAGAGAAATTCCCAGTGCACTAGACAAAAGAATGGAAACTACTGCAATGAGTTTGAATTTGAGTGCTTGATGAGATGGGGTTGTTTGGTGGCCTTGATCTTGATCTAGTTGATCATGAGATTCTTCACATGTGCACTTTGATGATGATATTGGTAGAAGAAGAAATAGAGAGATGAGAATTAGCAGTAAATTGTATGGAAAATAATGGAACTTGCTCATTTTCAAGTCATGGAAAGTTAACAGAACTTGAAGAATATTAAAAAAAAAAAAGAAGTGAAGAAAGAAGTGAAGGTCTTTTTACAAGGGGATCTGAAAATATAAATGGTGGTTAGGTAATGGAGATGCAATGATCAAAAATATATGTGAAACACGTCAAGATGGATGAAACGAACGTACATCTAATTAGAGAGGGATGGTATGTTTGGTAGGATTCAGATAATCTCATCTTCTAAGTTTTTTCTTAAACTTTTTGAACTATGTGATTGCCGGTTAAAAAAAATAAATGTGAAAAACAATCACATTTCAACTATATTTATTAATTGTAATATTTATATGTTATGAGAGTAAGATATATCAACAAATTACTCACATTAAGAGAGGATCCGAAATGTATTTAGATATGGAAAATTTTACTATACCTAGAAATTCTTTTGTAAAAATTATATTCTAGACTTTTTATCTAGATAACTTTTCTCGCAATTAATTAATAAACCAATTTCACACCCTAAATCAAGAGAATTTTTCTCTGTTATAATTATGTGTCATGAGATTAGGATAGATCATTATAAAGCTTACATTAAGAGAAGTCCCATCGGTGATTGAAAATTTTATTATACGTAGAAACTCTTCTATAAAAATTATAGTCCAGTCTTACTATCTAGATAACTGTCCTCGCAACTTAATAAACTAGTTCCACACCTTATACCAAGACAATTTTTCTCTGTTCTAATTTTGGATAAAACTACAATCAAGACGTCTACATAGATAACGACTCGTATGGTAACTATAACGATTACATAGTTTATAATTGTTTGTACTTAATTTCAAAGAAGAAGTTAGAAAGGAAAGAACAGTTAGATCATAAGAAGGTGGAATATACCACATAATAATTGATAGAGATTCTTGGTTTAGATGAAGAATGGCGTTATTTACAAGTGTAGATAGGAATCAAAGATAAAGGAGTATCTGCTCATAGCCTGAAGATAGACCATAGCTAAAAATATAGTAACATGGACAATGACAGTGTAACACATCCACAATGTAAATATGGACCACTTCTACTATAGCAATAATCAGCAACTGAAAAGTTACTGGGGCATGCATGTGAGGCATATGTGCTGCTTTCGTGTCGTCATTTATCCATAAAGCCAATATGATTCCATTTCAGAGCTGATTTCAACACTTGAACAATATCTAATTATTGCAGTCTAATGGGACCAACTATTGGTTTGGTTCTACATTTTCAATAATTAGATGTTTCAAATAAACAAAGTGATCGTAAGTAAAGCGTTATAATTAAAAATGTTTATAAAAAAATATGCACTGAAAGTGACAGATCCTTTAATAGTATGTAGTAATAGTGTTCGTATAAAAAATTTGAAGAAGCCTCTTTTATAGATAAAATCTTTGTTAAAAAGTGGATTTAGTTGTTCAATTTCTTAAGGAGTATATATTAAGAACCTAAGTTGTTAAGAATTTTTTTTTTTTTTTTTAAAAATAACATTGGATGGTTTCATATATTTTGAAAAATTAAATATAATTTTTATTAACTTTTTCATTATACATACTCTTAAAACACATGTGAACATAATTCATAATAAATTAAGTAAAAATTGTAAAATAAATTTGTTTAGATTTTTAAAGGTCATGCTATAATTGTAGTAATGTTATACTACTCAAAATTTTATTCTAAATTCATTACCCTAATAATTTAGCACGCTTGTTTGTAATCATCACATTATTAATATATCATTATATAACTAATATGATTATTAAAATTATCTTGTCATATTATTTAACAAAAAATTTAAGTAAAATATTGAGAAGTGTAGTGTTATTCATAATTATAATAAGAGTCCATAAATTTACATTAAATACGTTGTTCCAAAAAATTTTACCTATTCATATTAGAGTTGCGGTTAATTTCACTATTGTGAGTGCGATATTTCAAACAAAATTATTACAGTGCTTGTTTGGTCGGGCTTTCTACCAACTTAAAATTCTACTAACCTCTATTTATTTTTTTTAGAGATATTTGGTTTAAACTCTACTAATTTCTATTTTATTTTATTTTAATTTTTATAGAGATGTATGGTTGATCTTTTGAGATTGTCTTTTTTAATTTTAATAGAGATTAGTAGAAGTTAGCAAAAGTTCATAGGGACAAGCTTTTCTAAATAAACATTTTTTAAAAAGGCATATTTGACCTAAATATCCTTAAATTTTTATAATTTAAATAAAAATGCCCTTATTAAAACAAAATCTTTGAAATAATAATTTTTTTTGTAAGTTAATAT